>OY856186.1:364191565-364408958 GCA_963693315.1 Diogma glabrata | reverse complement strand
TCTTTCTCTCTCTCTCTCAAATTTCACAATTTTCAAATTTTCAATTTCAAACAAATTTCACAATATTGTCTTAATTCAATTTAGACAGTATTGTGAAATTCGGTTTTTATAAAATCGTTACCGTTACCGTTTAATGTTAAGCAATCAATATAAACTTCACAATATTGTCCAAATTCACATTTATGTGTTCGGGAATAACGGCCCTGTCGTTCGATACGAATCAAATGCATCTCAAAAGCGTTTAGTACGGTATCCCGTCACATTTCAACTACTGATTGGTCACTTCCAAAAAAATATTGGTTTGTATTTTCTCAACCTTTTTATCCACATGAGAAGGATTTGATTATCATTTTGTTTGTCAATTCATTATTTGTTTTTCAATTTATTTTAGTTATATAATTTTTTTCTGCGGATTCGGAAATGTGGTATTTTAAAAACATAATCGAATAATGAACAGTTGGTGCAGATGATTGTGAGGTAGGATTGGAAAAAACTCAGCACACATGATCAGATCTTTAATACAAAGATATAATTCTAGTAAAAGTCACCAAACAAATAATAAGTGTACAGAAATACTTAAGTACTCACCACCAGTCACACGGATGGTTAAAATAAAAACATGCAGTGATGCCTCAACTACCAAATGATGTAAGGTGGTATTCCTATGGTGATTGCTTCACAACATTTATTATTCATAATTTCCACCTCTTTGCACAAATAAGATCAGAGCAATTAAATGAATTTAAATACGATATCCACAAATTTTTAAATAATGCACAGTTTGTACAACGACTTCAACATCAACATCTTCAACAAATGTTATCTCAAATAAAAATAGCTCTATATGGTCTTCAAGGTGATTACTTCAATTGTCACAGCTCTCGAAATCTGGTATAATTTGCTGAATAACGGAATCTTATTAACAAAAAGACCTTTAATTAAAAAACGAATGAAAAGCGTTCTTACTCCGGCTCACTATTCAGCAAACATGTTGTATCCAAAATATTTGGGCAATCTTCTTAGTGAAGAAGCAGAGAGGGCAACAGAAGACTGGATAAGCCAAAAAAGCCCTACCATTTTAACACAGTATTTGGCATTTAAAATTAAGGATGGAGAATACTTCCCAGAATTTATGTTCAAACCGGAGGTGCTAGGAAAATTAAGCGCAAACAAATGGTGGAAAATATTACACGTGAAAAACGAAAAGTTTCAAAAGCTGCCTGAAAATTTTTGAAGTGAAAAGTTCTTTAGGCGCGTTGTGCGATTTTGTATGGGGATAAATTTATATATATTCAAATTACACTAGTTAACAAATTTGAATCTTCTTTTGTCTCCCTGACTAAAACCCAACCCTTTTCTTGTGAATTTTGACCTGCTGAACACGAATTTCATATTAGTTTTTGAGGTTAGCTCTTGTTTTTGAGATATCGCTATAAACCAATTTCTTCGGTGAAAAAAAAGGTTAATCAGGTTTTTGGTTTGCTTATTTTACAAAACAAAAAAATTCAATGTATTAATTAAACAAGTGCATAGTAAAAATTCTAACAAACATTTTAAGCTATTTTTGTACAGATCCATGAAGGATTCTGGAAGTTGCATTCGATAAAAGATGAAAAAAAATCAAAAATTTACGTTTTTTTAAATATTTTTCCATATTCAACGCCATAAATTTTGAACAAACAATGATTGTACATTTTTTTGTTTTCTTGGAACCCGTGGTAAATTCAATTCCCTTTCTTTGAAGTTAAAAAACACGATTTTTGTTGCAGGTTGCACCAAGTTATTCAGGTTTTCCCATAAAAGGCAAACTTAAAAATTTGGAAAAAAAATTTTTTACTAAGAATAATTTAAATTCTGCAACATAATTGATTTATATATAAGTTGTTATGCAGATTTTCGAATAAAAACTGCCAGCCATTTTTCATTTCCTTTCATTTCCTTATTTCAACCGCGTTTAAGTATTGTTTGATGTTTCTTTTCTTTTTGTGCTGCATCGAAAATTTGATTTTACAAGTTCAGTCGTTCTCAAACATCAGTTAAGAATTCTTTTAAAATAGTAAAGTGTAAGGTTAAATCTATTTAAATGGCTTCTCAAGAAGTTTCAAGTGTAAAATTAGTCCAAATTCATTTTGTTTTATTTGTGTAATTCGTATAATACATCCTACTAAAACATTGCTCCATATATAAGAATTGCATACCTTTATTACTTTGGCATAAAACTGAATGAAGATAAACCGTAAATTCCGAAAAATAGTCATGTCAACTGCAACTTAACACATTGAAGATGGTACAATAGAGAAAAGAGTTCATTTAACGTTTTAACGTTGTGTTACGACCAGGTTTTGACCATAACTCAAAAATCTGTATAACAACTCATATATAAATCAATTATGTTGCAGAATTTAAATTATTATTAGTAAAAGTTTTTTTTCCAAATTTTGAGTTTTGATTTTTTGGTGCAACCTGCACCACAATTCGTTTTTTTCAACTTAAAAAAAAAGGATAAGGAATCAACTGTAGGATCCAAGAAATTAAAAAAGTTTACAATCATTGTTCAAAATTTATGGAGTTGAATATAGAAAAATTTTAAAAAATCAATCACTTCCAGAATCCTTAACGGATTTTTTCAAAAATTTGTTTGTTTCGTAAAATATGCGATCCAAAAACCGGAATAACCTTTTGTTTCGCCAAAAAATTGGTTTTTCGCAAATATCTCAAAAACAAGAGTTAACCTAAAGAAAGGTATATGATATTCGTGTTCAGCAGGTCAAAATCTATAGGAAAAGTTGGGTTTTATTTAGGGAGATTTTTCTTGTAAACTAGTACTATCGTCACGCTAATTTTTTAAGTATAAAAGTATACATTTTTATTGTTTTTTTAAATGTTTATTAAATACCATTAAAATTATTGTTTTTAGTTTCATGAATTCATAAAAATTTCGATAATGCTGTTTTTTAAAGTTATTGCTACTGTTTTTTTCCGTTTCGTTCAAATTTTTATCATTTCGATATTAACAAGAAAATTAATAATTTTTTGGCAGGCAGTGCTAAAAATAATAAAATATTGGTTTTCCCATCATTATTTTCCATAATTTCATTCCCGTGAAATAAAATAAGGAAAATAAAAACTACCATTTGAGTATGTATTTCTCTTTCAATATGAGTTGACCTCTTCATCACAAAAGATTGATTTAAACATAGTTTAAGGCTGTGGACAATTTACAGTATTTAATTAAATTTATCGATAGTGTATTTTTTAAGGTTATTGTCTTTTAGCATTGTGTTACATCAATGCGAAGTAAAATTTAGAATGCATTCAGGTGATTTTTACGACATCTCAATATTTTCTTCAGTTTTTAAAAGAATGTTTTGTGGCTATTCTGTGTTTTATACTTTTTGTTGTTGTTTTCATTTTCATTTTTTTCTATTTTATGTTGGTGTTTGTTGTACCATTTTTGAAGTGAAAACTTCTTTAGGTGGGTTGTGCGATTTTGTATGGGGAAAAGTTTATATAGTCGAGTCATCGTCACGTTAAATAAATATTAAATATAAAATAAATATTAAAAGAGAGTGAGATAAATTTGAAATCATTTGTTATTTTCTTATTTATTATTCCCATTTTCTTGATTTATAATTTGTTGTTTGTTTCTTTTTTATTGGATTTGATTTTTTTTTCGGTTTAAGTGTGGTATAGTAAGTAAGGATTTTGTTGTATTTTTAAGTAAAATAAAAAAAATTGTTTTGTCATATATGATTTTTGTTTTTCTTTATACTTTTTAATATTAAGAAAACGCAAAAATTAATGATAATATATTATAAATAATTTTACCCTCGTTCTCTTCATTCATATTTTGGTTTTTCTTTTTTATTGAATTTGATGTTTTTCTTAGTTAATAACAGTACAGTATGGAAGTGTGGTAAAGTAAGTAAAGATTTTGTTGTATTTAGACGATAAAAACACAGCTATTTCACAGTTTTAAGTTTTGAATTGCCCAGCAAGCTCGGCCTTAATTGAAAGAACTTTCTCAACCTGCGGTTTAATTTGGAATAAACCAAGAAACCGACTTATTTTCGAAAAGGCGTTATATCTAGTCAAAATTTATCGCCATTTAAGATCTGAAGCACAAGATTGGTAAAGTTATTACAGTAGTACTTCGCTTAACGAGCATAATTCGTTCCAGAATCTTGGTCGCAAAGCGAAATATTCGTTAAGCGAACAAATGTTTCCTATATGCACATATTTCTATATTTACGTTAACTTTTTAAAATCTGCGACTTTTTCGCTCGTTGTGCGAAACGTCACTCGTTAAGCGAGTCATTTTTTTACAATTTATTTTGCTCGTTATGCGAATTTATACATGCAACTTTTTAAAATCTGCGACTTTTTCGCTTGTTGTGCGAAACGTCGCTGGTTAAGGTTCACTAAAATCGAGTCATTTTTTTACAATTCATTTTGCTTGTTATGCGAATTTTTTTTTTTTTTAACAAAATGTGTTGTGTAATAGGGTTTAGAATATGTGTCACAACAACACATAAATACCTTTTAAGACCTAGGTCTAGACCTGGGTCCCACAACAACTGGCGTTCTAAGGTGTAGATTAACGCTTTTTTTAAACATCTGTGGGTTGAAGCCACCTGAGACTAAGTGTTCCGGCAAACTATTCCATTTGTACGCAGTTCGGAAATTACTCCTTATAAGAGGTGCTCGTTAAGCGAGGTTTTACTGTAATTTGAATTTATTTATTTATTATTTTTACAATTTTGTTTTTAATTTTTCATATCTGATATATGTATTTGTTCCTTTATTATACAGTCGAACTTTCATAAATCGAACTTCTATTATTCGAATTTCTCTATAAATCATATTTATATTTCAAATTCAAATTTTGAATTTCTTTCTAAATCGTTTCGAAATTTCCCTAAATCGAACAAAAATTGATGGTATTGTAGTGGTTCGAATTACGGAAGTTTCACTGTAGTTACTTTATTATTAAGTATACAATTAAACAAATCGATTTTTAAAACCCTATCCTCTTTATGTTCTAAGGAACGAATTTTATTTTAAATCAAAAGTTAATAGTTATTTGTGTACCAAGGGTGTAAAGATTTACATTTCGGCTAACGTCTCGGGCAACAAATTCTCACTCGGGCTGAAACTAACTTTAAACCGGTGTTACATACAACATTTTCTATACTTATTACAAGAGGGCGTAAAGTAACACCAAGCGGGCGTAAAGTAAAAATAAGAAGGCGTAAAGTAATAACGAGTGCGCATAAAGTAATAAGAGGCTGAAAAGTTATGTTTTACGCAAATCTAAGTAAGCGTAAAATAGTTCATTATTCATAGAAAGTATAAAAAAATATATAATTTGTTTATTAGAAAAAAAATTAAACAAAAAACATACGTTTTTGAAGAAGTGTTATTACTCCCAAAAAACCCAACTGGGTTTTTTTTTAAATTATTACCCATAAAAACGCAGGTTGATTTTTTTAGGTTACCCAGTGGGAAGACAACCCTGTTGTGAGGTGCAATGAAATCGTAGAGCCATATGTTGCCTAAGTTCATCTAAGGATGCTTTTATGGTAAGGCTGAATACAAGCTCGATATGGACAACCGACAGACAAGCTTTATAGCAAAAAATCAAAGATACATAAGTAGCTATAATGCAAGATTTCTACCTCCGAAGATCTCTAGTGATATTCGCTTGTCGCTGGGTCAAGATCACTAAACGGTTGCGATTTAAACAATTCAGATACAACAATTCTATACAATTCAGATCACTGAATTGCAAATGGTTTAAGTGACAACACTCTAAATTCGGTGGATAACAATTTTAATTTTAATTTTTTCGTCCTATTATCGTAGCATTACCTCATTTCGTATTGCCGACTGTACCGCCATACTTCTTTGATCTAGCTCACTTGAGACTTGAACCTTAAGATTGCCAATTCAAACCAACTCACAATCCCACCGCTGTCACCAATGAACGGACTTTTAATTGAACAAGAACTATTAGGTGTGATAATAAAAAAACGGAAAGAGATTGATTTGAGATAAACATTAAACAGTTTAAAATTGCTAGATAAATAAACCTCTTAAGCAACAACGTATGTATTGTCATTATAAATATCATTCAGCAATATTAATGCTGCAGAGTGTATTTCTTTAAAAAAAACATTAACTAGCTAGTCAAAATTTTAATAACAAAAATATATCGCGAATTTTTTTTAATTTTGGTTTTCCTATTTATATATAAAAACCGGTATTTTTTTATGAATACAATAATGTTTTTTGCGGAATTGTATTTTTTTATAGCATCGTTATGCCCTTTTGAATATATATATGTATATATAATTTAAAAATGTAAAGTAAACGATTTTTTTCTTCTGTTTTTCCTTATAATATTTAAATGTTGTAAACAGGAATAGTAAACTGGAGAATTTTTAATTTTCTTATTATTTATTAACTTGAATGTAAACAAAAGAATATCATCCATTTTTATTATAACTATCCTTTTTTATTATGTTTGGGTTTATAAGAAAACAGATTAGAGAAAACCTTTAAAAAAGTAAGAACTTTCTAATTTATAAGTATAATGATCCCGTTTTAAAGTTTATGATTTTATTGGTCTACCTTTTTCTTAAATAAATCAGTGTTCCTTTAAATTTGTTTTTTTTTTATTTCTTTAGTCAATTTATTCATGATTCTTGAAAAGATTTTGATAGTTTTTTTTCTGGGAGTTTTAAGAAATTTATTATTTGTGTATGTCTGTAGATGTAATATAGAAAAAAAAATACTTTGCGATGGTATAACATTTATATTCTGTCTATATCGGAAATAAAATAAAAATAGTTAAGATTATTGAAAAATTATAGTTTTAACTTTTATGTCAGAAATTTTTATGTAAATTCTGTGAGTTTTTTTTAAAGAAATAATGTTAAGAATAAATAAGAATTGCCTGTGAATTTGTTAACGTGAAAATCGAAAGCGTAAATAAATAGGTGACATATCAATATGCATAGTTTTATTTGCATAATTTCTGGGGGATGTGTGATTTGGTTTTATAAAGTTTATGGATGGAAATTTTTTTATTAAACCTGATGTTTTTTAAGATAAAAGAATGTTTATGCTTACCGTTTGTTTTACGGCATTGCATCATTTTTGTAGTTTGGAAGAGTTGTATATGTCAGATTCCAATCTTGTTTGCAGATTACAAGTTTTCGCTTTTTATTTTTTTACAGACGTGAATGTTCGTGGAACTCTACCAAATTCTGTTTGATTTTCTTTGTAGTTTACTGTTAATTTTGATAAATTAATTATTTTCTTCTCTTAATAACCGATGATACTTCAACTGATACCTAACAGGGCTTAAAAGTTTCGGCTTAAGCTTCGTAAAAAAATGTATGAACATTTAAACCTATAAAAAAATTGTAAAAACTACAAATTCTTGATAAATGTTTTGTAAAATCTACAAATTTTTTTGTGAAATTTACAGAATTTATTCAAGTTGGTTGAATTGTGCAAATTGACCGTTTCATTTTATTCACTTCCGACCCAGAAAGAAACTACAACTCAAAATATCTGTTCTGTCTGTCACATTTTAAATAAAATAGAAAAAACTTTAAAAAATTTCATAGAAGGAGTTTCATAGTATTGTTACGTTTTTCCAACCTTTCTTCGAATTGGCTTGACTCACAATTCAATAAACGCAATTCCCAATCTCTTCCGAGTTCGATCACTGATTAATTAGCAAACACACCAGGTTTTATTAAGTATTCAACTTCTTTATTGTTCCACAACAACGGGAAACAATACAGCAAAAAATATTCCTAGCTAGAATATTCCTTTAACAGGTTCAGAAACTCCAACGGTTTATTGTAGAAATTTCCAGTAACACAACGTTCAAAATAATACAACAAATTATTTCTACCCAATAACACATAACTTTATTCACAATAACTAATTTTAAAATCACTTTTATAATTTTAACTTTGCTGTCACACGTTTAAAATAAAACTAATAAAAAACTACAAGAGGCGATTTGCTTATATACAATTCTGCAAAATTTCTAGATAATTCGAGGTCACTTTTCAGAAACCTTGAGAAAATTTTAGAATATTCGATTACTTTACGTTATGTTGATTTGATTGATAAAATCGTTCAATCTTGTTTATTGTTGACCCAAGAAGTATTGTTGTTCCACGAAATACAACAACAACACTATTCATTTCATCAATTTGTTGTTGTGTTTTGTTGATTTGATTTTTATGGAATTTACTGTAATCGTCTGAATTTTTCTGGAATCGTAACAGTATAATAGAAGTTCATTGAACATTGTTGTAAAATGTACAAAATAATGTTTTTCTAAACTTTGTTGCCTTTACTGTAACACTAAAAAGCTTTCGCAATGTTGGTAGTCATAGTTTATCAAAAACAACTCGTAGAATTTCATTTTTCTGTTCACTAAATCATGACAAAAACTCAAGGTATATCAAAACTTTTTGTTAAAATAATCAAACTAATTTAGGTATGAATAAATTCACGATTTTCTTGATTCATTTCACAAAAACAATTGATTTTGTTTGGATAAATGTCCAGATAGACTATAAACTTTTTGAAGTAAACTCCTTTAGGCGCGTTATGAGAATTTTGAACGGAAGTAATATTTTTTTGAAACAGAAATAAAACCACATATATTCATCTCTATCATGCTACAGTCTGATTTTGAATCTTAAACACGTACATGCACACAATTCCAAAAAAAACAAAAGTAGAAAAAAGAAATTTAAGCAACATTGAAATAAAAAAGAAATTCAAACAACAATGAAGTAAAAAGGCAAACGAATATTATGTTCGGCAAGTATGCGATACAATTCGATTATGTGTATTGTGCGTATCAATTGTCATTCATTTATTTGTAATGTTATTATATTTTTTATTCAGTCTCGTACTAAATGTTATATGAGTTGGATCTGTCGATTTTAGATACTTAATTATTGACTATCGTAGTTTTTTAAATTTATATTTTGAATTGTTTTAGTTTTTTTAACCGACTTCAAAAACGATGATGTTTCATTGTGGTTTTTTTTATGTGTGTTAATTGTTAACCGATTTCTCAAAAACTGCTCGGTCGATTTGGATGATTTAAATTGTATTCCATTTGGGTTGATGTCGAGAGGATCCCATAATTTTCTATGATGTGAAAAATACTGTTTTTCAGAAAATTTGAAAAACCCGTATTTTTATGTATTTTAGCCGATTGCGTCAAAATATCTTAATCTGTTTGTATAGTTTGAGTTGTATTATATTGCTATAGATTTCGAGGTGGTCGTATGTAATTTTCTATGACTAAAATTATGCCGTTTTTTTCAAAAGTTTATTTTTAAATAAAAATATTTGTGTTTATTAAATTTGTTTTGTTAAATAGAAAAATGAGTGCGTTTAATCTTTGCACGCGGTTGAAATAAATTTCTTTGGCTACTATAGCAGGTATTAATAAAAAGATTAAATATAAAATAAATATGTCATATTGCAATTTGGAGTTACACTTCAATTGATAATATAATTTACGGCATGTGTAATAAAAACCAATATTTACATAATGTATTACTAAGTCAATTCAATTATTATCATAATTGAAATATGAAATTAGAGGTTTATGACAAATTTGCTAAATTTATTGAAAAACTGCATCAATTGTTGTACCAAATCTTGTTGTTGAATTAAGTGGACATGTATTCATCGTGAAACTTAATTTGTAATACGTTGTAAGACTTTGTAAAACATGTAAATATGGCTGTTTATTACACATTAATAAATGTAAATTATATTATCAAGAATATTATAGAAAGAAATTCTAAATCTCAATATGACATATTTATGTTATTTTATATTTAATATTTTTAGTAATACCTGCCACAGTAGCCAAAGAAGTTTTTCTTCAACAGCGTGTAAAGATTACGCACTTCATTTTTTTAAATAAGATTACGATTTTTTATTAAAAGTACAAACATTTCTCATATTATTTGAGAATGTAAAATGAGGCATTCTCTAGTCACTATTATTATTTTCAAAATGGTGATTTTCAAATTTATTATCTTTATGAAACTTGAACAGTGGGAGTGGAGGAGCTTTCGAGTTATGGTGCTTCAGACGTATGTTTAAACTAAAAACATACATACAGGGTAACAAATGATGAAGTGTTGGGCCTGGCGAGAGAAGAAAGGACAATCTGGAAAATGAAAAAGAACAGAAGAAGCAGATTTGTTGGGCATATCCGCTAACACCCTAGTACAACTAATACGGTGGTGGAGGGTATGATAGAAGAAACTAATGCCAGAAGAAAGCCCGGGTCCAATACTTCTATCAAATAATGGAAGATGTCAGTCTTTATATCAAGTAAAAAGACTGGCCCAAGATAGAGACCGATGGAAAGCTGCATCAAACCAGCCTCTTGGCTGGTAAAAAAAATTTTTTTTATTTACAGTCAAATTCCACTCATTTTTGATAGGTTCTGTTCTGACTTTTTTGATTGTTAAAATTCTGTATATTTTAATTTTACTGTTGGCTGAAGTATTTTTTGACATCAATTTAACTAAATATTTTACGAACAACTGATATCTTATTTTGTCGCCTTCTTATTTTGAAAACTTTGAAATTGTGATGAAAGAAAATCGATGTTTTGATTCTAAAATTTCAAAATCTACGACAAATGGGCGAAGTTTTATTGTGAACTCCAGAAATCCAAACCAACTCTTTTCAACCATAAACCAAAACCAACGGGTTTTACCAACCTTTTTTTCCACGGTAAAAAGTATTTATTTTGTATTTTTAGTTTCATTTGTGGAATGTAAAAGAAATATGAGAAAATTGTGTTAAACTAGTATCAAACATGGTGGTTTTAACTATTAAATGAGAAATGTACTTATAAGAACTTAAAAAAATTGTGAAAGGACGGGATGAAAATTCTTTGAAAATATGGATAAACACATTTTCGAATAACTTGGATAGTAGGTATATTACTATCTACGAGGCAGAAAGTTATAGTACATTTATCATAATATTGGATGGCCATTACAGGACAGGCCGAAAACATGAAGTCCGGCTGACTACATTCGTCCTGAGAATCATAAGAGTCCAGCTGACTACATTCGTCCTGAGAATCATAAGAAAATTAAGAAACGAAATAGTAGTCGGGCTTGAACCCAAACCCCGAGATAAACTCTCGGCTCAAGCCATACAAAAAAAATTACCAAAAGCAAAGAAACATAAAGAGAAAAATAAAACAGGTCAAACACAAGAACATAAGGAGCCAAAAAAATATGCTCAAAAACAAATCCAAGAAAAACTTGAGCAGGAAACGAGTAAACTATTGGGATAGGAGGCAGCAGAATAATCGAGCTGAATCTTAACAACAAAATCGAAAACCGAAAAAATCAATTTAACTACAACATAATAAACAAAAAAAGGAGTGAGAGCGGAAGATCGGCGAAATCGATAGATGACCAGAGGACAGAGGTGTTCAAGCTATGGCTCAGAAAACCAAGGGCTAGCATTTTTCTTCTCACTGTTCCCTGGCAAGCTAAAGACACCACTGGCACACCCTGTATGGAGGTTGGTGTAAGGATAGAGAACGTCAGCCACAGCAGCCTGAACGACAGGCGATCTGAGTCATGTCACTTCACCACTCAAGAACCATCTCGTAGTAGTCATGAATTGCCACCCAACCCAACTTAGGTACGCAGAACCGTAAACCCCGTTAGAAATACGTCTGACGGACCTTTACTATCATGCTGTCGGTGTGTCAAGTATTTATAAGTTCTGCCTTTTAAAAAACTCAAAACATTTAAAATACATTAAAAAATTCAAAAATCTTAAAAATACGAAAAATTCAAAAATGCCTAAAAAAATTTCAAATATTCAAAATATCGAGACGAATGGTGGTAGTTGCGTATCGAGTAGTTCAGCTGATTCAAATTTAATTACCTAAATTATTCCATAAATTATTATTAATCATTCCAATATCCCCCCCTCTTCCCCCGCACCCATCCATACAATAATCGATAAAACAATAATCTATCAGATGAAGGGATGGGTGCGGTGGAAGAGAGGGTAGGGGGTGCTATTGATCGAAGGTCTGCAGGGTCGTAGAAGCGAGTGAAAAATAAAATAATATATCATAAATAATCTTTATACTTAAATAAATATTTAAAAATCAAAAAAAAATTTTTATTATTAGCTCCTAAAGTAATGTTTTCCGCGCCAGATATATATTATTGTTCAGTATAAAAATCTGTACAACATACTCCATTTTCAAGGTCATCGGAAGTGACGGAAGAATTCTATATAATTATCAAAACAAAAATAACTTCAAAATCTAAAAATTTTTAAAAACAAATTTAAACTTAATACTCAAAAATCATTTAAAATGTAAAAATTAAAAATACACACATAAAAAAATTTAAAAATTTACAAAATTATTTCAACTTCAACAATTAAAAATTACAAAAATTTTAAAAATTATAAAAATTTGTTCAACAAATTTAACACATTTCAAAAAATTAATAAACTTTCAAAAATTTTATAAAATTATAAAATTTCCAAAATTTAATGAAAAAAATTAAATATGTTTAAAAAAAAATAATTTAAAATACTATTCAAAAATTTGAAATTTACACCAAAATTTAAAAAAATTAAAAATTACAAAAAATTTAAATTCAAAAAAATTTCAAATTAAATTTTGGTTACAAAAAAGTTTTCAAATTAAAAATAAATTATATTAAAAATATCAAAATTAGAAATATACCAAAAATTTCAGAAAAAATGCAACAAAATTTTAAAACTTATAAAATATACAAGCATTTATTAAACAATTTCCTAAAAAAATTTTTTAAATTTATAACAAATACAAAAAATGTACAAAAATTTCAAAAAGTATTTAAAATTAAAAACCTACAAAAAACTTTAAAATTCCAAAAAATATCCAATAATTAAAACTAACCAATAAATAGTAATGTTAAAAATTTACAAAAAAGCAAATATTAAAAATTCAAATAATTAGATAAAAAATTCAATTTGATTTCTATGTTTTTTTTATATTTAAAAGGTACACATAAAAATATAATATAAATATATGGTTATGAATTATAATTCAAATGCAAGTTCAAATTAAATAATATGTACAATAGGATGTTTATTTTTCGTTTTTGGGTCCATTGGCTAATGTTTTAACATTCAACCTAAAAAGATTTCTCCCAGAATTTCAGCTTCCTAGATCAAACCTGTGAACGGCGCATCCCGAGTTTGTTTCCTATTTAATTAACATGGGAAAAACGACGTTTTGACTTAAAAATGAAAAGCTGTTAGGAAATTTTTTTTTAAAATTTCTGGTGGCAGCATTTCATAGAGAATTAAATTTCCTACAAAAAAGACCCAGGATACTAAATCCGTGTTCTCATTATTTTCAAAGATATGCTCGTTTAAACATTCTGAAATCCGATTTTTAAGAGAATTTTTGAAACTTTACGAGCATATCTTTGAAAATAATGAAATCACGGATTTAGTGCACACGACATTTTTGTAGGAAATATAATTCTCTATAAAATACTGCTATCAGAAATTTAAAAAAAACGTCGTTTTTTACATGTTAATTACATTGAAAACAAAATCGGGTTGCGTCGTCCACAGGTTTGATCTAGGAAGCTGAAATTTTGTAAGAAATTTTTTTGGTCCAATGCTACAACATTAGCGAATGGAACCGAAAAATAAAACACCCTAATGTATAGTAGAATTTTTTATCAATGGGTTTTTGACAGATAGCAAGCAGCAAGAGATAAAAGATGAGATAAAAAATAATACAGAGATGTATTATTTATTTTGAGATAAATTTGTTTTGAAAACAATTACATTAGTTAAATTTCTACTTCTAGTTCGTATCATTTATTTTTTCATTGTTGTGACATTTGTTTACATAGGTGTCATTATTTTTATTATAATTAATTTTAATTATCAAAATTTTGTTATACTACCTACAAAATCATTAATATTTTTACTAGTTTTTGGTTTTCTATTATAATTGGTTGAATTTCAATAGTATTTTATTAATTTTATGCGTTTTTTTTTGTCCATTTCAATAAACAACAGTTTGTTTTAAGACTTTAATCTGAGACACTGAATATTCGCACTTGTATTCGCTGGTAAAAAATATGTTCGCCACTGCGCGCCACCCAACGCTGTTCATCCCAAAGTTTCTAAATCTCTTCTCCAATTTTTTAATCCAAATTTTTTTTCTTTTCCTATTTCTCATATTGTTTAATACTACTTCCTATATCTTCCTTGAGTTTTTTGGCCATCAATTTGTTTTTTGTCTGTTCACCTTGATTAGTCTGGATTCTCATTACTTTTAAGGTTTTCTTTATCTTTTGTCTTTGAGTTTTCACCAATCCGTATCTCAGATCCATTTTTATAATATGCATTTTCGGTTACGACATGTTCCAGGCTTAAGCCACTTGAATCACTGGATGTGTCTCTGCACTGCATTGTTGTTAATCGCTGCCAATATCTGAGTAGTACTCTGCTTCATTCAACTGTAGTGGCATTTCGACGTTTTTGATATTTAGGCTTTCACATCCGAAATTGAAGATGAATCCCTTCGCTTTCATGAAGTCTATCCCAAAAATGACTTCGTCCATAATGTTTGTCACTAGCACCTCTTGTTGATAGCATTTTTTTTCTAAATTTATTTCACAAATTCTTTTACCTGTTATATCAGCGTATTTCCAGTTACTGTTTCCTGTTTTAATCCATCTGATACTTCTAAAATACCACCATGAAATGATACCCAAACTTTCATCATTCTTGAAATTGGGATGTAGGTAAATTAAATGTTCCTTACCTTTTCTTTCCGTTGAATAGGAAACGAGGATCTTTCACGCTTCCTGTTCTAGTAGTCCCGTGAGCTATGGCCCAATTTCTCACATCACATATTCAACACAGAAGTTTTATGTTGCTGCTCTTGAACCCTATGTACTCTTTCCTTTAGCTCTTTTTCTCTTTATAAAAAAAAAAGATCTTTTTGCTTTTCACTCCCGTCGCATGTGAGATGTGACCCCCTTCGTCACAAACCCAACATAAATAAATCCATTTTTCTGGATTCAATTTTGACTCAAAGAGATATTACAATCTTTTAAGTAGTGTGAGAATTGGCCTACCAGAGGTTCAAATTATTTAAAGTTATTGGCTTTTTCTTCAAATGTTGTCTTTAAAGACAACACAAATTTTTATATCCATCCTTTCGTGATTACAAAAGATTTTTGATTTTATGCAAATTCGAGTAAATATTTCTACAAAAAATTAGGGTTATGTATGGAAATATGTGCATATTGTATATGCTTTTGGATATGTTTCTGAAATCTAATAAAAAAAAGTTTCAAGGTTTCTTCAAAATTTTCATCACAAATTTGAAACGTGTGTTCCAATAACATACATAGATAAAACATATTTTTGTAGCAAATCGATTTACATCCCCCGTCAACAATCAATTTCATCGCCTTCCTAACCATCCATCAATTTTGTATCATCATCAATACTAACTGTAACAACTTAATTTCTTAAAAAAAGAAATTCTATTGTCTTCGAGAATCCTTGCTGTGAAAGTTTACAAAATAGAAATGTTTGTTGTCAAATATTTTGAAAAATTACCTTTTAAACTTTATTGTATTATTTATTGTTTTGTAGCTATTAAATTAGAAAGGGCAATAAAGGCACGCTTATTAAGAAAAAAGGACAATTATGGGTATTTTCCAAAAAAAAGATGTCAATCTTTTTTTTTTGTTATGGATCGTCTCAATAATAAAATCGGTAGGTATACCCGTAATTGAAAGATCAAAGAAGTTAAAGTTTATTGTTCTATAACGGACGGACACATTTCATGAATAGAAAGAAAGGATCAGAAAATCATTTTGTTTCTTTATTTAACAATCAACGAAAATTTACTTACATCACTGCTCTGAACACTTAATTACTTTATCAGTGAGACAATTTATTTACAAAAGTAAAATAAATAAAATAAAAAGTGGGTCAGTAGGACGTGGTGATGTCTCCCTGCTTCAACTTTTTTATGTATTCACCTATCTCGTAAAAAATATATTTCCAATATCAATGTATTATGTTTGTTTTTTTTATCTCTTTTACTCTTTTAATAAAATCTCCACTTTTTCTCATTTCTTCTTAAACTTAAGTAGGTTTGTTTTTAAATGTGTTTTGTTCCAAAGCTTTTAAATAAATTATTTATGTAATAAACATAAAATATTTATTAATAAACTTTTGTTTTTTTAATACCATACTGGATTTTTATAAATATGAAATAAATTTATTGAATTTTGCTATTTTTAAATACATTGTTTAAAACATGTGGGTGGTTGGGTTGGAAATGAAAATTTTGTATGTGTGTGTGTGTAAGGGATGGGATTTTTTTTTATATATAATTTTGTTGATTAAAAATAAACAGCACTCAAGATGTCATGCGCAGATTTTAGTATATAATACAGGAATTTTGCTATTGAAGTTCTTGGCAACAAGAGAGAAAATTCTTATAAAAAATATTGAGAAATATATGTCAAAAGGACGACTATTTGCCGGTTTTTGTAATAATATTTAGATGTGTGTATGTATTTTGTTTGGAGCTACCGGCATTTTGTGTTCGATTTTTTTTTATTTTTCGAATCATAAGGGATTTTCTGTTGATGTGGGTTTTGTTGGAGGATGGATTCGTGTAGGTTAGGTTGTAGGTAAAAATTTTGTTTTTCCGACACAATTTTGTGTTTAAATCTAATTTTTCGGTTTAAAAGAGTAGATTTATTGATTGATTTAAAGTACTTTGATTTTGTTTTCAGTTTCAGATTTGTTAACTTTGTACCATTAATAGGTCATGTTGGGAGTTAAGGAGTAGTGGTCATTTAATCGAGTAATAAGTAAAGTTATGAAACCGGGGGTTTATGTCGCACATTTTCATCGAATGCCATAGTTGAATGAAATAATACTTAAAACCAAATGCACCACGCTTATCTATGTGTATCTGAAGCATATCAAAATTTCTTCTCAAATTAGAAAGTTATTTTTCGAATTGGGGAATATTTGGATAAATTGGCAATTGGTTGTCATTTTACCTAACGTGAACGTGGTCAGTTCATATTTATCGATCGATGGACCCTATCCATCCAGATTTTATATCCGTTTAAAATTCAATAGATTAAAAAGCTTCTAACACAAGATGATTTTAAAAGTCATAAAAATATCAATAGATGTAACAACCTCGTTATGATTATTTTGCTTTGCAATGTAAGATGAAACTCGGTTGGAAAAATTATTGTTCTTAACTTTGAGACATGACCTGTGAATGAGAGGCCTCGTCTTTAATGGCTTGGATTGGATGTCATCAGCTTCATTTAACGGGGGGTTACGCTTAATCTAGGGGGTTACGCTTAATCACAACAGCTTTTGCATGAAATTAGAATATCAGTAGACTTACACGGGTTAAGGAATTCTTTTGGCATCTAAAAATCCATTTTATTAAAACCATCGCCCCAAGAGTTGCAGTTGCGATAAACTGGGAAAATGTAGGTAATCCTGCCCTGAATTTCTGTACTTATGAGAATTACTCCATCAATATTTATAAAACGCGTATTGCGTGATAGGTTTCCAAATTTCTTAACACCAAGCAACATACCGCCACTCGCTCTCCAAAATTGCTGTCTTGTTGCTGATACCCAATATAAATTAAAATCACTAAAATATCACTAAGATATCAAAACTCTTAACAAAATTAAAGAATTCCACAAACAAAAATTTATTAGTTAAACCTGAAATTGTTATACGCCAAAATTTTAATACATACTAAACCTACATCTAAACTACGTGTGTACAAAGTGTGTATACAAAGTTATCGACACCTACAATCAAACAGACGGCGCTTCCTCAATCATCCCTAATACTACATCTAGCTTCAATTGCAGGAACAGAGTGTGCTTCTTCTTCTTTTAGTTTAGCTAAACACCCATTCATGTCAAATTCTATTAGATCACTCAGATCTTTTGCTACCATCTTCTCCAGTCAAAGTCGTTAAACCAGCACCATCCTTCCATATAAACGAAGTATTTTCCACAATCAAGGTTTCTTGTTTGATTCTTGTTTGCTTTCCAGTATTGTAGCTTAATATTTTCTTCCTAATTGCCAGGAGGAAATTCCTTTTGCGTCTTGTGTCGAGAGTGTAGTCTCGATCTACAAATATTTTCTTGCCTTTTAGTTTATTTGAATTTTTAGAATATCCATTATTCCAATACATGGGGTGTGTGAAATAGATAAGCTCCTCGTACTGCACCCTGGATTACGCAAATAGTCTATTTCAACTTGGTAGCCAAACATTTCATTTCGAACTCTTGGCTGTGATACAAAAAAAAAAACAAAAAAAAAAATAAATATGAACCAAAATCAAAATCACAATAACAACGGTACTTTTCAGCACCATAAGACAAAAAATATTGGACCTTCAGTCCGTATTTTGCAATTGAACATTGAAGGCATAAGCAAGTCAACTGAACATTTACAAAGATTATTAAAAGATTACGACATCGACGTTATAATTCTGCAAGAAACGCATGCAGCAGATGAAGCGCAACTTACCTCTAGAGGAAACATTGTTGGTTACAAATTAATTAGTGCTATTTACCATCAATCATATGGATCTGCCACGTATGTTAAGTCAGAAATCCTGAACTGCACGCACGTACTTACACAGACGGACAACGATATACATCTTATTGTTGTTGATATATCGGACACGAAAATTGTAAACGTATACAAGCCTCCAAATACAGGATGGCCAGCTGCTACTCTACCATTATTTTATCATCCAGCAATATATGCTGGTGACTTCAATAGCCATCACACTCAGTGGTCCTACTCAAATAATAATACCAATGGCGTGCAACTGACCGACTGGGCGGATGATAACAACATGTTCCTGGTATATGATGCGAAAGACTTGAAAACCTTTAGATCTGCAAGATGGCGACGTGATTACAATCCCGACCTCTGTTTTTCCACAAAAAACGAACAACGTAACCCTATTCCAATATCTAGGGCTGTCTTACAAGGTTTTCCACGCTCTCAACATCGTCCAGTAATTCTTGAGGTAGGAATCCAAATTCCACTCGTTAACTCTACTCCTCAACCTAGATGGAATTTCAACAAAGCTGATTGGGATAAATATAGGATGAAGTTGGATGCAGTGATTCGCTGGATCCAACCCATTCCTAAAAATTACGATAGATTTGTTGGAGCCATCATCTCAACTGCAAAGAAATGCATCCCAAGAGGCTTTCGTGAAGAATATATTCCTGGCTGGAGTAAAGAGAACGATATATTATATGAGGAGTACCTTAGTAGTGGTGAGGCAGACGTGGCTGATGGCTTAATATACTCACTGGACGCCGCGAGAAAACAAAAGTGGATTAAGGCTGTTGAAAACATTGATTTTTCCCATTCAAGCAGGGAAGCATGGAGTCTCCTTCGGAAACTGGGTGGCTCAAACTCAATTACTCGTGCTAACAATGAAATAAATCCAGAGGACATCGCAAATCACATAGTAAATATGTCTCGTGCTTCTATTAATCGCCTTCATAAGAGAACAATTAAACGCAAATTAAGAGAAATGAAGCGCAATTGCTCGTCTCCATCGAAGTATGCGAACTCTTTTAGTAGCGAAAAACTAGAATCAGCTCTGTCCCAAACAAAAAACGGAAAAGCAGCTGGCTACGATGGCATTTTTCCAGAATTTCTTAAGAATGCTTGCTAAAAATGTAAAACAGTGGCTAACTAAATTTTTCTCGAATGTCCTAGAAGCCGGCAATCTTCCAAAACATTTTAAGACTACGAAAGTGATAGCGATACTTAAGCCAGGTAAACCATCCAATGAACCAGGAAGCTATCGCCCGATTGCCCTTTTGAGCACCTGCTATAAATTGCTAGAACGGCTCATATACAATCGTATCGCACCGATATTGAATGACCAGATCCCAGTCGAACAAGCTGGTTTTCGTCCCAATCGCAGTTGCACTGACCAACTGCTCGCTCTAACATCCTATATCGAAGCTGGGTATCAAAAACAACTAAAAACAGGCGCAGTATTCATCGATCTTACTGCAGCATATGACACGGTCTGGCGAATTGGGATTATATATAAGCTGTTCAGCTGTAACCTTGTAGCACCATCTCGCGTTTAATTAACAACATGCTGAGTAATCGTGTATTCAAAGTTCATCTAAATAATTCCTGCAGTAGGTCTAAAATGCTTAACAATGGTTTACCACAGGGTTCCGTCCTGGCGCCATTACTTTTTAATCTGTACATTCATGACATTCCTGACACAACATCAAAGAAATTTGGTTACGCTGATGATTGGACCCTGGCCACTCAAAACAAAGACATGGGTGTTTTGGAGGATTTGCTCTCAACTGACCTAGCGATAATGAATGACTATTTTCGAACGTGGAGTTTATTTCCCAATCTAAGTAAAACCGAGAGCTCCTGTTTCCACTTAAACAACAAACTGGCAAAGCACGAACTATCAGTGTTATTTAACGGCACTGTCATTAAATACAATCAACAGCCAAAGTACCTGGGCATTACTCTCGATAGAACTCTTTCTTTTAAACTCCCTAGAAAATACGTCACAAAAACTTAAAACGAGAAACAATATATTACACAAACTGGCAGGCTCTACATGGGGTGCTACTCCAGCTACCCTCCGAACAACTGCTCTAAGTCTGGTTTACTCAGTGGCTGAGTATGGCGCATCAGTCTGGTTGAATAGCACACATACTCAAAAAGTTGACTGCCATCTGCATGCTACGATGCGTACTATAAGTGGTACTATCAGATCCACCCCTTTACCTTGGCTCCCTGTGTTAAGCAATATCGCTCCACCTGCACTTAGACGCTCGCATGCTCTCATGCGTGAACATAAAAAGGTAACCAACAACACCACGTTACCCTTGCACGAATATTACGGTGACCACACTCGTTGTCGATTGAAGTCAAGAAAGCCTCCACATAAAACTGCCAGCAACCTGCTGGCAACTGATTTTAATATCTTGGATGCCTGGGACACCTCCTGGCAACATTACAACACAACTGGCCTTTCTATTACTAACCCGACTTCTACCCAACCTGGTTTCGATTTGCCACGTCATACCTGGACTACATTAAACCGAATAAGAACGAATCATGGACGTTGTGCTGATTCTTTCTACAAGTGGGGCATTTCAGAGTCCCCTGAGTGTGACTGCGGCGCTCCACAACAAACTATAAAACACATTGCAACTGTGTGTCCAATTCGACGTTACAATGGCAATATCTCAGACATCCATTTGGCTACTCCCGATGTAGTAGCATGGATAGACTCGCTCGATGTAAGCATCTAATGTTCAAATGTACTGCCCAATGTTCAAATATTTTACTTTTTAATTTACTTAAGAGACACGCAATCAAATCGATTGTAAGTTCATTTAATGTGTATCCATGTATTGTTTTAGGTAGATTTCATAGAAGAGTCTACCTATTTTTAAGTTTAATTTTTTTAATGTGTCACAAAAAAAACCATACGCTAAATAAAAAAAAAATAAATAAAAAAAAAAAATTCCAATACATCCTTGGTGCGTAGAAATTCTACAAAAATCGGCGGCTCGTTTCTGTTGTTTTATCTAAAGTACAGCCTAAAAGCTCTCTTGATCTCAATTTCATCGTTTAGGCCGAGTACCTGTTGACAGAACTCTTGTATTACATTAGTCTTCATTTTCCTTAGCCGGAATACCCTTATAAATAAGATTGAATTGGCGTTGCCTGATTTCAGCTGCATCTGCCTTTTCGCGCATATGTATTAGTTCTTGATTCATAGTCTCCAATTTTTGCTCTAGTTAATTTTTTCTTTCGTTATTAGTTCCATTGTATTTTCAAGTTTGACGATATCCTCATTTAATGCAACCCCCTCAAGTTTATCCTCGTAGATTATTCATAAGACAAAGGAAATTTTTTACTGACAGCTCTCTTATACTCTTGTTTTTAAACTCCATGTCTGAATTAGCTGAAGATCAAGTTGATCGTATACGTTTTAATAAATTTTGAGGCGTAGCCGATGCGAAGTAGTTTGTTATACTGGTCTGGCAATATAAATACTTTACAACACAACTTTATGTCAATTATTTTGATATTGTGTTCTTCATTACATTCACGGAACCCTTGGCGAGCGAATTTTTTTCGCACTGTCTGACTTTTTTATAAATAGTTCGAGTTAATCACTTAGGTTATATCCCTCTAATGCTTGATGCACGTGTTAATCTTAGACAAGGAATATTAAAAGAAAAGTTGCGAAGGATTTGGAATAGGACTAGAGCGAGTGTTGATGTATTGCGGATTTGAAAGCTTGTGGATTGTACGTAACCGGGAAAACAGTTTTTGGTAAACGATTCCATCCGTATAAGGAACGTGAAACGAAAGAGTTATTATAGTTAGATGTTCTCAAATATGAAATCCCCAAGCTCACTATCCAGAATTAATTTAAGATCTACATACAAGGATTCAACAATTTTACTACGATGATAATTAGATGGCTGTTTTTTTTAAACTGGAAATGAAAGATAGTACTGTCGTCGACAAAGCAGTATATTGGGTTTGTGGTAATAGATAACAGATCGTTGATAAAGATCAGAAAAATAGTTGGTGACAGAACCGAACTTTAAAACTGAGAATTCAAATAATTAATTTGTTGATAAGAGTCGTCAGGAAATAATATGCGAGATCGTTAAGGGAAATAATATGAGGCTCACCAAAGTTATGAATTGATGACATGATGTCACCAGTAGACCGTGCCTTACGAAATCGGTCGTGGCGAAGATTGTTGTTTTCGTATATCTCGAATCATTAGTTTATGATTGATAATTTTTTGCATAACTTTAGCAAGTATCAACGCTAATGCAATGGGACGATAGTTTGATGGGTCATACTTGTTACCCTTTTTCGGGACTGGTTGAACATTGGTCAATTTCCACAGCGACGGCTAATGACCCGAGCTTAGGGATAAATGTAAGAGACTAGATAATGGACAAATCAGGGTATCTGCTCAACGTTTTAGTACAATAGGTGGTATACCGTTCGAACCAGTAGATTCGCGGAGATCTTAAATAAGTTTTGTTCATTGATGATTCTTCTTCTTCGTTGCTTTATTATTTCAAAATTATAAATGAATTTCAAAATTCCTTCTTTATGATGTCGCATGTAGCTTAATCTGAAGGGTTAGCATTATTTGATCGCAGGATTTTTCTGTTATTGGTTACTGTTTCTCGTTCTTCTTCGGTGATACCATAAAATCTTTGATGTTTTTGCATTTGTTGAAGCCAACTATTCGAAGGTCTGCCACGAGGTCGACGCTGTGTAACAGGCGTAACTAGAGCTTTCTTAATAATATTTGTCTCTTCTTTTTCAGTTATGCTCTCGAACCATTTAACGCGTTCAATATTCTGCCAAATGTCTTCTTGGATATTCAGTTCGTTCCTTATATGCACATTTCGTAGTCTGTCCTTTCTAGTTACACCAAGACTCATCCTCAGCATTTTCATTTCTGCTTGTGTTTCTCGTAGAAAGTCCATTTGGCGCCGTAGGTCATGGCAGGACGGACTACCATCGAGTACAGTTTACCTTTAAGCTTTTTAGGCATCTTTTAATCACAGAATATGGGTCAGGCATCTTTTAATCACACTGTTGCCCTCTAATTCATCCTATACTGACCCTATGGTTGTCATCATGACTACATTCGTCATCACTGTTCACTGCAGACCCTAGGTATTTAAAGCTGGAACAGGTCGGTAATACTTCATTTCCTAGCATAATGTCAGGTCTAGGTGCGAAACGGTCAGCAAATGGGCAGAAAATGTATTCTGTCTTTATCCTACTTACTCGCAATCCATTGTCTTCCAAAGAGTTCCACCATTTGCAAACACTTCTTGTAGGAGCACAACGTCGTCATTGACAAGAGCAATATCATCCGCGAATAACAGTATTTCCAGCAAAGCGTCAGGCATATTTTGAGTCAGGCAATTGATCACTACTATGAACAATAGAAGACTTAGAACGCTAACTTGGTGTACGCCTACGTTTACTGGGAAGGGTACTGTTGTTCCTGCTGTAGATCTTACTTTAGCTGTCGCATTTTGGTATATATCTTGCATCAACATCACATAATACTCTGGAACACCATGGTCTTCTAGTGCGGTCCATATAAGATCTCTCGGCAGATCGGTCCATAGATTTCGGCAATCGGTCAAATGCCTTTCCGAGATCTATGAATATTACATGGATATTTTTCTTGGTGTCGCAATGTTTTTCTATCAGTATCCGGAGAGCTTGAATGGCGTCAGTGTTGACTTTCCACTCACAAAGTCACATTGGTTGGGATGTAGTTTAGGCTTGAGTATCTCCACTAATCGATTTGCAATAGCTCTTTCCCATATTTTTATAGCATGAGAAGTAAATTTGATACCTCGATAATTTCCACAATCTCTTGAATCTCCTTTATTTTTAAAGAACGGGAGTAAGAAACTTTCTCTGGAATCGTTTGGCTTGACGTCACCATTTTTGATTTTATTAAAGAGGATTTGTAGCAATCGTGTACCACTTGCTCCACATTGCTTCCACAGTTAAGTAGGGCATCAGGACCTGTAGCTTTGCCATTTTTCATCTGGTTCATCGCTGTTTGCACCTCTTTGACAGTAATTTCTTCAACACCTGCTTGAGCAATGGGCGGTGCCATAGGTCTTAAATTTCTGGGAAGCTCCTCATTCATAAGCTTTTCAAAATGCTTTTTCCAAGCATTTACAATTTCTTCGTCCTTTGTAAGCAGGTTTCCGTTTTCATCAAAAATAAACTTTGGTGAGTTGATATCTTTACAATCGTTTTTTTCTCTTGAATGCAATTTTATAAAGCTTGTTTTGTCCTTCAGTCGTTTCCAAAGCATCGTAAAATGTCTGGCAAGCTATCGCTTTTGCTTGCGATACACCTGCAGCGACATATTCAGCTTTTAGTCTATCTTTCTCAGCCAAGGACGTTCGATCACATTTACGCCATGCAATATGTGTCTGCTTTTTCTCTGAAACAGCGTGTTTTACCGAATCATTCTTTCAACTTCAACTTTCCTTTTTAATGTTGAGGCGCCCTTTTGAAACACAAAGGTTTTCTCGTGTCAGATATCATCCGATGCTCTTATGCCTTCATGCAACCATTCTTCCAAGTCAATTCTAGTGCTAGCGCAATCATCGTTTTTTAACCTGAACCACTTGATTTTTTAACCAAGTGTGGTTCTTGTTTTTTGAAGGCGTTTAGAATTGCTAGATTGTGAACTTTAGCAAACGAAACGATCTATTTTTCCTGGTCATTTTGATCTCCTAAACCGTATCCGCCATGCCATCTTTTATTTCCATTGTTCACTGAACCAACATGTCCATTTAAGTCTCCACCCAAGAACATAATTTCACTCTCAGGGATATCTGTCGTAAATTTTTCCTGCTCTACCCGAAATTCCTCCTTTTCTTGATTACTTCTTCCAATTTGTAGTGCATAAACTCTCGCTATGTTCTACACCTCCGCTGCAATACACAATTTGATGCTCAATATTCGATCGTTAATCTTTCTTATGCTAATGATGCTATTTTGCATTTCTTTTGACAGTATGATACCGATTCCATTTTCACCGTTTCTTATACCATGATAATGCAGTTTGTAAGCTTAAGTCGAATTGTCCAAGAATCTTGCTTTGTTTCCATGATTCTGCCATTTTGTTTCTTGGACACACAAAATGTCAATTATCCTGAAGCTCATGGTTTGTTCAAGCTCCAAACTCTTACCAGTCAAAGTGTTGATGTTTCAGGAACCAATACGTATGACTTTCCTCTTCTTCGATAAACGCTTCAATGTGCTCGTCCCCGGACATTTTCGAGCTCTGGCACAAGCATGTTTGCTTGCCTCAGGATCACTCCCACGATAAAGAAGTCAGTCTTTGTAGCTGTTTTGAATAGTAGAGGCATATATAAAGTGCGTTGTAGTTTTGATTTGACTTGTTTTATTTTCCATCGGTGGTCTCCCAGTCATGGAACCCGCTGCACACGCTTCCTTGCGGGTAGTACTAAAGATGCAGGCTTACCTCAAGCTGTATTTTACCTGCTTTTGAGGTTTTCGGGTCATTTGGGATGGATATATACTGTAATATATCGGTGGATATATACTGTAATTTTTTAATACAGAGTTAGCAGCAAAATTTGTCGCTAGTAGACCTGGCTTCTCTTTCGGTCACAGGGTTGCACTGGTTATCCATTATTGGTGGAATAGAAGATTTGATAATATTGCCAACCTCTCGGATAAAGTTCCAGTACGAACGGGACATTTATCGCTTGGTATTTGTCGTGCATTGCGTTTGTTTTGATGTTTATTATTTAATTAATATGAACACAATATTAAAAATTTATTTATTATTATAATCTTTACATTAAATTGTATTTGGCCTCTGCTTCTGCACTTTACCAAGTCTATTGTACATGTTCTCTTTTCTAACATTTCGGTACTAGCGACTTCTTTGTTGTAGTACTAGTTCATTTTATATTTTGCGTAAATTGCGTTATATGTAGTACTAAATTATATTATATTTTAGTTACAACATCTTCCCCTTTTAATATTTTAAATAACTTAAAAAGTCTTATAATTATTGTTTACAATTCAATTATTAATATCAATATTATTCATGGGTTTTGTTGTATCAAATTGTAATTCAAAGTAATTCAATATATAAAAGATGAATATTATTTTCCAATTATAAACATACATCTTAAAATTAATTAATATTTAAAATCCTTATAATATAAAACATTTCCTGTTTTCTCATTTGTATAAAATTATAATTTATTAAATTCATTATATTCTTTGAAATACTTCCGGAGCTACGTTAGTACCACAAATGGGACACGTTTAAATTTGTAGCTTCCAAAAGGTGTACTAAAGGAACATAATTCAGAGGATTCAGGCGTTAATTCTATTTAATAGAGTCCATCCTTCAAATCTAGTACCGTAAAGTACTCACACCCAGACAATTGAGCTTTAA
This sequence comes from Diogma glabrata, assembly GCA_963693315.1. NCBI lineage: Eukaryota > Metazoa > Arthropoda > Insecta > Diptera > Cylindrotomidae > Diogma > Diogma glabrata. The sequence goes on along the minus strand of OY856186.1, from coordinate 364,381,762 downwards.
GATCTGCTAATGTGGGAATTAAATAATGCTCTTTTTTCAAAGCTAAATTTAGAAACTTGAGATCCACACATAATCTGAGTGACCCATTGGGGTTTTCAACTATAGTCAAATTACTCAACCAATCACTAGGCTCAGATAGTGGTTCGATGATTTCCATTTTCATTTCCCAAGTCCTGTAAAAATTTCTTTATTACTTTGAATAAAATTTTCTCTTGTATCCGAAATTTCACAAAGCCTATTTATCAATCCCATTTTGAAACATGTATTCAATCCTAAAATTGGAGTGGAATCAGAATTTATTATAACGAAGCACTCTTCTGATTCAAAATCTCGAAATTTAACGATTAACTTGATTGACCCATAAGGAATAATTTTTGTACCCCCATATGCTCGTAACTGAATGTTAGATTTTACTATTTCCTTATTACAATTTAATTTTTGAAATATTAACATTGGTATTATGTTGACGTCCGAACCCGTATCGAGTTTGAACTTAATCTTTTCGTTTTCAACTAAAATGTTTTCATACCAATCGATTATCTTATTTTTTTAAGGAAATTCAGAAGATATTATGTCTACTAACTCTAAACTATCTATGCAAACATGGTCAATTTCATTATCACAATCACGATCATTTTCGATTACAACATTTTGTAAAATGATGTAAAGCTTTGCATTTATTGCATTTCTGTCTATAAGCTGGACATTTACCAAAAATATGCGACTGATCACATTTTCTACAATTAACAATTCGCGGTTTTGATCGTGGTTGCGATGACGAGGATTCTGATAATTGATCAGTTTTAGTATTACGATTTGAAATTTTATTATTTTTGCAAAGTTGTGAATGATTGCACCCAGATGCATTATTTGTCAAAAATTTCCTATAATAATGTAATATCATAATAATAATATCATGAACGTCACCTACTTGTTGTTGAATTTGTTTAGTATGAGCCTTATTTTGTTCCACTATTCGGCATTGTTCAATCGTTTTGTCTAAAGATGGATCTCCATTTTTAAAAAGCTGTTCCTGAAGCTGTAAATCACGTATTACAAAAATTAAATGGTCTCTAATGAGTGCATGTTCCTGTGTACCAAATTCACAGGACTTGGCTAATTTGCGAACATCGTTTAAGAATTGATTAAATATTTCTCCTTCTTTTTGGTTTCTATTGTAGAAACAATACCGCTCGTAGATAATGTTTGTTTTTCCCACACAATATTTTTCAAATTCTGCAACAATTAGTTCATAATCTGCTTCATCGTCTTCATCTTAATTGAATTGCTCATATATTTCTAGAGCATTTTCTCCAATTATGTTTTTAAATATAGCAGCTTTTACGTGCTTTGGTTTTTTGTCAAGCTCAAACCCTATCATATAATTTTGAAAAGATTTTATAAATTTATTCCAATTTGCAGCCACATTTCCTGTGCAATTTAATAGTGCGGGTATGTTTATCACTAATTTATCCATTTTAATGCTTTTTTACTACCGATGATTCACAATTTATCCGATTTAAATTTAGCTGTCACATTTTTATTTTGGATCGTCACGTGATAATTTTTATCTTTAATTTAGTTGCGCTAAGCTTTTAGTTTTATTTTCAACTGCGCCATGTTTTGATGTTTATTATTTAATTAATATGGACACAATATTAAAACTTTATTTATGTTATTTATTATTATAATCTTTACATTAAATTGTATTTGACCACGTCTATTCTACATGTCTCTTTTCTAACATTTCGGTACTAGCGACTTCTTTGTTGTAGTACTAGTTCATTTTATATTTTGCGTTATATGTAGTACTAAACTATATTATATTTTAGTTACAACTTACAACGTTATTGATCAAGTTCGACTTACTTCGGTTTTTCTGATTTAGATAGTTCTATCTAAACGAGCATCATCTCAAAAGTATAATTTTAAATTTTTTTATTTACTTGTTTTAAGTTACGCAAATTAAAAGTATAAATCATTACCGACAGACAAAAGGTTTTTTGTCAGAACAATACACTAACATTAATATCAAAATTATGATTCATCACTTCCCAAACATCCTAACATCTACTTATCCATCCAAACACACAAAACTACTCCAATTCAATTAAAAATTTCAATTAATGCAGATAGTAAAAACAAATTAAATACAATATACAAAACATCTAGGTCAATCGCATTCAAATCAAACAAACGAGACCCATTAAACTACATCATTTCTCTTAATATTTCATCTCAAATTCAAAAAACCGCAAAAATATATAAATTATATTCGAGAAACGGATGAAAGTGAAATTATGGAATTCACATCATTCGAATTTATTTTATATTATTTCACTTTCGTTTTATATATGGAATTGCCTAACCGATTTTTTTTATTCATTCAATATTAACCTTCGTGCACTTGGTTTATTTAATATGACTAATATTTAAAACACGGTTAAATTTCAATTAAATATTCTTAAAATTACGATTTTCTTTTTTTTTGTTATAATAATGATTATAATAATAATTATAACAACAGAATGGTTGAACAATAATATAAAATTAATAAAACATTATTTTGTAATAGTGTTTGTTCTAACATAGACCTGAATCGCGAAACTAGGTCGCCGCCACACTTTCACTTATTACATGAATTCTCATATTAGTATGAGTTTCCATTGTATTTTGTTTTTTATTTAAATTTTTTTTTTTTATTAACGCATAATATAAAACTGTTTTGTATTATTTTAAAAATTACAAAAATGTGAGTGTAGTAACTATACATACATTATTATTACTTCATAATGTTAATCGAGTCTCTCTCTTTCTTTCTCTCTGAAAATCGAAAGCTGTTTTTTTTTCAATTTTTATTGCAGCATTTTATAGAGAGGGAGGAGAATTTTGAAAGAGAATAAGATTAATTTTTTTCTTCTTTTTAATATTATTATTATTTTATTGCGAATGAGCAAAATAAATAAATAACATAAATAACGAAAAAAAACGAAAATAATAACTCTCGTTCTCGTTTGGTGATTTTTTTTTTAAATTTATATGAGTGCGACAAGAATAGAGATTAATTATATTTTTTTTTTCGTTTTGTTTTATTTATTTATTTTGTTTTTGTTCCTGCCTCAACACAAAATTACTTTTGACTGTTGGTTGTTTTTTTTTGTTGGTCGTATATGTATGTATGTATTGTAAGAACATTGAAAGTGGTAAATTTATTTTTTGGTGTAGTTGTATTTTTTTTGTGAAATAAACAGAAAAAAATAAAAAATTAAGTACATTGCTGGTGGTGTAAATTCTCTGATACTCAACTTAAGTTAGTCAATCGTAGCCCGCGTTCATGGACACATTGTTAAATTTTTTTGTGTCGGTTAGATTTTCAATTGCTCGATTCCATGCAATTGAATGTACATTTTATAAATATAATTAAATAAGTTTATTTTTTTAGAATAATTATTATTAACGTTGTTTCTGTGGTTTTTTAAAGTTTGTTTTCTATATTAAAAAAATAGTTTGTTGGAAATTAATGTGATATATATATATATTTTTTGTTTAAAAAACGAAGTTATTTTTCTATATTGTAATAGTTTTTAAAATTAATAAGAAAAAAATAGTTAAATTAAATTGTGACAGTGATTTATGTTATAAGATTGTAAAAAATATATATTTTAACGATTTTTACGGAATATCTATCCATACGTGATATTGCTTGGATTAATGTGATTTTTTTTTCAATTTTATTTTATTATTTAATTTTATGTGAGATTCAAAAATAAAAAAAGTTTGTGAAACAAAATTGTTGTGAACCAAATATGTTTTGGTGCACAATGACAGCTGATTGGACATCGATTGGTTTATGTTTAAAAGAATTGGAAAAATTAATAATCCATGGAGGACCAATATAATATAAAAAAAAATTAATGTTATCCTCTTTCATTTAATAATAATTTTGACTTATTAAAAAAAAAATCAAAAACTATTTTTCTGTGTGTTTGGGTGTGTAAATTTTATGAATGAATAATTATTTTGTGTAAAACTATCTCAAAGGATACCAAAGTGTTCAAAAGGTTAAAAAAAAAATAAAAAAAACTTAATTGATCTCGTTAAAAATATATCGCAAAACCCGTCCCCAATTAGAATATAAACAATACGGAAATGTTATTAGACATGGAACACCAACATTCAGCAGCATTAATGGCGCTAAATATTAACGTTACGAATTTTTCGATGAATATGAACGAAACAGCTAATTCACCGCATACGGTGATTGGCCAAAATCAAATCGGGAATAATAGTAGCAATGGGGCATGTAATCCAGCAATGCCACCGCCACAGTATTCTCCATATTCGTCTAGTAGTAGTTCACTTATACATTTAAACAATAATAATAATAGCAACAATAATAATAATAATAATAATTCAACCGGAACAAATTTATCAAATAATTTATCGCATAATCCAAATCTACAATCTCAACATCAAAGTCAATCAATTTGTGGTCCTCCTAATCAAGGAAATTATTTAATGTATAATTTTGACACACCACCTTATATGTTTTCAACAGGTTATCCTGAAAATAGTGGTGGCAGCACAAACGGCGGTATAAATTCACAGCAAGGTTATTTATCATTACTGCCACCTGTTGGTAGTGTTTCGGTACCATGTGATCAAACGGATTTGAAGGATTTTATCGAAGAACTTTGTCCTGTTTGTGGTGATAAAGTTTCTGGTTATCATTATGGTTTATTAACATGTGAATCGTGTAAAGGATTTTTCAAAAGAACAGTACAAAATAAAAAAGTGTATACCTGTGTTGCTGAACGATCATGTCATATTGATAAAACACAACGAAAGAGATGTCCATTTTGTCGTTTTCAAAAATGTTTGGACGTTGGAATGAAATTAGAAGGTAAGTTAATTTTTTGTCTCTGTTTATTTTTTTTTTCTTTTGTTTTTAATTAAATTTATGAGTTTGAAATATGTATTTAAAAAAATAGTTGCGACAGCCAGTATTGCATTTTTATGGAACTTTGGAAATAGGATGATCACATACCGGTTTGTCATTAAAAATATCGATTTAAATTTTTTAATCATGCGATGTCACGTAAAAAAAATCATATGTAAATGTATTGACCTAGTTTTTATTTTAGTAAAATTTTTATTAGTAGTAACGGTGAATAGTTAATTTATATACATACTTAGAACAACAATTAGGCTTGGTCATGAAGCTAAAATCTTGGTTTCATAATAATAGCCATTTTGAACAAAATAAAATTAAAATTTACGTTGTATTACGTAGTAGATAAAAAATTGGGTCATGAACACATTTTCACAATTGACATTGAAACGAATTACAACAAATAGCTAATTCAATAGAGATAACATAATTAAAACGTTATATGTTTTCGTCGCCAGTAAGATTCGTAAATATGTTTTTTATAGTAACAAGAAAAACTAGTTTTTGTGATATTAAATTGAATAAAGTCCTTCGAAATTTTAGAGATGTCCAGAAAACCTTGCACTGTTTTTTAGTGTCAAATTTCTTGAATTTACAATAAAAGAAGATTTTGTGTATGGAAAAATAGATTTATTCATACAACAATTAAAACAATCGGTAACGACAACCTTTTTTGTGCCGCCAACCGACTTTTCATTGTCACTGTGATTTTCAATTCGGTTGTCTTGCGTTCAAAAAGTTTTTAATCAAAACTCTGTGAACCGCGGGTAATGAATTAGGGCCCTCCTTACATTTATGTTATTTTATTAACCAATTAAATTATATCACAAAAATTAAAATGTTGTATTTGTTTAAAAACAATTTTATAAGAATGTTAAATATAGATAGGAGAACTAATCTTGATAGGATAGAGAAAATAAAAATAAAAAAAGAGATAAATAGCAAATTTGATTTAAAAATTTGCAGAGGCAAAACAAACATGAGGTTGCTAATAATCCAGATCTATACGCTGTCTTCCAATAGTCCACACTTAGAGTTATATGAAGGCTCGATTCTTCGAGCAAGCAATAACGTACTATCGTCAAGGAATACTTCATAGCTAAGATTGAGGGTGCTACCGTTGGCTGAATAGAGTTCATCCGCCAGCACCCCTAAGCTATCACCTTGGCTAGTGATATCTCATTATTTTCATTATTTTTCTGCTATTGCCAGTGGTATATGTGATATCTCACGTGAACTCGTATGTCAAAAGCGAATTTTGTGAGTTATCCTTACTTTTTTATAACATTTGAGCTTTCAATGCTTTGGTTGATACAAAAACATCTATAATGCCACCGAAAATTAACTGCCTCGCTAATTTTGATTATTAGTACAGAATCGCAAGACACGCTCTTGAAAGAAACAGAATCTATGGAAATTTTTGAATCGTGATAATACTCTAAAGGGACGTTTGGCACTGGCGCTGGTAAAATAGTATCAATATTTTTAATGGCAATTGGATTCAATAAATCTAGAGCGAAAGATTTTCTTCGAAATGTTCCGCATATACGTGTTTACTTTGGGGTGAATTGCCTCATTTGCCAACTCTTCAGAAATATCTGCCTTGTATATTACAACGAATTTTCTATTTTTTTTTTTTTTTAATAAAATGTGTTGTGTAATAGGGTTTAGAATATGTGTCACAACAACACATAAATACCTTTTAAGACCTAGGTCTAGACCTGGGTCCCACAACAACTGGCGTTCTGAGGTGTAGATTAACGCTTTTTTTAAACATCTGTGGGTTGAAGCCACCTGAGACTAAGTGTTCCGGCAAACTATTCCATTTGTACGCAGTTCGGACAAAGAAGTCTCTCTGCGATCTGCCAGTATGACAGCGCGGGATCTTTACCGTTTCACTGGTTGCGGCAGCCGATTGCCGAGTGGAACGGGGGTAAGAATAAGTTTGAGGCATGATGCCGCTGATTTCATCTGAGCACTGCTGATGACGATATTTGTAAAAAACAACGAGGTCAGCAACAGTGCGACGATGTTGTAGGGAATCAAGTTGTGATGTCAAAGTTCGATCACCTACAATTCGTATAGCTCGCTTTTGAACAGAGTCCAAGAGGGCCAAGATGGAAACAGAGGCAGCACCCCAAACTTGACAGCAGTACTCCATACAGGGACGAATATAGGACTTATAAACATGGAGCAATTGGTATGGAGTGAAAAATTTTTTGCATCTATTTAGGAGGCCGAGTTTTTTAGACGCGCTTTTTGCCATCGCCATTACATGATCGTTCCAGAGTAGGTCATTTGAAACTGTGACACCCAATAAACGAATGTTTTTACATTCACCCATTGGTTCATCACACATACTAAATAAAATATCTTTGGGGAACTCGGTCTTTAATCTGGAAACAATCAACAGCTGTGTTTTGGTGGAGTTGAAATTGACAAGGTTTTGGTCACCCCAGTCGGCGACTTTATTCAGGTCTTTGTTCACGTTTATGGCAGCGTCTCTCCGGGCAGGATTAATTCGTTCGTGCATTTTACCTTTTGAAGGAAGGGGCTCGAACGACTTGTGCAGAGTACTATCATCTGCAAAACTATTTATTGGGTTGCTGGTGATTTTCAACAATTCGTTGATATAAATCAAAAATAGGGTTGGGGACAATACTGAGCCTTGGGGTACACCAGCGTTAATTAGTTTAGACTCAGAAGAATATCCGTCTAAGGTTACCGAAATGTATCGGTCGGATAGAAAATTTTGAATCAGCTTCACAACATTGGGATGAAAACCGTACGCAACGAGCTTGTTGATTAAGTTGGCATGCCAGACTCGATCGAATGCCTTGGAGATGTCTAAAGCGATAACGTATGTTTCACCACCTTTATCAAGTATGCTGTTCCAACAATGCGCTACATAGTTTAATAGATCGGTAGTTGATCTTTTGTTTCGAAAACCGTATTGGCTGTCGGATATTAAATGATTTTCTTCCAGAAATTTTGAAATATATGTATTAATGTAATGCTCATAGACTTTGGATAGGACCGATAGTAAAGCTATTGGCCTATAATTTGAGATATCGGATTTTGGTCCCTTTTTGGGGACGGGCTGGACATTTGCCAACTTCCAGCACGAGGGAAATATACCAGATTTGTAGGATTGGTAGAATATTTTAGTTAAAGTTGGTGCAAGTTCTTTGGAAAAGGTTTTTAAAATAATGGGTGGAATATTGTCCATTCCTGATGCTTTGTTGATGTTTAACCCCTTTAAAAGTTTAGCGACTATTTTGGGTTTGAAGTGAAGTTCATTCATATTAACTCCTGAAGACTGGATTTGGGGTATTTCTTTAGGAGTTTCCAAAACAGTGGAGTTCAGAGCAAAGCGTTCAGCGAACAAGTTAGCTTTTCTTGCGGGATCATTGACGATTAAATCACCATCAATAATAGGGGGAATAGAAAATTTTGTACCAGAATTTAAAGAATTAATGGCACTGTAGAAACTCTTGTCAGAAACAGACATAGACGTAAGTTTTGAGGCTTTCGCTCTGTCAATTTCGGACTTTTCGTTTGAGATAATCTGATTAGATATTTTGTTGGCCTTTAGATATTGGGATCGATTAGTGGTCATGTTATTAATGTACATGTTATTATTTCCTCCTCTTTCCTTCGAATTTAAACGCTTGGTAATACTAAATCTGCAATAAATAAAATCGTGTTTCTTTTAAATTCTGTTTCTTGGTCATAAATGCTGAGTTTTCATGATCTTCATTTCCATTTTCAGAAACGGTTCTGAACCGTTTTATTTTTGTACTAATTGACAAAGAAGAAGAAATATTTAAACCATTTGTCACCATTTACTTTCCTTCAAGATGACCTCACATTGATTTCTTAGAATCTGCAAGCCAGATTTTAAGTCATATAGATGGCATTAATCTTCAGGTAAATTTACTCATGTACTTTTTTAATTCCGTTGATGTCTAGATAAGTTTCGGCTGTTAAATTAAGACCTTTAGGATCTTCAGCCATATTTTTAGTTCTGAAAGACGTTTTGCAAAAGATCTAACAGCATCAATTCTAGCTGATGTCGGCCTATTAGAAAGCTTATGAGGTGACTGCGGACTACCTTTCTTTAAAATTGCTCATCGTTGAGGGCTGCTGCTAAATAAGTTACAGCATTTATTAAATTATTCCAACAAATGTAATCTAATTTAAACATCATTCGGCAGAATCAACTCACCAGAGATTGAGACTATGAGCTTCACATGGGGAATATACAGCATATAGGTTTTCTCTAAAAATCTCTTTTTGTACTCTTGTTTTCACTTTTCATGTTGCTTGCGTTAGCATACCCTTGTCCTTCATTCATCTGGAATTACTATTTCTACATGGCTTGCACATAATTGAATGAGCTCATTTTGGATTTCCAATGATAAATAATGGACTTGTTAACGATACTAGGCGTGCTTGGAAATTCTTACTTTTTCGAACTGATAACGTAGTAAAGGATCACAGTGAATAATAATATCCAAAATTCCCAAGAAGCTACCGTGATTAGGTTCATCAATCAGATGGCTGTCTCCGCTCAAAACCATGCTCCTTTCACATCAAAACAAAATAGTATCCAAAATTATTTTTAAAATGTGCCTCATTATTTTTGCTTGGCCTTCCATTTGATCGCAAAATAATTGTAGACCGGTAATCTGTCGTATAATTTAACTTAAGAATATCCTTGAGGACGACAGAAATGAGAACAATTTTACTTAATATTCGTGCTAAATAATCGACTCGGTAGGCATTAAAAGGAATCTTTATTGTAGCTCACAACTAACCAATCTCGTTCAATTTTTTCTCCTTTTGGTAAAATTTTGCAAAGGAACGACTTAGAAAACAAGGTTGGCATGATATATATCAATGATATATATCCGATATATATCATTGATATATATCACGATATTTATTCTTTGATATATATCATGATATTTATAAAACCATTAATTATTCCTACCTTAAAGTTAAAAACACTGTTAACAGTGTTAACACTGCTTGCAAAACGCATGTCTATCATAAAACAATATTTTTATTCAGGTTATTCCCCGAATTCGTTTCGAGTTATTTTTCCAAAAAAATTCCTAGAATTTCTTTCGTGTTATTTTTCAAAACACATCGAATGAATCTTTATTTCATTATTTCTTCAGTAGTTTATGAGTTGGTCGATATAAAATTTCAACGGATATTGTGTTGAGCTGTTAATAATATATCGTTAGTTTGTAGTTTATTGTTTGTTATAATAAAATTAAAATGCCAAAACGTAAACTGACTATTTGGAAATATTTTGAAGAGATTCAAAAGATCGGAAACACTGGAAAATGGGCGAAATGTAAAAACTGTAACAAAGAAATGCAAGGTATACCAACACGTTTGCATGATCATTTTGTTAAATGTCCAGGAAATCAAACCAGTGTTGAAGTTATAGGAAATGAAGCAAAAGGGTCGGATAGTGAAAATATTACTGCTAGTGACCTCTTAACCAGCCAGCAAGGTAAATAAATTTTAAATTTGACTAAAAAAGTAAATAAAATTTTGTTAATTTAGTAATAATTATTTAGTTAACCCAGTGTAGTGAATTTAAGTTTTTCGCATACAAATCTCAAAAAAGTGGTATTTTGTTTTGATATATACATGTATTGTTTTTATTTTAGTTGATCCTGGAAGAGATAAAATTGAGTTTACTGTAGGAAAAACCAAATTAGGTCTGCTTAATATACGTAAAGACACCGATGTTGTTTCAACGTCCCAAAAATACAAAGAGCAAATTGACATTCAAATGGGAAAATTTTTTTTCTCCACCAATACCCCATTTTCTCACATAGAACACGAAGAATTTCACAAATTATGTAACTTATTACGACCGGGTTATGTCCCTCCGAGTAGACGCCAGATTGGAGGACCTATTTTGAATAAAGTTTATTCCGAAACAATGGTTGAATGTAAAAATAAATATGATGGAGAAATTGTATCCATGTCTTTGGATGGATGGAGCAACATACACAACGAACCGATAATATGTACATCTTTTGTAACTCAGGCCGGTGAATCTGTACTTATTGATAGTGTTGATACATCTGGTAAACCTCATACATCAGAATATCTAAAAGAAATTGCTTTGGAATCAATCTCTAAGGCCATTAAAAAATTTGGAGTATCAGTACGAAGCATAGTTACAGATAATGCTAGTAATGTTACTAAAATGAGAAGATACGTAGAGAGTGAAAACTTAATACAATATGGATGTTCAGCACATATATTAAACTTATTGGCATTGGACTTGGACAATTCTGCAGTTACTGGTCACATTTTACGTGTAATAAAATATTTTCGAAATAAACATTTACCTGCCGCACTTGCAAAGGAAACACTCGGAAAGAAACTTATTTTACCCCATGAAGTTCGTTGGAACACGATGACCGATGCTATCAAGTCATTCTTGGAAAATCGAGGTAACCTGGTTCAGTTATGCCAAGATCACAAAGATGACATAGATACTGACATAACTAAAATTGTAAATGATATAAATATTGTCATTAATGCTAAACATATGCTTAGTTGCCTAGAGCCAATAGCAGTCGCTTTAGACAGAGCGCAAAGAGATAAAACTACGATTGCTGTTGTAGTTGAAATTTGGCATAAATTGGAACTTGATCTTAAACTAAAGCAATCTTTAGAAGTTAAGAAACATTTTTATCGAAGGAGAGACATGGCTTTACATGCACCTCATTACCTAGCTAATATGCTTGACCATCGATTTTTGGGTAAACGTTTGAATAACGATAAAAAAGAAGCAGCATATAATTATTTAAATAAAGTGAACTCAGACTTCATTCCATTTGTAATGGCGCTTTTAGCTGAATCTACACCATTTCCGAAATATGTATTTGGTTCTCAGTTTAGAAATACAAAACCAATGGTGTGGTGGAAAGGAATTACAATTAATGATGGATCTTGGCCAAATAAACAAGACTTTTTAGCTTTATGTGAACAGCTGCTTAGTGCAGTTGCGACTACCGCATCTCTTGAGAGAACGTTTTCGTCATTTGGTCTTGTGCAATCAAAGCCACGTAATAGGATTGGAAACGAAAAAGCTGGCAAATTGACATTCTTATTTAAATACAAAAATCAGATAGAAAAAAATAGAAAAGAAAATATTGATTGGATTTGGGACAATTCTAACGTTTCTATTATACCACCTTTACCAGAAGAATCATCGCAACATTCTGAAGAGTCCGACGATAATTTACCATTAATAAGATGGTTAATATAAAATTTTTGGCACCATTCAGATATTCATAAGTTGATTAGTTTTTCGTTTAATATAATGTGCAAGTAAAGTTGTATTTTTTTTTTATTAGTTTCAGAATTTCTATTTATTTTTGGCGTTTGTAATAAAAGAATTTACCTAAATAGTTTCTTGTTTTTTTTGGCTACTATATATTGAATAATATTATAGTTAAATAAATTATTTAAAAATAAATATCATAAAGTGATATATATCGGATATATATCGGATATATATCGGATGATATGATATTTATATAAATATCATGATATTTGCCAACCTTGTTAGAAAATGGTTTACGATCACAGACACACAATGTAGGCATTTACATATGCCCTCGACGAATCACATTTTCAGTAATTTGTGACTTTTTTATTTTATCTTCTAAACTAACTACCAATATCAAAACCATTGCGAAACCCAATATGCTTTGGTTGGTTTTATACTTGCGTTGTACAAGTTAAAGGTATCGGGGATTCTAATTTACAAACAGAAATAACTTTTGTTGCTGATGAAGCTGAGACTAAAGTTTAAATTTGGAAAACATTTACTAAGTCGTGTAATATATTCTCCATATTAGAAATTCAAAACGCGAATGGTTTGTGTTAATTGTTTTGTTTTTGTGAGAGAAAAATGAATATTTGTTATCGGTGGTGCTCAAAACCAGTTGCCATTTGCCAATACAAGCGGTTAAAACAGGATTGATTCACTTTGCCTTCTCAATCTTCCATCAAACAATTAATTTAAATTTCATCTCAATAATGCAAAATTGACCGCTTTTTATCGTTTCCTTACATTTGTAATCACATATGTACGGTATTAACTATTAAGGCATCTTTATATTACTTATATGACCCATCCTTGAAAAGAAATACTTCTTATTTAAACCTTGAAGCCAAATTAATTAAATCATCGTGTATTTTATTAATGATAAGAATTTAGTGAAAGATCAAATCCACATATACTTTAGTTTTGGTTAAAAATTATTTTTTGCGTATATAATATTTTCACTTTGGTCGGCGTCCGGGCCCTTTTAAAAAGTCGGGTCCGGAGTGAAACCACCCCTTCCACCTCCCTCTTAGCTGGGCCGAGCACAACTATGCCAATGCTTTCATTATTCCAAGGATTGAAAGTAAGATTTGATCTGAGATTTTTGGGTTTAAATATCTAGTCAGAATTTTGACCAATTTTTAGAAACTATATTGGAGTTAAATTAACCAAAAATTAACTACTCAAACTCTAACAATAATTAATAAAGGTACAATTGTGTTTCCTCGTCGCTGTGCAACTATGGAAATTTTATTGACAAATAATCACTACGCCTAAGAATCAATAGAATTTCATTTCATTTCAAAATTTCATCAGGTGATCCACTTCCCGTTAAAATATATTTATATTTATATACAAAGCAAATTTTGTTCCAGGTCCTTGCCTACATGGAACAACCGTTGACCATGCTTGCCAGGCAGCACAGAATTCTAAAAGATTAATTTTAATTTTTGTGTATGTTTTGAATTGATTGTTGTTGTTAAATAAAGAGACCACAAAAATATTTATTGGTATAAATTTTCGGGCAACGCCTAGGTCAATATTAAAACGATATATTTCACCATAATGATAAAATTGAATATATTTAAAGTTTTTTAAATGTTAATTTTCTAGTCTCTTATATCATTTTATGATGTACATCGCCATAAATCCTTTTGTGTTTAGCTCCTCCTTCCTCCAATTGTTCGACAGATTATTTCTAAGATTATTCATGTTTTTTTTTAAAATAAAAAGTGTTGCGTTATATGGTTTACAATATGTGTAACAACACATAAATACATTTTAAGACCTAAGTCCCTTAACAACTTGCGCTCTAAGGTGTTGAAGAACGCTTTTTTAAACCTCTGCGGATTGAAATAACCTGAGACTATGGATTCCGGCAAACTTCCATTTGTATATGCAGTTCGGACATAGAATCATTCTGCGATCTGTCAGTATGACAGCGTGGGATTTCGACCGTTTCACTGGTTGCGCTAGCCGATTGCCGAGTAGAACGGGGGTAAGAATAAGTTTGAGGCATGATGCTGCTGATTTCATCTAAGCACTGTTGATGACGATATTTGTAAAAAACAACGAGGTCAGCAACAGTGCGACGTTGTAGGGAATCAAGCTTTGATGTCAAATCTCGTTCACCCACAATTCGTATAGCCCGCTTTTGAACAGAGTCCAAGAGGGCCAAGATAGAAACAGAAGCAGCACCCCAAACTTGGTCCCTTTTTGGGGACGGGCTGAACATTTGCCAACTTTCAGCACGAGGGAAATATACCAGATTTGTAGGATTGGAAGAATATCTTAGTAAAAATTGGTGCAAGTTCTTTAGAAAAGGTTTTTAAAATAATGGGTTGAATATTGTCCATTTCTGAGGCTTTGTTGATGTTTAACTTCCTTAAAAGGGGTTGCTTTTGTCTTCTTTTTCTAGTTCTTTTTGGGGAAGGAAAACTGGTACCTGATTGGTTATTTCACGTTTTTGTCTCTCTTATATACATATGTTTTTGGGACATTAAATTCTGTTGGAAAAATAATATGAAAATCAAAAAAGAGAATTTCCCCTCTAAGCAACCTATCTAAACGATTTTGAAGTCAACCTTTTATTCCATTTTTTATTAGGTTTGTTCTCGCGAGCTATTATACTAATGCCATAACTAGGGGAACCCAGTTATCTGAATGAATATAATAATTTTACCTTTGACAGTAACTAATTTTTGATTTTTTTATCGCTATTGTTATAGTTCTAGAATAATTCGTTTAAAATTGTGACGTACAATAAGTAAACGCTTTCACATTTACCTATTTGTTCGCGATACATTACGACTTACCAAGCGTGCTATAATCTGCAAAATATTTAGTTATGGAATTTCCTTAATATAAATAATTTAAAACAATCAACCCCTTCCAATAATTTTGATTGTGAGTGTATTTACAAAAAGAACTGTCAAAAATAATTTTCGATCAAAAAACAAAAATTTATATCGAAAAATATTTGTTGTTGTTTTGTTTTTGACAGTCAGCCATAATAATACAATACAGTCTTCGAAATCCATATCATGCTATAAAATAATATTTCAAAATTTAACTACAAAAACATAAAAATTATTGAGAGATAAATTTTTAGATGAATTAGCAACATTTAGATTTTTTTTTATGAAATAACAAAGATAAATAACAAGACAAAAAAAACGAAAAAGACCACATATTTTTTTTTAAATTATTGCTTAATTTTTTTTGTTTAAAGATTGTTTTTGTTTATTGTTTAAATATTTAAATACAATAACTATAGTGTGTTCGCTGGGAATGTATACTTCTTTGTTTAATCGTTGTTTCTGAAACAAAAATTTTAACAGTTCGTAAGTGGTGATTGTGAAGTTTAGACGTCGAAAATTTATTTAAGAAATTGTTTTGTGCGGCTCAAAAACATTTTAGTCAAAATTAAACATTTTTTGTACCAGCAAAATGTGACCATGATTTGCTTGTTTAATTGTTTAATATAATCTAGTTATACTTTCCTTACCTTTTGCATTGAACGACGTCATAGTATTTCGTTTTGTTCTATACATAATCGATTATTTTCGTTCCATCCCTAGCCACGTATACTATAACTTCGAGTTGTATGTGTCCATGAGGCTAAGTAAAATCTAGTCATTGAAACATGTGACTTCTAGGAGGAAAAATGAAATATTTCTCGAGTTATCAAGCGGCCCACGCTGTAAACTTAAGCTTTAGAATCTTCCTACACCATTTTCATCAACTAGACTAATTTTATTCTTTTTAGTCTTTGAATATTTTAGCATAAACTTATTATTCGATCTCCATTAAAAATTTGCCTGTTTTTTCACTGGACCAATTTAATTCTTTCGTTTTGTTCTTCCAACTGCTAAATGCGCGCCTATTTGCTAATAGAATAACTATTACATATATTTTTATCAAACATTTTGATATAAAAATAGCAATCGATTAAGCTTTCTCAACTATGAGCAAACTCGTTTTGTGGAACTGGGTAAAAAAAATCAGTTAAAATTGGAATGTGGTCTGAAACTATTAGATTTATTGGTCTTAAACTATTGGAAAACTGTATAAAGAAAAACAATATGGCTAATTGGTAATACTGATTTAATTCACTTGATTCACTTCACGCTTGATGCACTTCTGAACCGACAAAATGTGGCAATAACAATTTATTATAAATACAAATTTAATGATTCGTCCATCAGAGAAATTCTAAACATCCTGTCATCATGTGCGCAGACAGGGGCTCCATAATTGTCCCACCCATTTGGAGTAACAATAGTCTGTTTTAGAACAGTTTCTTCCAGAACGATAATTTTAATATAGTGTCGAAATTTTGGAATTCATTGCTCCTCTCCGAAAATTCCTTCCTTTTCTAGTTGAAATACCCGGGTAGAAGCTGCCAATATTAAACAACGAACCAATCTCTTGCCAGTATTGGTGAGCCAAGCCTTGGCTAGTTAGCTTTGGTTTCAGTCTGGGTCAGTTGTAAATGCCTAGACTGACCAAGGTTCAGTTTGTTATATTACGCGTCTTTAACCAGTCTACTGCAGTGGCATCACGTGAACACATAAGGCGAGCTTCTCGAATGTGCGAGAGACTAGAAACTACCAGGCGAGTTACTACAACATATTTTGTTTTTACTAGCCAATCGCCTTTCCCCTCCACATCGAAAAATATGGGCGTATTGTATTCGGTTGCTTTCGACAGTAAATTATTTAATTTTTTTAACTAAAAAATGTTATAAAACATCGAATATTAGCTGACTTTGGTTATTTACCTGTCAATTGTTTTTAAAAAGAAAAACAACGCAAAATCAACTCGCATATAACTGGCAAGTAACTATCATCGTGTGAACACTGAATAGTAAAGACGAGTACAGCTACTGTCCAATTTTTTTTAAGCGAGTGAACAAGCGAGCTACTGTCTACTGGCACACCAGTAGCTCACATCGTGTAAACTTCACTTTAGTTGTTTTGCCAAAAAGCGCATAAATTTCAATAATTTAGTGGTACCTACTGAAAGTAAATTTTTGGGATTTTTTTATTCAAAATTGGTGTTTCATAATTTATTTAGCATTTTAGTTTTTTTTTGTAAATTTTGATTTAAATCACCGATTTAATTAAAATCAAGTGATTTAAATCTGTTTTAAATCAACGATTTAAATCATATGAACCCTGGCCTCTTATATGGGGTTTATGACTCTTATGTAGGAAAATTTTTCTTCTTCATCGAAGGAGTTTTGCAGACCCAGGAATAAGTCCTGGGATATATGCATCAAAACTTCCCAACCAAGTTTAGTCATTTTTCGGTGGGTCCACACAAATGTGTGTGCTCTGGCATTGTCATGAAGGAAGACGACACTCTTTCGATTGACCAATTTTGGACGTTTTTTTTGTACTGCTAGCGTTAATTTGGTAAACTGGATTATAGAAATTCTCTTTCAATCCCACCACGGAACAGTATACTTGAAAAAGGTGGTAAAACGTATGTAATTTATCAGACATCTCAAAAGCTTTTGAACGAATCTGGCATGCCAACCTGATCAACGTTGCGTACGGATTTCGTAGTAAAGCTGATACAACATTTTTCACCGGCCGATACATTTCGGTATCCATCGATGGCTTTTATTCTGGGTCTTAATTAATTAACACTGGTGTACCCCAAGGCTCAGTTTTATCCCACTATTTATTTTTAATAATTCAACGAACTGTTAAAAATCACCAGTAACCAAATAAATAGTTTTGCACACGACAGTACACTGTACAAGTCATTCGTTCCCCTATCTTCAAATGGTAAAATGCACGAACGAAAAAATCCCGCCCGAAGAGACGCTGCCATAAGTATAAACGAGGATCTAGAAAAGTCGATTGAGGTGACAAAAATATGGTCAATTTTAATTCCACCAAAAACACAGCTGTTGAGTTCTCTAATGATATTTCAATAAGCATGTGTGACGAACAAACAGACTAATATGAAAGCGTTCGTTTATTTTGAATCACAATTTCCAATGTCCTACTCTGGAACGATCATATAATGGCGATGGCAAAAAACGCGTCAAAAACTCCGCCTCCTAAATAGATGTAAAAAATATTACACTACGTATCAATTACTCCAGATTTATAAGTCCTATATTCGTCCTTGTAAGGATTATTGTTGTGAAGTTTGTGGCGCTGCATCTGTTTCCATTCTACCTCTTTTGGACTCTGTCCAAAAAATCAAACTGTTGAGATCACTCACTGTCATAGCGACAGAATACAGAGAGATTTCTTTGTCCGCACATCGTCAAAATAGAATGCTTTGCCCGAATCAATAGCCTCGGAGGCGTTCAATACACAAAAGTTTAAGAAAATCGTTCATCAACACCTCAGAGCGCATGTTGTTGTGGGACCTAGGTCTTGAAAGGAATCTATGGGTGCGTTCCACTAATCGTTCACAACGCTCAAATGATCCTTCATCCGTGCCACTTGACGACGGTCGTTGTGGTCGCGGTGAAAACGTCACTCATGACGTCATAATTTTCGCTCACATCAAGATCACAACGACCCATCTCAAAAGGTGGGTTGAAGTGAGTGTTGATAAGCTTAGCGCCATTTTTTAAATTTAAAGATGGCGAAAACAAAAATAAATTTGTATAAATCTTATTTTACGCAAAATAATTTTCATACAAATTTGGATCTCATGAGTAAAAGTGTTCTTATTGTTTGTGCATGCACCATTAAAGTTTATTGTTAAGACTTACAAATTGTAGTTTCTAATTTATTTGTTCAAACTCGTCATTTGTATTTTTGACGTCAACGCCTAAAACGATCACATATCCATTCCACTTGAGTTTACAATTGTTACGCTCAGAAGCAAGTGAAACGGGAAAAAAGCGTTCTTGAGTGCCTAGTGAAAAGCACCCTATGTGTTGTTGTGACACATTTTGTAATTCCTATAACACAACACTTTTTATTAAAAAAAAAAGTGCATAGAGTCACCTTATTAGACGTCAATCTAGGCTTCGAAGTCGTTTGCGGTTCATCACCGACCATTATCATTTGCGTTTAATGTTATCGTATTCAACCCAGTTCATCACCTATGAAACGAAATTTAACCAATTTTCACTACCCCCTAACCACCCCTCCTGCGTATACGTTGTTATTTTCTATACGTAATTCCAAAAATTAATCAGTATTAAGAAAACTTGCCGGGAGACAGACACCCTGTAAATATAAAAAATACAATGTATTGTGTGGTGCCATAATTATAGCAACTAAAGTTGTTAATCGTTTTTTTATTGTTATTTCAAGGATTATCCATCCAATCACTCTCAATATTTCTCAATTTCCAAACACTTACACCTTTTAAAAATTGTTCAGGGCTACCAATTTCAAAAAACATAATTAACGTAAATGCTTAGTAGTTTTATTACAAAAAAAATCGATAATTTCAAAATTTAATTAGAACAAAAACCGTTTTCATTTTAATTTAAAAAAAAAGTAGGTCAGAAACGATAATCAAATCTCGATAACTCGTTCTATCCGATTATCCAGTACTATATCACAAACACATCATAATTTATAATAATTAAAATACTAAAACAAAAAAAAACTATCTACTAAATAATATCAACACTAACTACATTGTTTTACTATGATGTCAGTAGTTTGTCATTGACCCAATTGCTTAAACATGTAAAAATTAAAATAAAAAATCTTGATTTACAGATTTTATATACAAGAAAAAAAAATAATTATGCAACTTTGTTATAATTTATTCAATATATCTTCGCTTTAATAAGGCATAATAATAATAATATTATATTATTATGTATTACTATTATTACAAAAGCAACAACAACTTTTATTCTAACCAACATCACATGATACTCACTTACTCAGACACTGGTTTCGATTTCTTCCGAAAACAACGAAAGAAATAAAAAAAAACAAAATATAAAGCTTGATGCCATGATTGTAAACACTAAAATCATTTTCACTTTTTTCTCGTCTTCTCAAAAATATTGTGTATGATGTCTGTAATGTTTCAAAAAAAAAAAAAAGAAAACCTCTTTCGAATATTGAAACAAATATATTTATATAAAAAAAAATATTCTATAAAAAAGTATCATTGACCTACTTTAACATAAAATTCGTTTTTTATTTAATTTTTTTTTCTGTATTATGTTATTTCGTTATTTTTGCAATCGAGAAAACGAATACAGTGAAACCTTTTTATGGAGCTTTTTTATATTATTTATATAACTTATATATCCATATATGTTCTCTTTTGTTATTGAGAGAGATATCCTGATTTAATGAATATTGTGATAATAAATAATAAATGTTGACCTAATTTTTTTTATTTTATGGAATTGAGAGCTGGTGAAGGAGGGGTGGTTAGTAATGTGAGACTGAAAAAGGATAAAAGAAAAATATGATCATGAAAAATTTGAAAGTTGTAAGGTTTCGAGATAAAAGCTTTTAAGATTTTTGGGGGAAGGGATAGGTGAAGATGAAAGACCATCAATATATATGTGTCAAGGTCATGCATGGAAATTGTATAATTTTGTCTGATGAAAGAAATGATGAATCAATTTTTTACTCTTGATAATTATCTTTTTTTGCTGCCAGGTAATAAGTTAACTTTGTTAACGAAAATCCCAACATTTATGATCATAACTGAATTTTTAGATCATTTTGAGCTTCTTTTTTAGTCAGTCAAAATTTCAAATGTAAAAATTATTTGCTGTTTTTCTATCGAACATCGAAATGGTTAGCTCAATGATAACTGATACGTACAAGTGTTGTAATCTGTGCAATGTGTTAGATACTTGCTACCATCGATACGACAATGCTGCTAGATTATTCAACCAAGGCGGCCTGTTTACATTGAAACAATGCAAGTGATTACAGTTTAACATGTATTATTCTTCATCGACCAAATTTGTCTCTGCGTCATGAAAGTGCAGGATATCCGAGAAGCAATTAGTGGTGGATTTTAGAATTATTTCCAGCGTCGCAGTCTTAACATTTTCTGAGACTTTTTTTTGTAGGGGTGAGACATAGGGACTATAATACTTTCAGTTGCTTCATAGTTGGAAGTTTTGTAGTTGTTCCCATTGGTTTGTATTTTTTAGCGAAATTTTAACTATTTTAATTCATAGCATATCCTTGTTTTTTTTTTTTAAACGGCGTTCATGGTCCATGTAGGAGCGTTGCCAGGCTAATCAGCTTCGAATATTCATCACCGTCATCCGCAACAGCGACATAATTACCTTGGCAGCCGATTTTTTTAAGGTCGTATATTACGTCCGTCTCCAATTGCAGTCGTGGTCTACCTCGCGGTCGTCCACTACCCGGGATACTAACGTACATTTTTCTAATCATTCCAGACTGTGAATCGGCTCGTAGAACATGCCCAAACCAAGCAATCCTGTTGGAACGGAAACAACCTATTATATCTGGGTCTCTGATCTCAACGTTATATCGCGTTCTGTACTATCCATCGTCTGTCTTAAGTGTAACAAATATGTAGCGTACGATCTTACGCTGAAATACAGATAAATACGATTCGTCATTTTGTGTAAGTGTCCACGTTTGTGACCCATACATCACCACCGGTCTAATCAACGTCTTGTATAACTTGAGTTTGGTGTTAGTGGATACGTACGGTGATCCCAGAAGAGGTTTAATTGAGTAGAAAGTTCGATTACCTGCAGTGATTCGAGCTTTAGAATATTTTTAAGAATATTTTTAGAATCTTCCCAATGAAGATAAATTCTCAATCGTCTTCTGTAACTGAGCACACCTTTGAGCACATATTTGTAACAAAACTTGCACCATGGTCACAGATATCTGTACAACGATCACTATGAGCTGCAAAATCAGTTTCAAATGCATCATGTTTCTTTAACAACCCTTGAACAGCTGCCATCGAGTCCCCATAATCTTCGACTGATAATAATTGTTGTTTTTCTGTTATCCATGCTTCTTCTTCTTCGACCTTTGCCAAAAACTGTTGATAAAATTATTGATTCATTTAATTTTTGACCACGCGTAGCAGCTAAACCGGCCCAACCCTTAATTTAATTTAATTAATTTTAATTTAATTTTTGACCACGCGTAGCAGCTAAACCGGCCCAACCCTTAATTCGGCCCAAACTTTATTTAATCAAGCCTTTAATCTTAGCTAAATTTCTTGAACGCCAAGATTTGAAACATGCATAAGTTTTTCGCCTGCTTCTTGTACAGCTTGAATAGCTGGTTCATGTGAGACAAGTTCAGCTTCAAGGCGTTTATGTTTCTTTTTCAAATTTTGCACTCCAGTTAGATCGCGACCATAATCATCAGAACCAACAAGCAATTTCTTCTCTTTAATCCAGCTTTCTTCATCTGCTATATCTCGGAAGAATTGATGTAATGTCATTGCTTCATTCAATCTAGCTTGTCTGTGTGCAGCCAAGTTGCATATTCTTTCGTAACGTTCATTAATAGATTGATGTTTTTCCTGAATACCAGCGCTATCGAATTGTCCACTGTCAACTAACGAATCGGCTTGATTATTCATATCTTTAATACGATCAAGGGGAGCTTGAATATCAGCCTCCACCAACTGATGTTTTTTCATCAGATTTTGTACTGAAGCTAAATCTTTACCGGCATC
Organism: Diogma glabrata; assembly: GCA_963693315.1. Taxonomy (NCBI): domain Eukaryota; kingdom Metazoa; phylum Arthropoda; class Insecta; order Diptera; family Cylindrotomidae; genus Diogma; species Diogma glabrata. The sequence goes on along the minus strand of OY856186.1, from coordinate 364,358,789 downwards.
TTCTGAAGTTAAAAGACTCTCAACTGTTCTCCATAAAAATAAAATAGAAACAGGGGTAAACAACTTTTTTTTAGAAAATTTGCACGAACAAAACTAAAATTGGGCTACTAACAATCCAGATAGTGGCATATTTCTTGAGCATGTCTTCCTTAATGATTAAAGCCCAGATTTATATAAAGCTTGTTTTTTCAAATGATTGAGGGTGTTACCGGCGACTAAAGACAGTTTATCCGCCAGCACCCCTAGCCCCTAGAATATGAACTTGTCTAGTGATATCTCACTGCTATTGCCAGTGGTATGTAATATCGTACGTTAACTTCTATTTCAATAGCAGGGACTTGAGTACGCAGGGTTGTCACACCCGTGGAATAAAAATAAAAAAAGTACATATCAACAAAAAATGATCTCTCCATGCGGAAACAGCTTCCTTTGCCATTTACTATAACATTTATTTTTCAATTGATTGCAAATGAAGCAAACACAGCTAGCACAAGCTTATTTTTAGAAAAAAATTTATCCTCCTTATATAGTACTATCTTGATATTTAGAAAAATATTAATTTTAATGTATTCGGTAGTTTTAGAAAAAAATCTAATCTGCACTCCTGCTTTACAATGTGGAATGATTAAATTGCGTTTTTTTTCTTTTTTGTAACGGCAATTTCTGTAATTTATAAAGTGTGTTAAGCTGCGTTTTTCCTTAAAAATTTTTTCTTTAATTCTAATCGAAAAAATCAAATTTATGGTAAATTTAAAAGTTATAATTGTTTGGTTTTTTAGTTTTTATTCTATCAGTTCATTTCGATAGATGCTTGTGCTTTCACGATTGAGTAAATTAAGGGTTTACTTTAGTCATTGTTTCGCCATTTTAGAAAAATTAATAACAAAGATGCTCGAGTTGCGTTGGATGTGCCAGCATTGGTATCACTGCCGGCAATCTAGCGTATGCCAGTACCAGATCGTATCTGGTAGGGAGCTTAGTGGAAATCCTTGATTCCGCGCATTGGCAAAGAATTCTTTCGAATTTCCATTAGCTGCATGTTGGTTGATGTTTTCGACACAACTCTTCAGGTATTCGCGTTTTTTTTCCGTAGGAGTTTTGCTAAGGCTTTTCTGGCGCATAGATAATCAGTTTGGGAGCTTCGGGTGTTCCTTGTTAACCATTTTTCTTGCAGTTTTTGTGCTCAACGCTTTCGCGGCACTCGTCATCAAACCATTCGTTACGTGATTTCGGTGGTCGTTTTCCGATTGTAGTTTGTGCTGCGGATATAATGGTTGATTGAAGCGTTTGCCTTTCTTCTTGTATGTTTAATGGCATCTCATACGGGATGTCATGCTCTTTTTTATGCTTTATGATATCTATTCTGCGTTTCCGGATGCTTAAATGCGTCGACATTCCAGCGAACGGTCTTTTTTGCTTGTCTATTTAATGTAGATGACAACTTGCACTTGTACTTAAAGATGGCAAGCATATGATCGGTGTCCATATCAGCACCTCTATATGATCGAACGTCAGTTACTTTTGTAGAATGTCTCTTAGAAATCATGACATGATCGATTTGATTTTCAGTTCTTCCATCGTTTGATTTCCACGTTACTTTGTGGATTCTCTTAGGAGGAAAGAAAGTGCTAGAATTACTAGATCATACATCATAGCCAGTTCAACTGCTCGAAAGCGGTTATTGTTGCTTTTATGATGCAAGCTGTTAGGGTCGATATGTGTTTTAAGTTCTACACTTCTACCGTTTTGAGCATTAAAGTCACCTACCACGATTTTTATATCGTGCCGCGGGATGTTATTGATGACTTCTTCGAGTTCTAGAAAGAACAGGTCTTTAATGTCATCTGCTTTGTCTTCAGTAGGTGCATGAACATTGACGATCGTTACATTAAATTTTTGCGTACGGATTCTCATTGTGCATATCCGCATATTAACTGGGCGAAAGTCGATAACGTGTTGATTCACGCGACGATGTATGAGAAAGCCAACTCCAAATTCTCCTCCGTTTTCATGACCGCAATAGTAGAGAGTGTATGTATCCCATTGGCTGTTTCGTAGATTCCACTCCCTGGCGATCTTAGTTTTTGTAATGCCACTATATCTAGAGTGTAGCTATCGATTTGGTTTGTAAGTTTTAATAGATCTCCTGGTCTTCTAAGGCTTAGCAAGATCCAGGTTCCCATTTTTAAATCGTAGTCCGGGTACAGTTTCCGAGGTCGTTCTTGAAATGAGTCCGATATAAGCCGAGGCCAGTGTATAGAATTCAAGACAAATAATTTTTTTACAGAAATGGGGTGTTAGCGCTTCACCTAACCAAATTTTCGTGAATTGGTTCGTCCTGCATCTTGAGGTTACCATAAACAACCTTTTTACAAGTTTGATCCAAGCTCGCTTGATCCAAGACAGACGCCCGCTCCAAGCCGCCCCTAACATGGAGAACAGATGCTTTTTGCACTTTTATATAGCGAGCCGCTTGATCCAAGACAGACGCCCGCTCCAAGCCGGCCATATTATGGAGAACATACGCTTGAGTTGCATTGGTTTTATGGCGCCAATGACTCGTCATGGAGCAGAATCATTGAGTATAAGTAGTAATTACACTGCCCCTCTCAACTACACCAACCTAATTCTTCTACGTTACTCAGGTAGCACGGCGTGGACGTAGAATTTCGGATTTTCGCTACCCTGAGTAGTTCAAAGTTTTAAAAATGGCAGGACTAACTTTTAGTCGAAATTAAATTTAGAAATCTTTTTTACATTAGTGATATATAATTTTGGATGAGTAGTACAAACACAACTGTGACACAATACAGCTTAACATTAGTTTTTTATTTTTTATCCAAAATAACGGCGCTAATTTCAACTCGGAAAAGCTGGCCAACTTTTTTTCATTGATAATATGGTATTTTTTCTGAGTAGCACATCAAACACAACTGTAGCACCTGCACAAGCAGCACAACCTTTATTTTAATTTTTTTCAAAATGGCGAGTCTTAGACATTTGTATGCCGTCAAGTCAAGGTTGGATTTAGGGTTGATGTGTCTGGGTTATTGTTAACTTCCTCGTCTGTGAGCACTAAGCAGGCTGGCAAATGGCTTTATAAGTCACTCTGGACGGAATAAGATAACTGTTTCAGCGTTGTGCTTCATCATGCCTGAATGGATAACTTCTTTGCTTGCTATGAGCTTAGCAAACCATTGTTTTCGCTTAGATCATGCGTTATACGTTTTGCTGTTGCTCAAAACTAACTTTACCTCTAGATATTTGATAAATATATTAAACCAACATTGTGGGTCGGTTCATTTAAATTGTTTTAATTAGTTAAATCAAGTTAAACATTTAAATTTATCCTGATTAATTTTACATAATACATTATGATTATAGTGTACGGTACGATATGTGCTACATCATCCCCATCTTCCACATTGTTTCCCTTGTTGTGAAATTTGGATTTATTTTAAGATTGGATTTTGGTAGATAAACCGATCGAATAAAACCCTGAAGTGATTGTTTGGATCTTTGTTGGTTGAAAGTTCAGTTGAATTATTCCCTTAAATTCGTTTCAAATTTTATAAATCTTATCTTTTTTATCCCTAGATGATATATAGATTATTTTCATCTCAAAGACTATAGCTTCAAGTCCCGCTTTTCCCGTTCATCGGTTATTGTAAATAGTCACGGCAAACTCTCGCTTACAGAATGGAGGACTTTGCAAACAACATATATATAAAAACAGATCTGTCATATAAATTTGCCGAAATAGTTTCGATTATTTAAACGGGGACGTGAATAGTAGTTCCTTTCATCTTACTTGACATTTCGTCTAATTAATCATATAGCTATGTATCCGTTACAATTTATTTCAATATCTAAATACAAACATAAACCTTTTCAGCAATTCTCTATTGCTTAATAAAACCATAACATTAAACTTTTAAAAATATATCCAACCTCAATATTCACTCGGGCTTAACTGTATTTTTATAAATCATTTTAACAACCCAAATAGCCTCAATTGTCATGTTTCTCTGTAATATGAACAAATATCAAAAAAATTTTCTTATAAACTTTTAAAACGAATATTTCTTAACTTTAATTTTGTTTTTCATAAACTTATTTACATTTAATTATTACACAATAAATATAATATAACAGTGTACCGACATAACCTCTCTTAGTTGTGTGATATTTTAGGATAAAAATTATTATAATAAACATTATCTTATTTTATTTAATTGAAAGTAGTTTTTGTTTTTTAAAAAGCTTAATTATTTCATTCATCGTTAAAAAAAAAACAAATGAAATCTATCTCCCCTGATTCGTACATACTCGGGTACTTGTTTTCATGTTATTATTTCACAAAAGAATCCAACCATCTCTCTTTATTTTTTCATGTTACCAAAAATTAAAACAAATTAATTAATTAAATATTAAGAAATAATTTTATATTTATCTCATTCTAACAATTTAGATTGAAAACAAAAAATAAAACAAAAACTTTAAATTTTAATTTTTTTTTTATATTTTACTTTTTCCTTCCGACGTTCCGATTAAAAATAAAAAGAGTAGTTTTGTCTCTTTTTCTGACCTACTTGCGTTTTTTTTGTATATATATTTGTTTTTTTTTTCTTTATTTTAAGTTTAATCAATGCATAACTATGTGATACTTATTCAATGGATTATAATATTATGTATTATTAATTTTGTTATAATCTTATAAGTTATAATAATATAATAATGTATTTGTGAGTCATGAGTATAGATATGTGTGTTGTTTGTAGTTTTGTCATACTCATAACTCATTGAAGAATTTTACATTTTGTTTTATTAATCCGAAAAATGTTAAAATAAAACAAAATTATAATTTTTTTTTAATTTTCGTATAATCTACCTACTCACAATCGAATCTTCAGATTATGTAAACCATGTGTAGAGTATGTATATAAGTAAAATTAAGTTTTTTGTTTTAATTGTATGTGTTGTAATGAAAGTGAAACTTTTTTTGTTTGTTGTTTTTGTAGTTTTGTCACTTTATGATATTTTGTTGTCAATAGGAGGAGAATTGTGGTTGGTTCTCTTTTTGTTGTTGTATATATATATTTTTAATTTAATTCTCAAGCAATTGTTTTCGAAAAATTAGGTCAGTTGAGGATTTGTTTTGTAAATAATTCAATAAATTCTGCACGTTTTGTGTTTATAACAAAAAGCTTGTCATTTTACGTTGATATATTATAACGCTGGTCAGTGATAGTTGGGGTTGATGTTGATTTAATGGTTGGTTAATCAAGAGAAAATTATTAATATAGACATAACATGCTATTGTATGAAATATATGTATTATCTTGTTTTATGAAATTAATGTTTTTGTTTTTATTTATTTCGTAATTTCTTAAAAGTTAAGTTGATATTTAATGGATTTGTGGTTCTTAATTCTTTTGTTGATGGTGTTATAATGGAAAGTAAGAGTTAATTTAATATAATATATTTATTCGTGTAGGCTGGTGGTTTAGTAGTTGGTTTTGTATGAGTTGTCAACCATAACGGGTCACTACTGGTGATTATATAAATTTACTATTTACCGGTTAGACAAAACGTTGTTAAGAGTTAAAAGCTAGTTTTCCAATTATTCTTCTATCAATCATTATCATTCTGTGCAAATTTGTAACATGCTCGAAAAAAATGTTTGGTTCTCTAGCGTGTTATTATTTTACTAGCCACTTCGATAAGCTTTATTTATTTCATCTAAAAACTTAGTTTCTTGACCCTCCGCGGCCAAAAAGCGAGAAAGGATTTTCGATTTTAATTTCAGCAAAACACAATTGTATACTGTCGTCATATCGATGAACGAGCTGTCGAGCTGTTGATTGAGCTATCACAGTCCAAAGTTTTTGAGGTTATCGAATGTAACACAAATTCTGACTTCCGTTTCTGGAAGTATCCACCCAAACTAGCAAAGCCATAGTTGGGTTTTGCTAGTTTGTATCGATCTTCTGTTTTATGACGTCATCAATTTTTGTGCCCGATCTTTAGGTTTGCACGGCTATATCTCGTAAAGTATTAGGAATTTCTCAATGCAATCTTCAGACGAAATGTTTTTCGCACCAAAATACACAACTTTTGTAAACATATTGAGATCAGATGTTCACTCTTTCGGGGTGTTTTTAGTGGAGAAAGCCCTAAAAAATGTATTTTTTTCAGATTTGCGTCAAAAACTGACAAACCGTGTATAATTTAGAATAACTGTCTTCGACAAAAATGTTCTCTGCATCAACACGAGCTGAACATTGCAATAACCTACCATCGATCCTTAACTTCTCCTGACCATTGTGAGTAATTTCGCAATTAAATAGTACATTTAACACCAAAATTTCAGCTCCAATAAAATATATGTGTTTTTTTTTGTGTTAAAGTTTATTTTGTAAATTCGTATACATTTTATAGAGCTCTGGAAAATTCAAGATTTTACAGGAGGTAAAAAGGACTTTAATCGATTTCCATGGCCGCTCGAGAAGTCGATGGTCGCTCTAATTCATGGTCTGAATCTGTGGCATCACTATCAGATATCGCACTGGAAAAATTTTTAAGGGCATATCTCTTTCGGTGTGTCTATCATGTTCTTCGTCGGTGTCAACTTCGGTATCACCTTCGGTGTCAACTTCGGTATCAACTTCGGTATCACCTTCGGTGTCATCTTCGTGTTGGGTTATCTTTCGACTCCACCAACATACTTCTGCAAGTAAAGCATCTAACTTTTTTCCTTTATAACGTATTTCCATTGGCATAGTGATCGGATGGAATCGCTCCCCTTGTTCGTCTGATTCGCTGAGCAATTGTTGTAAAAACTCATCAAGGTGATGGTGCATAAAATGCAATTTTAATGTCATGGTTGAATTTATTTTGTGAAAATAAGAGAGCATTGTTTTTACTAGACTATTTGTTGCGTCTCGCTGTACACGATTCTTCCCTAAAACGCCCTCGATTATAGCTTTTATTGCGTCCCATGCTCGTCTATAATTGTGTCTCAGCACGTTTGTGAACTTTTCGCTTTTCATTAATTTTTGAATATCTGGCCCATTAAAAAGCATTAACTAAAAATTAATACCGATGCGAATAGCATTAAGTAAACAGACATAGATATAAAAATATAAAAATAGTCAACAATACCGTTTTTAATTTTGTCAGTGCTGAGTTTTGGAAAGATGTCCTGTAAACAGTCATAAACTTCTTCAGCTTCTGTGACAGCCACTTGGATGAATTTCGAAACAATTCCCAATTTTTTATGGAGTGGTGGCAGCAATATATCATCGATATTCTTAATTAAAGGTTCATTAAACAAATTTAACCTTTTTTCGTTTTCGGTGGTTCTTTTTATCCAGCCATGACACAGATAATGGTCGATTTTGCTTCGCGAAGCAAAATAATTTTGGGAAACTGTCCTTATCAATCACACCTTGCAATATGTTCACAACTTTTAGGTCACAGCAAATCTTCCATTTATGTTCATCATTTGATTGCCTTCAATATACTGTCCAATGTTCCATACGTTTCCTTCATATTTGTAACAAATGCTAACGGAATGGACGGTTGTTTATTTGTTTTGTGCAACAAAACAGCCTTTAAACTTGAAACTGAACCATCAATGAATAATCGCCAGTCGCCAGCGATGTACTCCATTTCCAATTTATTCACTAAGCCTCTGATGTCATTGAAGTAAGTGAATGTATTTTCATCGTTTACGGTATATAATTTCTGATATTATATTCAGTTTGGCGTTTCCGGTATGTTTTGGCGCTAACGTCTTGCTTTGTGAGTTTTCTGCGCTTCAAAAATCAGGTCAACATTTCTGAATTTCGTTGCGATAAGTCCAACTTAGCCACAATGTAATCCATTTCGTTTTGTGTTAACGGTTTTGGTTTATTATCTTCAACGATGGTCATCCAATCGGGATCTTGCACACGGGATGCACCGGTAAGATAACTTGCGGCTGTCAATAGAGACACAGTATCCAGACGTGGAGCTATAAGTGGTTCGTCACCAGCATAAAGTGGCACTGGAAGTGGGGCAGTAAAAGTAACTTATTTTTTTCCTCGACTTATTTCTGTTAAGTCTACGATCGAAATTAATGCATGCGTAGCACCTGGTTGCATTATCTCCGTTTGGGTCTTTCACCCAGATTACTAGCTTAATATTGTTCTTTGTCCGTGTAACCAATGCGAAAGATTGTAATAGCAAGTTGTATACATTGCATTCGGCGTGAAATCTTCTCCACTTAAATCCACTTCATCGAAATATCGCGTATATGCCAACTTACATTCCTCAGAAAAGAAATTTCTCCTACCTACACTTTTGGGCACGATATGACCACAAATACAACAAAATGAATTTATTTTTGGGGACATCCTATTTTCCATGCTGACTTTTTTAACACTTTATTACTGTTATATTCGTTTGTTAAAAATAAACAAAATATAAACCAACAAAGCGAAGTAAATACAAACAAACAAAACGAAGTATTACTGAGACTGACAATTGGCAAAACAACTTAATGGTCGATTGTAGCATAACTGTCGAAGACAGTTATGCTAAAATATGCATGGTTTGTGAGTTATGGCCGAAAATCTGAAAAAAATACATTTTTAGGGCTTTTTGCACTAAAACACCCCGAAAGAGTGAACATCTGAACTCAATATGTTTATAAAAGTTGTGTATTTTGGTGCGAAAAACATTTCGTCTGAAGATTGCATTGAGAAATTCCTAATACTTTACGAGATATAACCGTGCAAAACTAAAAATCGAGCATAGAAATTGATGACGTCATAAATCAGAAAATCGATACAAACTAGCAAAACCCAACTAGGTAGGGTTTTGCTTGTTTGGGTGGATGTTTCCAGAAACTGAAGTCAGAATTTGTGTTACATTTTATGTGTTGCACTGTGTATTGGAATATGTTTTAATCAGGCCTGTGGAGTTTTTAAAGTTTTTAAATCCGACTCCGACTCTGATTTATATACATATATATAATAGAAACTATTCAAATTTCATTTCGAAACATTAAATTCTACAAAACGTAATAAAGCACCTGGTATCGACTACGATATAACATATCCGAAATGATTGTACAGGATGGTGAAACTCTATCTTCAAGATTGTTTCCACTTGTTTAAATGATCTGTAAGGACTGAAACTATGCCACAGGACTGGTATTCAGCTACGCTGATACCAATTTACTAAAATGATAAACGCCACCTATGTGAAAATTACAGAGGAATTGCTCTACTCTCCTACATATTATATATGATTTTTTATAAATTTTTCTAGCAGACCAAACAAGTTTTCAAATTTACAAAACGGGACACGATTGATATCACCAACTTACATTACCCTGGCCTCTTCCGCCCCGAGCGAAATGAGCGAAGAGATTCACTTTAATACAAACAAACAGTAAAAAATATGAAGGGGCTTAAATCTCACAGCTCTGAGATATCAAGACTTCGGTCTTGGTTAAGGATTTTGATATAGTTTTCGCAAAAAACTTTTATGAGGACATGGTTTTTAGTTTTGTGCAGCTACGTATATTAAACATAAAATTCTAAAGTACATGTATTTTTTATCTCTGTTTAGAAATTTATTACAAAACTAGCAAAATTATAACAGATTATAAATTAACCTAATTTAGTGAAAATATGATACAATCAGCAAACTACTCAAAAACCTCTCCATTTAGCGTTGCGAGAAAATATTACAAAATCACAAATTCATATTTCTTTCAAAATTCCAAAAATATTGTAAAAATTAAATATAATCAAACTTTTTTCAAAATTCTAAAAATATTCCAAAAATTATTACAAAATCAAAGATTCAAATTTTTTTTAAAAATTCTAAAAATATTTCAAAAATTATTACAAAATCAAAAATTGAAACTTTTTTCAAAATTCCAAAAATATTCCAAAAATTAGAATAAATTAAAATATTTAAACTTTTTCAAAATTCCAATAATATTCCAAAAATTCTTAAAAATTCAAACTTTTTCCGAAATTCTAAAAATATCGCAAAAATTATTACAAAATCAAAAATTGAAACTTTTTTCAAAATTCCAAAAATTTTAATAAAATCAAAAATTTAAAATTTTTCAAAATTCTTAAAATATTCCAAAAATTCTTACAAAATCAAAAATTGAAACTTGTTTCAAACTTCGAAAAATATATATATAAAATTCAAAAATTTATTTATTCTCAAAATATTGCAAAAATTATAAGAAAATCAAGAATTGAAACTATTTTCAAAATTCCAAAAATATTTCAAAAATTATAATAAAATTAAATATTTAAACTTTTTCTAAATTCCAATAATATTCCAAAAATTCTTAAAAATTCAAACTTTTTCCAAAATTCTAAAAATATTGCAAATATTATTACAAAATCAAAAATTGAAATTTTTTTCAAAATTCCAAAAAAATAAAATCAAAAATTTAAAATTTTTCAAAATTTTAAAAATAGTCCAAAAATTCTTACAAAATCAGAAATTGAAACTTTTTTCAAAATTCTAAAAACATATATAAAATTCAAAAGTTCTAAAAATATTGCTAAAATTATAACAAAATCAAAAATTAAAACATTTCCAAAATTCTAAAATTATTGCAAAAATTATTACAAAATCAATAATACAAACTTTTTTTAAAATTCCAAAAATATTTCAAAAACTATAACAAATTCAAAAATTTCCATGTCTAATTTCATGTTCAATTACATTTACGTCATAAAAACAGCAAAATTTTTTTTTCCAAAGAATTGACTCAAAAAATAAATGAAATCATTTTTTGACACACTTGACATTATTTTTTTGACAAACTTATAATGCCATAATTCTCTATAATAATAATAAAATTTCATGTCATACAAATTATTAATTTTATTTTTTTCCAAAAAATTGGGTAAAAAAGTAAATAAAAATCTTTCTTTTGACACACTTGACAACATTTTTTTGGCAAACTTCTAATGCAATATTCTAGATTTCGGTCTCACATACCAATTCCGACCATCAAGATTTCTCCAAATTCAATATTCCAACTCGTAATCACCTAAAATGAAAGTTTTTTAAGCAAAAAATATGCAAATTTCCTTGTTTTGACACACTTTCGGTACAGTTATCGAACAGATCGTCCTTTCGGCTCTTCCCATTGAGTAAACCTATTTTTAGAATTCAAAATTTTTGAAAACCGTCTAGTGGTTTTCTAGATTTCGTAGGTTGTGACGGCCAGCCGGCCGGCAGACAGGCATACATTTTTTTTGCTTATTTAGAATCAGTAGGTCCTAAAACGTCGAGAAATGCCAAAAAAGTGGGGGTAAGAATTTCACTTTTGGCTCATGAATGCAATATTAGGTTTTGCAAACCGAAGTAATTTGAAAAATTGAATCAATTTTATAGTATCGTATTTTGAATAGTAAAACTAGAAAACGAAGAGGATTTTAGTTTGTGACCCTCCCCACTTTCACAATCAATTTTCTTGAAAAACTTTCTTTCCTTTTGAACTGAAATATGGGATTGGCCATAAAAGTGACTTATTTCAAGGAAAGCACAAAGTTTACTGGATTTGTTTTTAAGGAGCTTAAAATTGTATAGGAAAACCAAAAAAAAAGCGGTTTTGACGCCTTTCAGATGGATGTTACGTAAAAGGTTGATTTTTTCAAGTAACAAAGTTTTTTTATTAATATTTGAGTCCTGAAGTTTTGACGAATCTACAAAGATGAATGTGACAAATAATGGTATCATATAAAAAACTGACGTTTTTAAAAAGATAACCAGTTTTTATTTAATTTTTGTATTGATTGGTTTTGGTATACATATTACCAATAATGTGTATTGGGACAGAATATGGGACCCCATAGCTCCAAACATAATCAACGAAAAAACATACAAGTCACTATAGATTATAAGTTGCTTAAAATTTAGTAAAAGCGTAAGTGAGGTGCTTTTTGTTTTTTCATAATTCTCTAGCTTGGGTAGTTAGCAGTGTAAATAGTTTAACATAATTCAGACCTGGTCGAGCGATAGGTGGGCATGCTTTGTGGGAGAAATATATATAGAAAACTAAAAGATGCAGAAAAAATATCTTTAAAAAGCATCTAAATTTGCTTAACACCCAACTGGTTCACGTAATTTCTATAAAGCGGTTGAGGCTGTCCATAGGTAATTTTTGTAAGTCCTTTACTTCCCTTAATTGATAGAGATATGTTGTCATTGACTGGAAAATTATTTCTCGTAAAATTTTACACTAAGTGAACCTAATATCTCACTTAAACCGATTTCTAGAGTTTTATATACACAATGAGGAGTATAATTTTTCGTAAAAATATCATTCGAAAAATGCTCTTACAAATAAATATTAATAAAGCATCGGGAACAGTTCGTATTCTTCCAATTATTCTGAAAACATTTGCTAGGGAGCTAGCACGAATCCTCGCTAAAATCTTTTATTTGTCATATAAGAAATAGTTTTTCCCGAAATATGGAAAATGACAATCGTAGGACCAGTTCCAAAAAAGGGAAGCAAAACTGATCCAACAAATTATAGAACCATTTCAATTTTATCGGTTGTTTCTAAAATTTTTGAGAAATATTTTAATTTGAGCTACTTAGAGTTTTTGAAACTACTTAATGAAAGACAATACGGGTTCCGTAAAGGAAGAGCGACGGGAGATTTAATTTCTTTTGTACGTATATTTGGAACAAGTCGCTTGAAAACCATTTTGAAACTTTCGGTGTTGCTCTTGATCTTGCCAAAACATTTGACAAAGTATGGCACATGAATCTCATATGCATACTGAGATGCTACGGTTTAGACGAGCAACTTATTTCTTGGTTAGATAATTTTATATCTGAGCGTAAATTTCGCGTTAATATGGATGTTGTTTCATCGGATATCTTTTCAACTAATGCAGGTGTTCCAATGGGTTCTAATTTGTCACCAATTCTCTTTTATTTATATTAACGATTTGTTGGATTCAACAATTAGTCCTATTCATAGTTTTGCTGATGATAGCACGCTTCATGCGTCTCAAGAAACCCTAAATTATATATACCGTTAGAGCTTAATAACTTTAAATCGAAATTGGTAGATTCCCTAAACACTGATCTTATAAAACAATAATGGATTGGGGTGTTGCTAACAGTGTTGAATTCAATACGAGCAAAACATTGGTTTGTCATTTTTCTAGATTATCCACACTTAATTTGTTTCCATTAAAGTTTGACTCTAAAGATCTTGTAGAAAAAAATATGTAAGACTTCTAGGAGTAGAAGTTGAAAATAATTTGAAATGGAATGCTCATATTCTTAACTTAGCTAAGAACTTTGTTCAAAAATTGCGCTTTTTGTGACGATGTCGTAAGTTTTTTAATAGTGAACAGCTTATTATAGTGCTTTGAAATGCCTTGATTCCATTCAGCGCAGAGCTGTTAGTTAAACTGCTTGACAAATCAACTCTTACACATGAGCTTGATTCTTTGTAGCACAGACGAAATGTTGGTGATCTGACAATTTTCTACAAATACATTATGGATGAACGAACTTCCGCAGAGATAAAATCAATTTTACCTGAACCAGCAAACCTATTGCGTTATACCAGTGCAAGTGTTGTGGCCCATCGATTTACGGTTCAAACAAAAAAGTGTAGAACTGTCGCCTTTCAACGTGATTTTTTCAACAGAGTCTCTCACTTCTGGAACCCTTCTTGGGGTTTCCCCGATGACTTTAATACTCAAAATTTTAAATTTAACTTTAATAAATTTCTCAAAAAAACCTGATTTATTTGAACATAATCCTAATCCCAAGTTGCCATGGTGTCTTCGGATATCCAGAGACGTTAATTTATTATAATTACCACTAAACATGCCTAACTTTGAATTAAAAAAAAAGTTACATCGTAATTTGGTAATTAATTTATAGATTCTAAATTAACAAAACCCCAAATGGTTTATACTACAAATAAATTAAATTATGTGAGGTTTATGAATAACGAGGATGAACTTTAAGCAGAACCCGTGACGTCCATTTAAACTCCTTGATGCCAATATCATTAAAACCAGCTTCAAAGTTTATATAATTTAACAAAAGAGTATCGCAATAAAATGAACATTATTATATCAGCCATCAGGATAGGTTAGGTTACGAACAGAAGCACTCATATGCCACGCTTAGGTCTACTGATCTTTTGTGATGTTGGTGAGGTGAGGTCTAACACCAACTTATTATTTAGGCTTAAACCTCTAACTTATAGACTTCAGTATTATAAATCGGCTCTATAGTCTTGATTGGAATTAGATCCGTCGATCGTTGGGCATAAGTAAAGTCGTGGTTTGCGTTAACACTCTCAACTTTACATTGCCAAGTCTAATAACATATTAAAATGAAAGGGATTTAATCAATGCAAACTTTATAAAACCTCACCCATTTGACAAAGATTTTGATTTTTTGAAACCTATACATCGAATTTCTTCCATTGTGATTTCAATGATTAGAAAGAAAACAGAAAAAACAAACAAGTTAAATAAAATATTCTCAACAGAAAACGCAGTCAGAATATTTTCTTCAAATTGCTTCAGTTTTTGTTCGATGTTTATTTTTTGTAATCGTTAAATAATTTTTTGCCATGCCATCTCATGATCATAAGGAGTTGTAGAGGTTAATATATTTAAATCATAAATAATTAATCACTACAAAGAATCGCTTCCAATAATTTACTATAGTCATGACACGAACCGACTGAACAATTGATAAAGCATACATCTTGTTCCACTATTCGACGACGTGCGGCATTGATACAATAAATGAATTGCCTATTAACATTGCCTAATGACATTTGTGTTAAAGATCATGAACAAAAAATCTTTTTGCTTTTGCTTCCACGCGCAATCCAACATTGATGTTTTATTCATTAATGTGCATAAGTTGGACATTACTTATTGGATTTAAAATTCATATTAATCAAATTAAATTTATATTAATTAAATTAAATTACATGTATATAAATATATAAATATATTTCAATTGTATAAATATATATATTCAAATATATAAATATATTTCATTAATGCTAAAATAAACATTTGTAAATCAACAAACAAACAACGATCGTGTTAAATTAATAAACTAAAATATTATATACAAGAACATCAGAGTTAGTGTGATTTGTGACATCAAAGATTCTTTTTTGCTATGTGTACTTCATTTTACAACCATAATCCAATTTTTATGAATTCTAATACTTTGTTGTTAGACAACATCTTCACACAAAAAAAAAACTTATTTTAATGAGACGGGTGAAATCCCGTCCCGCTCATAGTAATATCGGGACATGAGATATTCAACTACAAAAATGGTCTGTTCCGTTCAAAACGGGACAGTTGCAAGTCCCGTTTTCTAGCCAAAAACAATCCTTTTGAACAATTGGTTTGAGGATGGTCTCTTCACGCTGTGCACACATAATTTAGTGAAAAGATTATACAATCAGCAAACTACTCAAAAACCTCTCCATTTAGCGTTTCGAGAAAATATTTGAAAATCGCAAATTCATATTTCTTTCAAAATTCCAAAAATATTGTAAAAATTATAACAAAATCAAAAATTCAAACTTTTTTCAAACAAAATTCTAAAAATATTGCATAAATTATAACAAAATCAAAAATTGTAACTTTTTTCAAAATTATTAAAATTATAATAAAATCAAAAATTTAAAATTTTTCAAAATTCTAAAAATATTCCAAAAATTCTTACAAAATTAAAAATTGAAACTTTTTTCAAAATTCTAAAAATATATATAAAATTCAAAAATTCTATTTTTTTTTCAAAATTCTAAAAATATTCCAAAAATTAGAATAAAATCAAATATTTAAACTTTTTCTAAATTCTAATAATATTCCAAAAATTCTTAAAAATTCAAAAATACAAACTTTTTCCAAAACTCTAAAAATATTGCAAAAATTATAACAATAGCAAAAATTGAAACTTTTTTTTAAAATTATAAAAATTATAATGAAAGCAAAAATTAAAATTCTTTCAAATTTTTAAAAATATTGCAAATACAAACTCAAAAATTGAAACTTTTCCAAAATTCCAAAAATATTTCAAAAACTATAACAAATTCAAAAATTTCCATGTTCAATTATATTTACGTAAACAAACAGCTAAATTTTTTTTCCAAAAAATTACCTGAAAAAATAAATGAAATCATTTATTTTTTTAGATAGAAAGAACATTAGAAACAACAAATGACACACTTGACAATATTTTTTTGATAAACTTAAAATTCTCAATAATAATAATTTCATGTTCATTATACATTTCATTTCATACAAATAACTAATTTTATTTTTTTCTAAAAAAATAAATAAAAATCATTCTTTTGACACACTTGACATTATTTTTTTGACTAACTTATAATTCTCAATAATATTAATAAAATTTCATGTCGTACAAATAATTAATTTTTTTTTTTCCAAAAAATTGGATAAAAGAATAAATTAAAATCTTTCTTTTGACACACTTGACAACATTTTTTTGACAAACTTATAATGCCATGATTCTCTATAATAATAATAAAATTTCATGTCATACAAATAATTAATTTTACTTTTTTCCATAAAATAGGTAAAAAAATAAATAAAAATCTTTCTTTTGACACATTTGACAACATTTTTTTGACAAACTTATAAAACCATAATTCTCTATAATAATAATAAAATTTCATATACAAATAATTAATTTTATTTCTTTACAAAAAATTGGGTAAAAAAATAAATAAAAATCTTTCTTTTGACACACTTGACAACATTTTTTTGACAAACTTATAATGCAATACTCTAGGTTTTGGTCTCACATACCAATCCCGACCATCAAGATTTCTCCAAATTCAATGTTCCTACTCGTAATCACTTAAAATGAAAGTTTTTTAAGCAAAAAATATGCAAATTTCCTTGTTTTGACACACTTGACGATTTGACACACTTCTGGTACAGTTTTCGAACACATCGTCCTTTCGGCTCATCCCATTGAGTAAACCTATTTTTAGAATTCAAAATTTTTGAAATCCGTCCAGCCGGCCGGCCGACAGACAGACATAAATTTTTTTTTTTGCTATTTTAGAATCAGTAGGTCCTTAAACGTCGAGAAATGCCTAAAAAAGTGGGGGGGGGGGGGAGAATTTCACTTTTGGCTCATGAATGCAATACTTAGATCTTTCAGATCGAAGTAATATTTCAATTCATTTTGACACAGAATAATGCAAAGCCTACTATAATTTGTAAACTGTTTGTATTTAATTTATAATTAGTAGCGAATTTTTTCAAGTATAATTATACACGTTTCTGCATTAAAAACAAAATCATAGAAAAAGTATATAACAAAACTCGAGCTGCAAACCATTTTCCATGCTCGTGAAGGTACTGCACTCGCCGCTACGCGTCTCGTGCGCAATATTTTCCCTCGCATGTAAAATGACAAATTTTTTGATTATTGTTCCGACTCCGATTCTAGTTACTAGAAAATATGTCCGACTCTGACTCCCCAACTCCGACTCCCCAACTCCGACTCCGCAGCACTGGTTTTAATCAATCGCGTAGAAATTGTTAAAGAATATCTTGTGTTCGATTTACTACAAATAATTTTTATGGCTTCTTCGAGGGTGGACAGTTGAAGCTGTTTACAAAATTGTTTTTTTTGTTATTATCTCTCCACAGTTAAAAATTTTTTGGATCGTAGCCAGTTGATGGCCACTCAATTTTTCAAACCACACAACACACACAATGGTCCACATGGTAATTGTTGTGGACTGTATTATTATTATTATGCTGGTTCTGTTTCCTTCGTTTAACTTTTTATTAAACTTTTCAATAAAAGAAATCTTAAATTTCTAATTCTTAACAAAAGTTTATTACGATGTTTCGTTCTCAAAAGTATAGAAGAGAATAAAATAAAATACCAAAAAAAACAATCAGCAAACTAAAAGTAGGAAATGTTTACTTAGATTAAAAAAGTCAATTGAAATTCAAAAATTAAAATGTACAAAAACCCACTCTCATATTCCATTCCAAATGTTAACATAACTGACCCCCTTGAAAGAGTCAGCTTTCAAAGATAAATAAAAGTTCGAAATAAAATTAAATATCGATTGGCAGCTTGCACACTTTTGAAATTGAACGCTTAAAATTTTTTTTAAAGCCATCTACCATCACTTCCAATTCAACTACCCGTACCTTGCCGTCATTTCCAGGTATCGCTAAAGACACAATTGCAAGAGGCCATTTGGTGGGAGGAATATTGTCTTGAACTAGCAAAACAACATCTCCTTGTTTGATATTAACCTTTGATGATGTCCATTTAGATTCTCGTGAATATCGTTTCCAGAAACCTCCAGTCATTCTACAGACTCTTTGCCAATTTGAAAGACGGTTGTCTGAAATGTTGTTAAGAGATGGTTCCGGAATTGAAATTACCGGACTACCGATCAAAAAATGTCCACTAGGAGTTAATGGCTCCGGGTCGTTTGGATCGTCAGACATACAAGACAGAGGTCGAGACTCGAGAGTTTAAAATACCCTCAATTTATATGACAAGGGTTTCAAGCTCGTCAATTGTTAGTATTGTGTCTTTCGTGACTCGTTTTAAATGCGCTTTGAATGATTTTACGGATGCCTCCCACAGTCCGCCGACGTTAGGGGAACGTGGTGGAATGAATTTCCAATTCATACGTTCGCTTGTAAAAAAATTTATTATATTATTATTCTCCTTTTGAGATTGAAATAAATCACAAAGTTCATGAAGTTCATTTTTGCACCTTTAAATGTTGATCCGTTATTAGACCAGAATGTTTCAACTTTTCCACGACGAGCAACAAATCTTTTTAAACAAGCAATAAATGCTTCGGTCGTTAAATCTCGTACTACTTCCAAATGAATTGCCCTGGTGCAAAGATATACAAATGTTGCTTATACATACACCTTTGAAAAGAACCTTTCCGCTGATTTTTATTTTTGACATAAAATGGACCGCAAAAGTCCACTCCCGATTCAGGATTTAAATGAAGCAAAACGTTCGATCGGCAAATCACCCATGATTTGCTGCATTGAAGTTGGTTTTACTCGAAAACAAATTATACAAGAGTATACAATTGGTTTGGCTATGTTTTTTCCGTTAACTGGCCAAAATTTCTGACGCACAAAAGATAGTAGTAGTTGTGGTCCAGCGTGGAAGTTGTTTTTGTGTTCCTGATGGAATATTAATTTAGTTATGGCATGTTTTGCAGGAAGAATCATTTGATGTTTAACGTTATAATATAGTGCTATTGCGTTGTTCAATCGTCCACCTACTCGAATAACTCCATCGTTGTTCAAAAAGGGGTTTAACGCTTTGATATTGCTCTTTTTACTCACTTCGTTGTTCTTCTTCAGAAATTTTATTTCTTCCGAAAAATACTCTTGCTGAGCAAGTTTAACCGAATGAATTTCGCTGTTCGCTGGGACACAACGGTTCGTTGTTATGTTCTTTGTAGTTCCGTTTGAGAATATTATAAAACCGAAGAACATATGCAATGACACGAGTTAGTTTTTCAAATGACTCATACTTAGAGAATAGATCACTTGCAATGTTTGATGTTGTTTAAGCTAGCATTGTTTGTTGTGTGGTTTTCTGGACATCTGGTGGTATAAAAGTAAAAAAGTCTTCTTCGGGTTGCCAAAGTAAACCTAAAGCTTTGATACAGTTTCCGTTGCTGAATTCATTACGTTTCAATTCTTCACGATTCTGAAGAGGAATGTTTTCTAAAAGACGTTTGTCGTTCGAGCACTATTTGTGCAATTTGAATTCTCCACGGTTCAATAATTCGATTATATCCTGCTATAATGATTCCGCTTCTTCAATAGTGTTCGTTCCTGTAATTAAATCATCAACGTAAAAATCGTTTAATACGACTTTTGATGCAATCGGAAAATGTTCGCTTTCATCATTTGCTAACTGGTTAAGCACACGGGTAGCTAGATACGGTGCAGAAGTGGTACCGTATGTTACCGTTGTTAACTCATACGTTTGAATCGGTTCGTTTAAGTTTTCGCGCCATAATATACGTTGAAGTCGAGTTTGATTTTCGTTAATCTGTACCTGTCGATAAATTATACAAATATCTCCTGACATAGCGAATTTGTGTAGTCGAAATCGTAACATGAATTCAAATAAATCATCTTGTACGTTTGGTCCTACCAGCATCATTTCGTTCAGAGATTTTAATGAAGTTGTTTTTCTGATGCGTCAAAGATAACGCGTAGTTTTGTTGATGAGCTGGAAGGTCTTAAAACCGTGTGATGTGGCATGTAGTACGATGGTACTTGTTTATCGTCAATGTTAGGATCGACAAGTTTCATATGATTCAGTTCATGGTACTCGTTTATGAAATCTACGTATGAATTTTTCAATTTTATGTTCGAGTTCAATTTATTTTCCAAATAGTTAAAACGTTTCATTGCCATTTGTTTTGAATTCCCAATTTGATCTATATTTTCACGAAGTGGTAAAGACACCGTATATCGCCCGTTCGGATTTCGAGAAACTGTTTGTACAAAATGAGCTTCACATTTCTTTTATTCGTCGGAAAAAAATTTTTTGGACGGAATGTTTTCAATTTCCCAGAATTTTTTGATCGTTTGTTCGATATTGTCATTGTTTTTTGATACCGGTTTTGTTTCGAAAAGAGTAAAGTTTTGTTCGAATTTTCCAAATACTATCCAACCGAAGTACGACTCTTGAACCATTGGGAGATGTCGACCTAACCTATTCGAGTCGGTAGTAAAATTGTTGGAAATAATTAAGCTCCTATTAGGATATCAATTGGTGTCGCTACGTCAAACAAAGGATCTGCGAGTTTAATGTGGTTTGAAATTATCCACCGGAAAATATCAAAAGTGTTGTACGGTAGTCTTTCCGAGATTTTGTTTGCAATGAAAAGTTCAAGTTTCACTGAGAATTTTATGGTTGTGACGCTTTGTGATAATGATGACTGTGCATCGGTTAATCCGTTTATTGTTAAATAATTGTTGTTTCGGAAATTAAAGTTTAGTTTTTTCGCAAAAGTTTCGCTAACAAAGTTCGTTTGACTGCCCGAGTCCAGCAAGGCTCGACACTCAATGAGTTTACCGTTGCAATCTTCAATTCGTACCATCGCTGTTGGTAGAATTGTCGATTTTTGATGTAGATATGTATTTGTTATATTTAAACTACAATTTTCTGTGTTTTGACCCAATGCTCCGGGTATATCGGTTGAGGTTGTTGATTAGTGTTCGAATGTTGACCTGGCGTTCCAGGTGTTTCTCGTGGTTGTTTATTAACACTCGTTTCGTTATTTTGAGTTGTTGGATGATCAGAGTGTAAAAGTTTGTGATGTCGACGACAAAAAATTTTACAACCACTTGATTTGCAGTCGGGAAGTTTATGATACGGATTTAAACAGTTAGTACAAGCATTCACAGCTTGTACTTTGTCAAATCGTTCTTGAGGCTTAAATCCGTTGAACGTTGGACAATAGAAAAATGGATGTTTGTAATTACCACAGAAGTCGCACTTTGCATTATAACTTCGATTTACATCTGATTTGTTCGCAAAAAACGAGGAGCTTTGTTTTACGTAAGTTTTGTTAACAGGCGTTTTTTGGAATGATTTCGAATTATTGTCGACTTGTTTAGGTACTACAGCTATTGACGGTTTGGTACCATTTTCTTCGACTTGGCGAAGAACACGACATTTTTTTCCTAAAAATTCAATGAAGTCGTTCCAAATTGGTTGCTCATTGCGTTCGATGTTCTCTTCCCATTCACCACGAGTCTTAGCGTCAAGTTGTCGAGTTATTAACTTTAGTATGATCAGTTGTGATAAACTATCGATATCATGACCGCATACACTCAATGACGAAATATGGGAAATGCAGCCGTTCAGAAGTTTTCGAAGTTCGGATTCTTTTCGTTTTGTTACGGGTTCAAGATCGATGATTGCTTCAATATGCTTATCAACAATTCTTCGAGGATCGTCGTAGTTTTTTAATAAAGTTTGCCACGCTTTAAAATATCCTGCATTTGTTAACGTAATGTGGCCGATTAAAGCTAGAGCATTACCACGTAGTTTATCAAGAAGATATGTATATTTTAAAATGTCATCAAGAGCGTTGTTATTATGAATAACAGCTAGATATGTGTCACGAAAGGTGATCCATTTTGTTGGATCACTACCGTCAAAATATGGAATTTTTATTTCAGGTAGTCTAATCGATTGTGGTTTAATAACAGTTTTATGACATGACATGTTATTGTAATTTTCGTTAACGTCATTGTGGTCGTTGTCATTATCAGGTTCATCACTATGATGAGATAAAGAGTGACGGGATGAAGCAGAGTCGCTGTGATGACTTGGAGCCGTTTAAATTATGGAATCGGTTTTCGAATTCTTCAAATGCGTCTGTAAATTGACCGATTTCAGTTTCTGACACTAGCTCGATTAGAGATTGGCCAAGTTTATTAAAATTATCAAAAGTTTTTTCAAGAGATGTTATTCTGCTTCGCAATTCATGAAGGGGGATGGAGTGTTATATTTCATATATTTTTTAAACCAAATTTCTTTTTAAATTCAGAAGATGCTTCGGCAGAAGTGGTAGATATTAAAGACAGTTAATTCAATGAATTATTTGTGATATAACATCACTCCGATGGAAGTTATCTCATCATGAATAATAAAACTGAATCTAACAAAATATGGTGTGTGTGATTTATGAAATTTTTTTGCTATCCATACAATTGTCGATCGATCTAGTTTCGAACCGATAAGAACTTTTGATTAAACTTTAAAAAAGTATATCATTCTCATCAGGACTAGCCGACTAGATACACTGCCAAAAAAAGTGAACGCTTATAAACCAAAACTGGTCTACTGTTCTAGCGAAGGATAAGAAAACAAAAAACTTTAATAAACATATATTTATTAGATTCAGGTTTAGTCAATTTATTTCTCTAGTTGATCACTATTGTTGTTATACTCTAACCAAGTTAGAATTGGATAACAAACTTGTATCGGTTCGAAACTCGATCGATCGACAATTGTATGGATAGCAAAAAAATTTAATACATTGCACACCATATTTTGTTAGATTCAGTTTTATTAAAGACATTGTTGTTTTTTAAGAATTGCATACGTTTATAAATTCAAATTTCAATTAAGTATTAAAATTATTTAAATTGTGAAAAAAATATGCAAATGCCAAGTCTCAATTTGAATTATCGAATACGCATATTGAATTATATGGAATATGAAAATTAGAAATGTTTTTCTACTTACAGTATTGTGATAACTAATTTGAAATTCCCGAGAAGTTAAAAATTGAAAACACCATTGCAAAATGTTGAATGTTCCAAAAATGCTTGTTGAGTGACACGATACTAGCTGTTCAATTGTAAAATATTTCTTCAAGTTGATTGATGAAAATTGATGATTTCTTCAAGTTGAGCACGAAAATGTTGATGCGCAATTCGTAGAAAAATGAAATGTGAATCGCCACAACGATGATCATAACCATAAAATTACACTTTTATGTTTTTTAGTTTTCAGCAAAACGTTTTTTTAACTGATGATTACACGAACAGAATATTCCAGAAAACGTTTGAATGTTTTGTTTTTTGTAAAGTTTTTACACGTTCTTGCACAAACGTTCTGGAAATTGAATTTTGTTTTGTAATCGATTGACGAAAAATCAAAAAAGTATTTTTGATATTCTTTTTAATTCTATTCTGTTCAATTTAATATTTTAACAGTCGAGCTCTCTAAGACCACCTTTCTTTGCATTTAAACTTCAAAACCTTCCCTTACTACGAATCTGGTGTACTATTTAAAAATTAAAATTATTCAAAATAAGCAATAAAAAATACTTAGCAATACTGGAAATTCGTTTTTTGACACGATCTTTGATGCTTCAGTTCAACGATTTTAGCTTAGGATCATTTTCAGTATTTGTAGTGTTCCTCTTGTTTTTTTTATTATTTAGGAAATTTTTTGGACTTTTCATATTCTAACATTATGTACTTCTTATAGATGTTTTTTTAAGAGGTTGAGAACTTCAAATAAAAAATAAAAATACAATTTATCAATTTTATTCATGCAATTTTTTATTTAGAAGTTTAAATATGATTTCGTGAATATGTTTAAATATGATTTCGTGAATATGATTATTAATGTTTAAATATGATTTCGGACGTATATCCACCTCAACTGCTCCTGAGTCCTGACTTTCTGCAATCTGGGTTTAATTCTGCTATAACTCGTTCAATGTTGTCTAGTTGGTCGTTCTTTGTTACTGATTTTCTAGCGCATCAATGAATCAACATAATATCTCCACCAGGATCCAAGACGCCAATTTGAGAGAGAATGTTTTTATAAATTTTTTTTAAACAAAACTGACTCACGTGCTGTATGGGCTGAAGCTCCATTTTATTGGAAACAAATTTAGTTTGGATCGATGTTTTTCATGTTTTGAAACAAAAATCATGATTCGATTGTGCTTTATTAACCGTAACGTTGGTTTTAGCATCATTTTTAAAGAAATAAGAACCGATGATACCGCCCGTAGAAATGCACACCAAACAGTGACTTTTTCTAGATGCAATGGTGTTTCCAATATCTGTCCAGTCATTCAGCC
Organism: Diogma glabrata; assembly: GCA_963693315.1. Lineage (NCBI taxonomy): Eukaryota > Metazoa > Arthropoda > Insecta > Diptera > Cylindrotomidae > Diogma > Diogma glabrata. Next base: position 364,334,074 of record OY856186.1, on the reverse strand, counting down.
AAAAAAGAGCATCACTAAACACAATTTTTCGATAAAAAAAAGGATCTTAAGACTTTAATTCCAGCTTCAGCTAGATCTTATATGAATGTAGGCCAAAATCCTTTCCTAAAATTTATCATATTCTGTGGACAGAAAAAGTCCGTGTGAACTTTGGATCTTCATTTACACTTTCAGTTTTCACTTACAGCGGAAGTACAGCTCAAGAAAAGTAAATATGGTAAGAAATGTATCAACAGTACGAAAAATTGCTTGTCGGAATAGAAGAGTATTTTTTTTTATCGGTGTTCATGCTCCATGTAGGAGCCAGGCCAATCAGCTTTAAATACTCACCACGGTCATTCGCAACAGCGACATGATTACCATGGCAGCCGATTTTTTTAAGGTCGTTTATTACGTCGGTCTCCCATTGTAGTCGTGGTCTACCTCGCGGTCGCCCACTCCCTGGGGTACTAACGTACATTTTTCTAATCATTCCAGACTGTGAATCGGCTCGTAGAACATGCCCAAACCAAGCAATCCTATTAGAACGGATACAACCTATTATATCACGACCCTCAAGAAGGTCTCTGATCTCAAAGTTATACCGGGTTCTATAATCTCCATCGTTTGTCTTAAGTGGACCAAAAATGTAGCGTAGGATCTTACGCTCAAATACAGATAAATGCGATTCGTCATTTTGTGTAAGGGTCCACGTTTGTGACCCATACATCACAACCGGTCTAATCAATGTCTTGTATAACTTGAGCTTGGTGTTAGTTGATACATACGGTGACCCAAGGAGGGGTTTAATTGAGCAGAAAGTTCGATTACCTGCAGCGATTCGAGCTTTTATATCTGTAAGTATGCTGTTGTTTGAGTCAAGCATTGATCCCAAATATTTAAAAGATTCAACTCCCTCAATTCGTTCATCGCCGCACATCAATTCTTTCTTCTCAGCCTCTCTTGTAACATTCATATGTTTGGTTTTATCGTAGTCAATTTGAAGGCCAATTTTTCTAGCACCACTCTCAAGCGACTTGAAAGTCTCAGTCATAACAGCTTCACTTCGGCCGAGGATGACAACATCATCAGCGTACGTGATCATCTGTATTGAGTTTATTGACAAGATATTGTTGTTAGTCGGTAGTTTCTTTTGACGGCACACATATTCCAAGGTTAAATTAAAAAGTGTAGGAGAGATAGCATCACTTTGTCTTAAACCGGAGTCGACTTTAAAAAACTTTGATATTTCGTTCTCTACTCGTACACAGCATTGAGAGTTCTGTACCGTCATTTTGCATAGTGATACTAGTTTACCAGGAATTCCCATCGACACCAGAGCAGACCATAAAGTCTCTCGTTCGACAGAGTCGTAGACCTGCCTGAAATCGATGAAGAGTTTGTGCACAGGTATGTTGAACTCTCGGCACTTTTCCAAAATCCTCCTTATCGAGAAAAGTGCATCGGTGGTACCTCGGCCCCGCCGGAAGCCACACTGATATTCTCCAAACAGTTGTTCAGCAAAAGGATTGATTTTTGATAGCAAAATGTAGGAAAAAATCTTATAGGATGTGCAGAGGAGAGCGATTCCTCTGTAGTTTGCACATTGTTGGCGATTGCCTTTTTTGCTGATTGGCATGGTTTCAAACCTCCAGATCATTTGAACAAGGCCAAACAATCTTAAGGATAGAGTTTCACCACCATGTACAATCATTTCGGATGTTATATCGTCGATACCAGGTGCTTTATTGCGTTTTAATTTTGACAGCGCCGCTTCGAATTCCTCTTTGGTTGGTTCGTCTACATGTACCTTTGACGCACGAATACGCTTTGCTCGTCGACCGACTTGTTGCTGGTCACTTAAGTTGAGAAGATTCTCAAAATAAGCGGCCCAAGTATCTAAAATATTTTTAAGGTCTACTTGTAGCTCCCCATCTTCGTTTTGAATAGCAGTCGATCTAGTTTGAGGGCCCTTCTTTAAGGTTTTAACCTGTTGAAAGAAGTTACGCGATTGATGTTCCTTATTGAAGCTTTCAATCTCCCCACACTGTCTCTTCCACCATTCTATCTTCGTTCGTCTACATAGCTTTGTAACGGCTTGTCTTGCCTGTTTATAGTTCTTCTTCGTGAACCTGGTGTTGCGTCCTTGTAGACATTTTAGATAGCAATCTCCTTTGTATTGAATAGCGTAAAGGCATGCTTGATCCATCCATGGCTTCCGGGAGTGGTTCTGTGGTCGTCCAAGTATTCCCTCAGCAGCGCTTCAAACAACATCTTTGAGCAAATGCCATCACTTATCGACGTTTCTATTAATGGTTTCTGGTCGACGGTCTTAGCTTCAGTAGGTGCATGCACGGCAATAAGAGAAATATTGTTATATGTACCGCGTACAAGTAGGTAGCAGATCCTCTCATTGACCGGGATGAATTTCATCACGGCTTCTTGTATGCGTGCACCAACAAGAAAGCCAGTTCCAAATTCTCTTCGAGAAGGATGACCACTACAGTATAGAGAGTGACTATCCAAATCTTGTTTTCCAATTATCGGTTGTCTAATTTCTTGCAGAGCAATGATATCCATCCTATACCTCTCAGCCTCTGTTTCTAGACTTATAAGAGCATCAGGAGCGCTCAGGCTGAACACGTTCCGATTCGGTAGTCTGGTCCTTTTTCACGTCCAGGTAAAATTTTATTTTGAAATCCGGGTCTGTTATTCTCTTTCTGATTTCCAAATTTAACAAATTTTTTATTCCGGAGCTAAGGTGTTAACCTTAGGCCCAACCCAAATTGTCGTCAATGGATTCGTTCTGCATCTTATCGTTCTGGTTACCAGAAACAACATTTTTACACGTTTATATAGCGAGACACCCGCCCGCAAATTTGTATATTTTCAATGCGTTGCTGAGGAATGGTTTTTCCATGATATTTTAATAAATTTATCACTATCAGAAGTTCTATCGTACCAAAACAAACACCTGTTACCTCTGTTCTTAGTTACAACTTTTAACAGAGTTTGCCATGAATTTGGTCATGTTTTAACTTTTAACAAGTCAACTTTATGTAAAACATTGTTTACCTCATAGACTTGATACAAACATTTCCATCCAGATGGTAGTATTTGCTTTTCATACCTAACTCAAGCCAATTATCAACACAATTCAATGCTCTTTGAGGCTTTGGCTTTCAGTTATGAAGTTTTTAAGTATGTACCGTCATTCAATAAGAAAAAAATTGGCGCAGCCGCATTTGAAATTATCTTTTATTTATTTAATTTACAAAACCTAGATTGTGTATTTTGGAGATCACCTCTAGAAGCAGGTATGACTCAATACTCCCAAGTCTTTCGTCCAATTTTACACCAATGAGGGAAAGTTGTATTTTCGAATATGTGTTTTCAAATTTGTTACGCCAATTTTGATTGAACGTTTAAGATTGTTTCGAAGATTTTATTTTTAATATTTAAACCAAGAACTAATGATTATATAGGGGATCGTTTGTACAGTTTCTACCAAGCTCAAATTATATATTTTTATTTTTCATACATTTATTTGCTTGCCCCATAATTTTGAGAGATGTGCTAAATTGGCGCAGCCTCGTTTGAAATTATTTTTAATTTTTTTATTTTGCTAGATAGTGTATCCTGGAAATCACCTTTAGAAGCAGGCATGACTTAATACTTTAAGTCTTTCATTCAATTTTACGCCAAGGAGGGAAAGCTTCATAATATCGGAAATGCTTTTTGAAATTTGTTACGTCAATTTTGAGGTACCGTTTAAGATTGTTTCGAACATATTATTTGTTGATATATAACCTTTGATAGGCACCGAAAACGGAAAATTGATGTGCATAAGGACAACGTATTTATAGTAGTGGTTCCAAGTGAATGAAGATAAGTGTGCCGACAAAATTATTTTTGTAATAATCGCCCTTTTTACGTGCCACTGCCAAATGAACACTCTAAATTTTTTGACTCTGTATTTGCATATTTTTCGATATTTTTTTTTTTTTTTTTTAATAAAATGTGTTGTGTAATAGGGTTTAGAATATGTGTCACAACAACACATAAATACCTTTTAAGACCTAGGTCTAGACCTGGGTCCCACAACAACTGGCGTTCTAAGGTGTAGATTAACGCTTTTTTTAAACATCTGTGGGTTGAAGCCACCTGAGACTAAGTGTTCCGGCAAACTATTCCATTTGTACGCAGTTCGGACAAAGAAGTCTCTCTGCGATCTGCCAGTAGGACAGCGCGGGATCTTTACCGTTTCACTGGTTGCGGCAGCCGATTGCCGAGTGGAACGGGGGTAAGAATAAGTTTGAGGCATGATGCCACTGATTTCATCTGAGCACTGCTGATGACGATATTTGTAAAAAACAACGAGGTCAGCAACAGTGCGACGATGTTGTAGGGAATCAAGTTTTGATGTCAAAGTTCGATCACCTACAATTCGTATAGCTCGCTTTTGAACAGAGTCCAAGAGGGCCAAGATGGAAACAGAGGCAGCACCCCAAACTTGACAGCAGTACTCCATACAGGGACGAATATAGGACTTATAAACATGGAGCAATTGGTATGGAGTGAAAAATTTTTTGCATCTATTTAGGAGGCCGAGTTTTTTAGACGCGCTTTTTGCCATCGCCATTACATGATCGTTCCAGAGTAGGTCATTTGAAACTGTGACACCCAATAAACGAATGTTTTTACATTCACCTATTGGTTCATCACACATACTAAATAAAATATCTTTGGGGAACTCGGTCTTTAATCTGGAAACAATCAACAGCTGTGTTTTGGTGGAGTTGAAATTGACAAGGTTTTGGTCACCCCAGTCGGCGACTTTATTCAGGTCTTTGTTCACGATTATGGCAGCGTCTCTCCGGGCAGGATTAATTCGTTCGTGCATTTTACCTTTTGAAGGAAGGGGCTCGAACGACTTGTGCAGAGTACTATCATCTGCAAAACTATTTATTGGGTTGCTGGTGATTTTCAACAATTCGTTGATATAAATCAAAAATAGGGTTGGGGACAATACTGAGCCTTGAGGTACACCAGCGTTAATTAGTTTAGACTCAGAAGAATATCCGTCTAAGGTTACCGAAATGTATCTGTCGGATAGAAAATTTTGAATCAGCTTCACAACATTGGGATGAAAACCGTACGCAACGAGCTTGTTGATTAAGTTGGCATGCCAGACTCGATCGAATGCCTTGGAGATGTCTAAAGCGATAACGTATGTTTCACCACCTTTATCAAGTATGCTGTTCCAACAATGCGCTACATAGTTTAATAGATCGGTAGTTGATCTTTTGTTTCGAAAACCGTATTGGCTGTCGGATATTAAATGATTTTCTTCCAGAAATTTTGAAATATGTGTATTAATATAATGCTCGTAGACTTTGGATAGGACCGATAGTAAAGCTATTGGCCTATAATTTGAGATATCGGATTTTGGTCCCTTTTTGGGGACGGGCTGCACATTTGCCAACTTCCAGCACGAGGGAAATATACCAGATTTGTAGGATTGGTAGAATATTTTAGTTAAAGTTGGTGCAAGTTCTTTGGAAAAGGTTTTTAAAATAATGGGTGGAATATTGTCCATTCCTGATGCTTTGTTGATGTTTAACCCCTTTAAAAGTTTAGCGACTATTTTGGGTTTGAAGTGAAGTTCATTCATATTAACTCCTGAAGACTGGATTTGGGGTATTTCTTTAGGAGTTTCCAAAACAGTGGAGTTCAGAGCAAAGCGTTCAGCGAACAAGTTAGCTTTTCTTGCGGGATCATTGACGATTAAATCACCATCAATAATAGGGGGAATAGAAAATTTTGTACCAGAATTTAAAGAATTAATGGCACTGTAGAAACTCTTGTCAGAAACAGACATAGACGTAAGTTTTGAGGCTTTCGCTCTGTCAATTTCGGACTTTTCGTTTGAGATAATCTGATTAGATATTTTGTTGGCCTTTAGATATTGGGATCGATAAGTGGGAGTTTTGTTATGAATCCAAATATTAAATGATCTACGTTTGTTTCTAAGTGCCGTTTTGGCAGCTTTCGAATACAAGTATTTTTGTTTGGGTTTTACTATGGAGAAAGGGACAAATTTATTGATAGCAAATTGGATGGTTTCTGTAAAGTTTTGAGCAGAAACATTTACATTGTCAGTGTAAAAACAATGACGGTCGAAAGGGAAACCATGGAAAAAATTTTGAAGACCACTCTTATCCATTTTTGAGTAGTGAAATATTTTACGGGGTTTGGTAGCTGTAGTTTTAAGTAAATCAGTTTTGATAACTGATGAGATTAAATAATGATCAGAATTTCCAATACTACCTTTCGCAACATCGACACTCGTAATATCTGGCATTGTGGTAAGATAGAGATCTAGTAGAAAACTATTATCACCGCCATTACGGGGAGTGAAAGTCGGGCTTTTGACAATTTGGAATAGGCCCTGAGACGCGGCAAAAATTTCTGCCAGTTTTCCACTATTGTCAACATCGTCGGTCGATTTGGAGAATTCCAACCATGATTTGTTGTGGACGTTGAAGTCACCGGTAACGATAACTTCACAATTAGGGGACTTTGCTCTAATCTCGTCCATAATTTTTGTCAGTATATTAAAAAAGTTTGGGTTACGTTTGTTGGGGGAGGTATAAAGCTATTGTAAAAAAAGTCATTTCTGGAAGACAAATCTTTAAAACCATTGTATTGAAGCCGTCACCGTGTAGTTCAAAATTTGGAAAGCGCGTGTACGCAACACTCTCATGAATGAATGCGCATACGCCCTGATGGAGTTTGAAAGCTGATTCGAGCCTATATTTGGAATTAAGCGATTCTATAAAGAGAATACTCAGAAACTTGTGTTTCTGTAAGGAATAGAATGTTCGGTTTGTCGTGCTCAAGATGATGTTGCACGTGGTCATGGTTAGCGTTCAATCCGCAGATGTTTTGAACATGTATTTTAAAATTTTTTATTGATTCATATATGTTTTGTCCCTGCAAATTCCGTGGACATGCCGCTTTATGGGCGGGTGGATTGCGCAAATTTGCTTTACCACTTGCAGACTTATTTTTTTTCGGTTGTACTGCCATATATATATCAAAATGTTTATTTTATTTTTTTGTGTTTTATTTTAAAATGCATAACTAAGTAAAAAATCCTATCATACTACAAAATATGACATATGCCAATATTTCATGATAAGATGAAGAAATAATAACAAAATAATAAGTGAAAAACAAATTGTGAGAAATTTGCAGAAAACAAAACAAAACTAAATGCCAATAATCCAGCTGATGCAGCGCACCCCAGACGCACCGCCCACCACCTTAATCGAGGCACAAAGCCCACACATAACTACGTGTTGGTTCGATTCCTCGGAAGAGCTAATGAGCGGTACCGCTACGGAACGCTGCCCAGCTAAGACTGGAAGTGCTGCCGTTGACTAATTAAAGTTCGTCCGCCAGCACCCTAAGATATCATCTTGGCTAATGACATCTCCTGCCATTGCCAGTGGTATGTGATATCTCACGCTAACTCATATGTCAATGGCAGGGACTGGAGTACGCAGGGTAGTCAGACCCGTAGATCAACATTGATCATAATCGATCAAAATCGATCCCTCCTGCGGTAGAGGACGATTTAACGATTTTCTATAAATACATATACATTACGGATGAATGAACTTCAGCACAGATCAAGTCGATTTTACATGAACTAGCAAATCTCTCCCGTCACACTAGAGCAACCGAAGTGGCTCATTCTTTGGTAGTTCGATTGACAAGATTTTTTCAACAGAGTCTCGCATTTTGGAGTGCCTTATCAGTTTGGGTTTTTCCTGACAAATTTAATGCCCAGAATTTTAAAATCAACATTCATAAATATCTTCCTGACTGCTTCATTCGTGATATGCTATCCATCTTAAGATTTTTCCATATCATAGTAGCTCATGTGTGCTCACACACCATCGTCGTCATGTCGCTAAATATTTTGTCGTCTAAATTTCCGGCCCGTCATGATAACTGGACTCAAGTTACTTACGCTTCTTGGCAACAGGATCACCGCGATTTTTCTAAAATTGAGTTTCTGTTCACAGATGTACTTCGTAGAGCGTGTTCCCTCAAACATAATCTCTGGTCCAATGATTATGTCTTCCGTATACACAAGTCCCTCGCGGCTCTGGCTATCTTATGACCCGAATTAATCAAAAAATAATATATTGCAAAAGCATTTCACAGACAGCAACATCAAATCAGGAATAATAGGATCAGAAGTAATTTCAAAATCCAAGTTTTTGTTACAACAAAATATTTCTGTTAAAATTCAAGTTCATATAATAATATACTAGCGTAAATATTATCAAAACCGCTATAGCCATTACTTATTTAACGGATTTTTTCACAAAATCCAAAATGTTTGTTGTGCCAAGTAAAATCGTTAATTGGCACGCGTGCCACGTATTTGCGATCACTGATTTATAGACTATCAATTGTAATTCACCATACTATTTACAGAGAAAAGGTTTTGCGCCCATATAATGTCCAAACCATGATCAGATATGCATTTATGAATCTCGTGCACTGCACTACACCTTACCTTAAAAATTGACAAACCAAACCGCAAGCGTGACGCTTAAAAATTAAATCATATTTCATGAAACGTTTTTCTACTTTTATCTGTCAATTACCCTTGGTTGGGCCAGGCTTACCATTTTCAAACTGCCCAATCTTGGGGTGATGGTCTGGGGCCAAGTTTGGCAAATAAGACTTGGGCCAGGTCTACCAAACCAAACCCCCTTTAAATGTGTGGAAAGAGGTTGTGGAAAGAGTAACATATATGAAAATAAAGATAAACATAATATGGCCTGCACATGTTTACAATGCATTTGACTGGTTAATAACGCGTAATATAATAAATTGAACCTTGGTTCAGCCTAGGCATTTACCACTGGCCCAAAGCTAACTAGCCAAGGCTTGGCTCGCTAATGCTGGCCCTAGATTGGTCCGTTGTTTACATTGGCAGCTCCTACCCAAGCAGTCAAATCAAATCATCTTCTCATTGTGAGTTTTAAAATCTTATTTCCTTCACTGAACCAATAGGTGAATGTAAAAATATTCGTTTATTGGGTGTCACAGTTTCAAATGACCTACTCTGGAACGATCATGTAATGGCGATGGCAAAAAACGCGTCTAAAAAACTCGGCCTCCTAAATAGACGCAAAAAAAATTTCACTCCATACCAAACATTTTTTTACTCCATACCCTCTATGTTTATAAGTCCTATATTCATCCCTGTATGGAGTACTGTTGTCAAGTTTGGGGAGCTGCTTCTGTTCCCATCTTGGCCCTCTTGGACTCTGTTCAAAAGCGGGCTATACGAATTGTGGGTGATCGAGCTTTGACATCAAAGCATGATTCCCTACAACATCGTCGCACTGTTGCTGACCTCGTTATATTTTACAAATATCGTCATCAAAAGTGCTCAGATGAAATCAGCAGCATCATGCCTCAAACTTATTCTTACCCCCGTTCCACTCGACAATCGGCTACCGCAACCAGTCAAACGGTCGAGATCTCACGCTGTCATACTGGCAGATCGCAGAAAGACTTCTTTGTCCGAACTGCATACAAATGGAATAGTTTGCCGGAATCCTTAGTCTCAGGTGACTTCAACCCGCAGAGGTTTAAAAAAGCGTTCATCATGACCTTAGAACGCCAATTGTTGTGGGACCTAGGTCCAGACCTAGGTCTTAAAAGGTATTTATGTGTTGTTGTGACACATATTCTAAACCCTATTACACAAAACTTTTTATTTAAAAAAAAAAAATATTTATATTAAACATAAATTTTATAAAAAATTTCCACTTTCCGGATTGACACAAGTTTTAAACTTGACGAAAAAAAAAATTTCATTTAAATATTACATGTTTCGGTTATCCGGGTTTTTTTCACAAACATTTACTTAAGTCGAGTAATCAGTAATCACTTAAAGCAATAATTTGTTAATTTGAAATTTAATCATCAATCTCTTTTATTGAATCAAGTATTTCATAATTTTAAATTTCTCTTATCGGGAATATCAACGAAAATGAAAAAAAAAAAGAAAGTTGTAACGAAAACCTGATAATTAGTGTTTAGGGCACACATAAAAATTAATTATTTTGACAAAGTGTATATGGGGACTGGATATGTTTTTGATTGAATGTTATGTAAGATATAAATTTTTTGGTTATAGTTAAAAAAAATGTTAAGGAAAGTATGCAAGTTCTCATATCTTCATTAAAAACATAATCGAGCCGTTTGGGTTAGGGCTATTATTATTGTTGATTGTATCATCTTTTTTTTTTTTGAATTTTTAGAATCGGTTCACAATTTCATCCCACCCTGCATTAACGAATTCTATAACACAAAAAAAGAATGATCGATGTCTTTTACAAGTTATTAAATCTAGCCTCTAGGGTGGCACTTTGCCTCAACCTGGTAGTAAGAATTATGAACATATGATATGAACACACGAGTATCTCCAGCAGACCCAAGCCATAGCATTAGATTAGCAATTGAAAAGTAAAAGCTAACCAATGAAGATTCTGAAGAATTGATTCCAGGTTGGTTGAGCACTGGACGAAGAAGATGCGAAAAAGTTTCACCTTTTAATCTAATATAAATTTTACCTTTTTCAACCGTGAACATGCATCAGTAGATCGTAGGAAAGACAGACCAGAAAATATGAGTAATTGGATGTGTAGAAACAGTGTCGAACACGAAGTACGGTATGTGGTTGATACAATACCTGATGAGGTCCATAATAGTAACGAATCGTGCACTCTACGTCCACCTCAAAGAGAAGACTTTGATAATTCGAAGCAACTGTATAGGTAGAATATAAGGTTTAGCCGAGATGGTCAAGGAATTTCGTTAAATGAGTTTCTGACTCGTGTAGAAGTATACGCTTGCGGTGAAAAGACTATGCCAAATGATGGTATTGGCATGGCACAGGTTTTTTTTAATTCTTGGGCAACATTTTTTGTAAATAATATCAAAAACGAGCTTCTGCCACGAAATTATGATTTTATGTTAAGGGAAGAAATACTCAACCGCCTGCAAGAACGAGTGGAACCACTTTTAAATTTTATTACAGATCTCAAGATATTATTTTGTAGAGTATACCCGCCCGCTATTGGACGAAAAATTTTAAGGTATACGTGGTACAAAAAAACATGCTACCACAACATAACTATAGTTCGGCAATGACTAATGCAAAAACGTTAGACAATGTAATCGGGTTGTGCAAAAGAATGGACGAAGCAAAATTGTTGGTTTGGACGTCGTTCATACATGGTACCGCTAACTTCATCGTTAATGGTAGATGCTTACTCATTTGATCAAAATCGATAGGAACAGTATAAACGGCTGACACGTTATTCTGTGATTGGCTGTGTAGACCAAAGACCCCTGTTTAGACACCGAACAAAATGCATTTAAATCGATTATTGATTTTTAAAGCTCTGTGAAACCAAAAGAAAGGACTTCAGTGTTGAAACTGTGATCAACCAGGGCTTTCTTTAAAGCATTGTATCAAACAACATTGAAGATTATTCAGTAAACTGTGGACAACATGTGGAAACATGTGGAAATCAAGACGTGGCAACAAAATACTGCAGAAACTATTTTAATTTGCGTACATTTTAATCCTACAGACAAAATCAACAATTTTTCATCATTCAAGCGTCTTAATTACCGCGTTAGCTCTGACATATCTCGATTTGCGATATATTTTTGTCAAAGATAATTAATTGGGAGTTAATGGTCTTTTAATAACGTATGCCATTGGTTTGTTTATATTTCTTCATTTTTAAAATGTCATGTTTGACTTTGGTTTATCCGGCTCTAAGCGCCAAAAACTATGTACAAAACGAATCAATTGAATTAAAGTCATTTAAGCGTATCTTTTATTTACATCTATTAAACTTTAATGATATTAGTGTCTTTGGCTTTTTTTTCCCTAAAATCAGTCGTTTATTTCGAAAGTTGGTCGGTCGAAAATCAGTCGTTAATATTTCCAAATTTCACCGTCCAAAACTTTTGAGTATGGTAGGAATTCTAAGACTTCTTTATTTCCAAAAGTGTCCATTTTTTCACCTAATAATTCCAATTAAAAAGCGGCAAATATCAGCTATAATTTTTTTTAAAAAAAACTTCAAAAGTTCAAAGTTTTTCATGGGAATTTTAAGTATGTAGAATTTTAAGTCCATTATGCCAAACTTCGTCATCCATTTCCTCACCATTGTAATTGCATCTATTCATTCAGTTTTATTGGCTCAGGCATATTTGTATACCGGGATGTGGTGGGCTATTGAAGATTTTCTGAACATATATTCAGTGAACTATGTTGTTACGATTGTTACGATTCTTACAGAATCGTTTAATAGGTTAACATTCATCAGTATTAAAATCGTAATAATCTGTAACTTATTCTTCGTGGACGTAGGAAAACTACATAAACCTTAATTGCTTATGGTGAATTTTTATCAAATGGTGCAATTTTTGGTGTGTAGTAGAAAGAAAGTTTTAGTTTAAGAATAATACTGTTCGTGAGAATCAAAAACATCTGGTGTTTTTACTTACAATGTGATCGAATTTGTTTGATCAATTCGGGGAGTAGATAGTAACCTGGTTTTAGTTTTGTATAAAAAAAAATAATTCGACATTGATAACTTCTAATGACCAATTTTGTTAGTTTCCGTGCAAAAATGATTGAGTTTGGTCCGAGTAGAAGGGAAGTAACAGCTGTCATAATGACCCCTAAGTCACATTGGCATAAATTTGACAAAAATAATTCATAGCTCCCACAGGGTGACAATAGAGAGGTCAAATGTATGGACAGACCCTATTTTTACCCTCCTCAACATTTCTTCCGATCATATCTACCTTCTATCTGCCACACGGGGGTCCTGCTACAAAAGTTGAAAAATTGAATTTTTGTTTAAATTCACTGTGACTGCTCCAAAGTTACCTCTAGATGGGTCAAATGTATAACCAGCCAGGGCCTCTCTCAGCCGTGTCGTTGACCACTCGTAATTTATTGACAATTTTGAGAGCTTCTATATGGTCGTCAAGGCCATCCCAAAAGGCCGGAGGATAATTCAAGAAATTTTGTGACAAGCCGAAGCGAATGAAAAAGTTTTTTGTGTTCGATGTGAAGAAGCTGCTTAAATCTTTTTTATGAAGTCGTCGTTGACGTCTTTGAGTTTCATTGTCAGTTTTTTTTACGCTGCTGTGAGTGATCGCGACAGGGCCAGCTGAAGGAGCAAGTCCTTGATCATCTTCTTCGCTATCTTCATCAGATGATGTGTCACATTCTGCGATTATTGATCCGTCTTCTTCTTCGCTTTCTTCACCCGTCTTCTTCTTTGCTTTCTTCACTTTCCTCAGAAGCGGCGCCATTTGGATCTTAACCATTTTGATCTTAATTTCTGTTGCCCCCTTGGAATAAAAAAAGTCGGACAAGTGCGCGAATATAATTCGCTCGTCGAGTGGTCCGTGTATATATTATTCTACGAAAATAGTTCTTCTCCAAAACACAATTTTAGAAATTAGCCAAAAACGTTGCTCTCGAAAATTACAAAAAAAATTGTTTTGCACTACAAAACACAATTACCTTCCATATGACACCCCATTTGACATGATCAAAAATAATTTTTTTTCGAAATTTTTACTCTCAAGTATCAACCCCTTCCAATGAACATTTGAAATTATAACAACCAAAACAAAAAATGTTTTATGCAAAATTTCTACAATCGTGTTTTTTTTTTTAATTTTTTTCTTTGTAATGTTCGAAGTTAAGGGGGAGGACAGAAAAAGAACACTCGTTTTTGGCAATAACTCAAAAACCAAGCAGTCGAAAATGCATTGAAGTTTTTTTTTGAAATATTTCCATCTTTTTCGATTTTTCTAAACCAAACTCGATTCCTTAAAAAAAACTTTTGTTTTACTATCTCCTTATCTATGTCCATAAAATATAGATAAAAACAAATATCTGAAATTTTTTTGTTATCAGCAGGCGTGGGAAAACACATTTGATAACTAGAAAATTTCAAGTTGACAGTACTTATAGTTTGTGAGTAAATCGATTATGTTGAAGTTCGGATGGATACCGAAGTCTCACCAATAGGGTACCGTTTTTACTTTTTCAAAGTATGTACGGGACCCTAATAAAACGCGAGGGCAATGGTCTCGTCCGAAAGATACCACGTACAAAACATTCTTTGACAATTTTTTGTCAACGTCAGCATGCTCAGCGCATGATTTCATAAAATTCAAATCTTGGTTCGAAGCCTCCTCAGCTCGATCGGATCGAAACCAGGCTTTGGCGTAGCAAAGAACGATAAATATACAAACATCACGTAAACCATTCGGCGTAAACGTCGGCGGTGTATGTTTTCATTTTAATTGTATCTTACTCGTCTTAGAACCGGTCAGAGATAAGTACACCTGGCGCAAAAGTTTTGCCGAATTTAGTTTTAAATACTTACCGTAAAACCAATACTTACCGTAAAACCCACCGGTTGCCGGTGTATTTCTATAAAGCCACACTAAGTATTCTCTCTATCTGGCGTTTACATCCCATGGAGGGATTTTGCCGTCTGTGCAATCAGCTTCCAATCATCTCGTTCCATGACCAGTTGACCCCAGTTTCGACATCCTATATCACGAAGGTCTTGGATGGTGCAATCACGCCATCGTTGTCTAGGTCTTCCTCTTCGATGAACACCAGCTCGTTGTTGTTGGGACGCTTTTTTTATCATTCAATTTGTAAGTTTTAATAGATCTCCTGGTCTTCTAAGGCTTAGCACGTTCCCAGGTTCCCATTTTTAAATCGTAGTCCGGGTACAGTTTCCGAGCTCGTTCTTGAAATGATTCCGAGATAATCCGAAGCCAGTGTACAGAATTCCAGTGTACACACTAAGTACCTTTAAAAAAAAAAAAAATTACTCAAATCGAAAATAACCCGTTCGAGAACAATTTAACTTTAATTTTTATCACTAAATTTCTTAAGAAATTTCGAGCCAACCTGTGTCGAAACTGTTGAAAAATTAAAATAAATAAAAAACACGTATTAATTTTTTTATTATACTGACAATTACCGAAGTTTTAAAAAAATCGAAAAAGGTCGGGCTCATATTATCGATGATTGACTAGAAGATATTTAGATGT
Organism: Diogma glabrata; assembly: GCA_963693315.1. Classification (NCBI taxonomy): domain Eukaryota; kingdom Metazoa; phylum Arthropoda; class Insecta; order Diptera; family Cylindrotomidae; genus Diogma; species Diogma glabrata. The sequence goes on along the minus strand of OY856186.1, from coordinate 364,318,882 downwards.
CGTAAAGTAATTACTTTACGATCTCTTGAGTCTGTTAATTTAAATTGATTCGTTTCTAATTGAGCCAACAAAAAACTAAAAAAAGAGAAGTTGTTAGCTATAAAATTTAATCGAGATATGATTAATAAGACAAACACGTTTGTGAAATTGATGTCATCAAAAACTCCATAACCGTAAAAAAACCTGTAGTTTGTAAATATGTGTGCGTTTTTCGCATTTATTCTTTTCGAAAAACACGTTGCCTTTTTCTAAATCTCATGTTCAATTTTAAAATTTTATTCCTGTTTTGGTCAAAAAATAAATATTACACAACTACAGAAATGTGTTAATTAAATGCTTTGATACCATGTAACTGAGACGAAATAGTAATGCATCTCTGCGTTTGTCTTTATTTTCATTATGCTGTTTACCCTTTCTTGAAATGTTTCATTTGATTATTGTAGAACGAAAAAAATTCAAGTTATATCAGATTTTTTCAAGAATTATGTTAATAAATTTAAAAAAAATTAATCGATTACTATTATTCTAAAAATCTAAAGCAATGACCTATTTTCTTGTTTTCTTAATGTAAATTTTATATTTTTAATAAACGACCTTGAAATATGTGTACTGTGTATATCTTATTGTAATTTTCTTCACGTGACAAAATATTTAAAAAAAAATAAATAAAATAAAATCGTTATTAACCTTCGATTAAAACTAAAATAAAAAACAAACTTTAATCAAAGCTTTCGATGTTATATTATTATTTTTTTTTTCATTTTCATAAATATTTAATTATACAAATCTCAAAATAAATTTAACAAAAAAATCAGGTCAAGTTTGTTTAGATCGGTTTTTTTTGTTTTTGGTTTTCGTGTTATTATCGAATTTTATATAAATTTTCGAAATAATTATTGTAATATTTGTCATTGTTTCTGTATATATTTGTTGGTTGATTAGTTAGTTTTGTTGGTTGATTGGAAAATTGCGAAATATTTTATTTGTGTGTAGTTTTGTTATTTGTATATGAATTTTCATTTTCTTTTGTATTTGGTTATTGTAAAAATAAAAAGCTTTTAACTGTATATGAAGAAAAAAATATTATAAATATGTTATACTCCGTAAACAGCTTTTTATGTGATTTCGAAATAGTTAATGATGATTGGTTTGTGGTAAGTGAGTTTTTATGTTGATTTGGTTTCGAATTGAAGATAAAATGTAAAGTTTTATGAAGTATTTATTTTGATTGATTTAACTTTATTTTTAATTGGTGCTTGAGGCAATAATTTTAATTTTTTGTATCCTTGATCTTGTTTAAAATTGATTTAATTTGTATATACATATTGGCGCAGCTGCTTTTCATTTACGCTACGCGGTGTTAAAGTTTGTCTATCCAAATAATCGCCTAAATTAAGAACTGTATCAATCAACTTACTTTCCTCAACTCGTATAAATTTTGTCACTTATTTTAAATTCTAATTTCTTAAAACCTCCCGCAATGTGTCTCTCTTTTCTTTTATGTTTCTTAATTTTTTTTTTCTTAAACAAACGAATGACACAATAGTAAAAAAAACGCGGTTTGGATGTTTGTATAAAAAAAACTTTTGCTTTTAAAAATATTTTAACATTCGTTTTATTCACATATAAAATCTGTTTTTTTTTCTATTATTATTATTCACATGTAAACAATTTTATAAGTTTTATGAAAACAAATACAATTATAAGTTGGGTCTAACCGTCAATAGAAAAGTGAATACAAAAAAATAAGTGTGTACATAAGTAAATACTATCGATCGAAAAATTGGGCAAGAATTATAAATATTATAGCGCGTATGTAATCTTCGAACTGTTTTTTGGGAAGTGGGGTGTAATAGTAGTATATTATTATAATTAAATTATTATACATATATGAATTACTTTTTTAAGTTGGTGAAAAAATGAATTGGTTGTTATATAAACTGTTAATGTTATTTTATTTTTTCTTAAATCGATTATTTAAAGATGTGAAGTTGCGATTATTTTACTGTTAATTATGATAATAGATTAAATGTCAGTCGGCATTTAAACAAAAAAAATCTAAAGAGTTTGTGAAATACAGAAATAAATTGTTTTGCAATTAACAATTTAACAGAACTGTACACAAGGATCAGATATTTCGGTATTTCTATAGAGATCAGATGTCACTAGAACTCGCTGTAACGAGGAAATAAAGCAACATTTTTAGTTAGACTAGTAAAGATAATGGGATTATCTGACCAACAAATATCACTTTCTCTTAAGTCTTAGCAAAAAAGGTGGCTCAATTTGATCAGAACTGACTAATACTGACCAGCAAAACAGACTCATGCATAAACAGCAAAGCTGGCTTATGCTGATCAACATACCTGCCTCATGCCGATCGGCACACCTGCCTCATGCTAGTAATTCATGGTAGTCACTGAAATTGCTACTTGTAACCACCGAAACTCACTCATATATATTTTTTAATTTTTTAAATAAAAAGTGTTGTGTTATAGGGTTTACAATATGTGTTACAACAACTCATAAATACCTTTTAAGACCTAACCCGCTTTTGAACAGAGTCACAGATGGCCAAGATGGAAACAGAAGCAGCACTCCAGGGAGGAATATAGAACTTAAACATGGAGCAATTGGTATGGAGTGAAAAAATTTTTGCATCTATTTAGGAGGCCGAGTTTTCTAGACGCGCTTTTTGCCATTACATGATCGTTCCAGAGTAGGTCATTTGAAACTGTGACACCCAATAAACGAAAGTTTTTACATTCACCCATTGGTTTATCACACATACTGAATAAAATATCTTTGGGGAACTCGATCTTTGATCTGGTCTTTGACCATCATATTAACCAGTCCTCTTGCGATTAAGCTTTCATACTAAATTTTAAGGTTTTGAAAAACTTCGATAATTTATCATCAAATTAAATAGTATAGTCGTATGTATGTAACGACGAAATTAAATCTCTACCTGACCACTACAAATTCAAATAACCAGCGTTTCTTTATCTCATTCGTCTAAGAACATCATCTTTACTTTACCTTGGAAATATATATATTTTAAAAACAATATATTGCAACCCAAAAATATATACTTTAGAATCAAAGTTAAATTGACCCTCGAATACGAAAGCTTTTTTATGTTATAGAAATTGTCTTTTTGCTCTCAGCACCTTATTTGATTTTTTTTATTTTTATACAAAACATTAACAATTATGATTATTTTATTAACTAGAATAACATTATATCTTTTACTATTTAATCGGAATACAACATCTGTGTCACATTGAAAAGAGAATATGAGATGCGTCACTTCCTTAAACAAAACAACATGTTTACTATATTTGTATAATATTGTTGGGGTTGTTTATGTTTATCTGTGTCGTTGAAATAGATAGCAAAAAACTTAATTGTTTGCGCAGCATGTCTGGAGCCATATTTTAAATTTCTGTTGGGCAAATGATAAGTCATCTTGTGATATTCTTATCCAACATAATTTTCTCCTGAACAAACTATCGTGCAAGTAAAATTGTTATGATAATTTTTCTAATGCGATAAAATTAGAGTACTAATCGATTTGGTTTGTGGTCGATCTATCTTGGTAAACATCAATAAATGTCTAAACAAAGCCCAGTATAACATGAGTTTGAAGAAAAGAGGTTTTAAAAGAGAAGATAATTCGATTATCTAAATTTGACACTTAAACTAGTTTTAGTACTTGTACTAATTATTTTAGTACACCGAAGTGAAAAGATAATAGGGTGACTTCAAACTCTTTTGTGCCAACCGAATGTTCTTTGTTACATTGACTTCAAATCAGTCGAAACAAAAACCTATTTGGCGTTAACCGAATGTTTCTTGTCACATTAATCTCTAATTCGACTGTCTTACCTTAAAAATCAAAATGTAAAGGCACAACAAACCCAATTGGGACTTGACAGCAAAGTTTCAGTAGGCACAAAAAAGGCAGTAGTGGCCGATTTTTTCTTCCAGTGTAGTGTTGGTGCGTTACAAAACAGATTTTCCGATTAGGGTTAGTGAAGAACATGCAAATAATAAGTTAACCATTGACATCTCGTTATTATAATACAGACAGTGTCTGCAAAAGGTATCCATCCTACCGCGTTTTTGATTTAAACCGATTTCTGAACATACGCTGACGATTTAGCGACCTATTGAGTTTCTTTATCTGGTAGAAGAGTCACCAAAATCTCTAGACTAGCAAGAGCGTCTGCTTTCGAGCTACCGAAATTATTGTATCTCAGCATCCATATTATTCCGATACTTAATTTCTTAGTATTACCGTTTAGGGATGAGCGGTAGTTTGGTGTCTCTTAAGGTTGTTGGAACTCCATAAATTTTAGTTTCTCTATCTGATATTATATTAAGTCTCAAATAGAAGTCTCAATACTTCTGAATTTTTGCGCTTTTGACAGCCAGTTGCCCAACTCAAAGATTACAACAAATGAAACCATATTACACACACTGTCACTGTTTTATAGATGCAACAGGTTGCCTTTATAACCAAAATTAAAATTAAATACCAATTGTTACAACATGTCATTGTATAAAACATCGCACGACTAAACATTTTCGAATTTAATCAATTTCTTACAAAACAAAAAAGGTAATCTTAACCAAAACAAAATAAAATTATATCTAAAGTTCAAATTATTCAAATTATTCAAATTGAAATATAGTTTCAAGGATTCTTTAAACGCAAATATAAAATAAATAAACAAATGCACCGAATTAAATCAGCCACAAATACATAATTTAGTAAAAATTAAAAAAAAGTAAAGAAATTTAGTAAATAAAGTAAAACTAAATTGTACTATTTCAGTAATATTTAGAATCTGTTTTTGGAATTAGATCGACATCTCTTATTTCTTTCATTAATTAACTTTTTCGATTAAGATTAATTTTTCTTATTACATTTTTACGGGTAGTTTAAAAACAAATACAAATATTGCACTCATTACCAATTACTCCACATTTATGAGGTCGATATTCGTGCCTTTCTGTGTCCGTATTGGAGATATAGATTGTGGAATTACAAAAGCACAACGTCAGGTAATCATAAATATTACCAGATACTAGAAATGCCTATTATTTCGAATACATTTACCTAACATATTGATCCCTTCTCGTTAGCATAATCTTTTTATTAATAGAGATAATCCGTTGGCTAATTTTTATTTATTTTGTTAAATGAATAATATTTTTTGAAGTTATACTTCTTTACGCTCGTTGTACACATTTTGATGGGGTGCTGGCGTCACGCTTTTTTTTTCTAATTGATTTAGAAATATCGTCTTTATCACCATAGAGCATAAGGTTCAAATTATTTTTGACTAAGAAAACTAAGAAAAATCGACGATTATCCGCAAAATTTTGTACAGTGTGTGTATAATGGTCCAACTTGAGAGATAGGATAGTTTTTATCTCGATTAAGAGCCTTAATATTTTTTAATTGTGAATTAAATGTTAAATATGGATGGTTCATAAGCAAACTTTCAGATGGCGGCGTAAATTAATTAGTTTACTGTCAAACCTGCTTTATCGACTTTTTAATCATCCGTGTAGGGCCCATATAGACTATCAAATATATTATTGAGCGATTATTTTGTTCCGGTGTTTGCCGCTGCAAAAGGGGGAAAGGAGAATAAATTCCAAAAAATTTATATGGGATTTCATACAAAACACAACTGGAATAATTTTACAAATTATCGGTTGTAATACCACGAGTCATTGAAATTTTTTCGAAAATTTTTTGATTTTACGAATTAAATTATTTAGCAACACTGCGAATCAAAGCGCACAATAAACCACGAGTCCGAAGGACGAGTGGTTTAAGTAGTGGTTTGATTGAGCAGTGTTGCTTAAAAATAATTTAATGAGTAAAATTGAAAAATTTTAGACAAAAATTTCAATGAAGAGTGGTATTTAATGAGATAATTTTTTTTAATTATAATTTTGTTTAAAAGATAAGTATTAGTTTCTAAATAAAATTTTTCTACAAAATATTCAATAATACAAAATTATGTAAAAATTCAGTTTGCAAATAATAAAAATGTCCGTTTTCATTCATATAAGTGATTGCATGTTTATGTTTATTTGTCAAAAATAAATTACAAATTTATAGCATTTATGCGCCTACTAAGATGAACTTATATTTCATTTTGTTAGAAGAAAAAATGACAACAAAGAATTTTCATAACGACAAAGCAAAATTATCGACGACAAGAAGAATTGCCGACAGTTAAAACAAAGCCTACTGTTTAAATATCATAGTTTGTATGAATGAAAAATAAAATTTCTGACAGCAAACAAAAATTATCTATGAAATTTCTCATTTTACTACAATTAAATAATTTAAATTTCTTTATGAACTATTACTGACTATACATTAAGCATATTATTTTCTTCTGTCCGTAAAACAAATACAAAAAAAGGTTAAATTTTTCATACACCTTTGTATGGGAAATTTTGGCAATTTTGAAGTTTCTTTTTTGAGCGACTTAAGAACAGCATTTTATATATTACGCTTAATATATACTCGATAGGATAGTTTTTATCTCAATTAAAAGTTTTAATATTTTTTAATTGCGAATTGAATGTTAAATGTAGTTCATAAACCATCTTTCAGATGGTGTCGTAAATTAGTTAAGTGACACAACTTAATCATAGACTTTTTAAGTGTGTGTGAGCGAATGGTCAATGAAGTATAACTTCCACCGTCTGGTCCGACGCAGACCCTACTTTTCCTATGATAGCATATGAAAAGTCTATTTTCATCACGCTTAATGCCCTGTGAAAATGGGTTCTTTTGCCACTATAGTGTAAACAGAATAACAAATTTTACACCCCGATTACCGAAGGCGAGTCATGTCACTTTAAATTACTAAAGTCACATCGCATCAATTTTCGTATTGTTGAAGTCGTTTTTTACGCCTCAAGTTATTTTATACGACAGATGTCACTTTAAATGACATTTTAGTCGCCTCAATTTTTCATGTGACAATAATTTTTTCAAACGACTTTAATTGTTTTTGTGAAATTGAAGAACGTAAAATGTAAAGTTGCTTTAGTTTTGGAGTTTTTTCGTTTCAGAATTTTTAGTTTTAGTCGTGACCGTTTTTATGGACTTCAATAAAACCAATTTTTAAGTGACGTGACATGACTATAGTCATGTCACCTGATGTGACATGACTTCAGTAATCGGGGTGGTAGTTGCCATGGTTTTTCATATAATTTTACAAAGTTATTTAAACAACACAACCATGAAAAAATAGAATATGAATTTTTAATGTTTTGTTGTCGATTTCTAATTTTATAATTTATAGTAAATATGGATTATATATATATACTATCATAGAAAAAAATTGCATTTCCTACGCGAGATAAAAACGTTTTTCGTTTGTAAACATGTCTCACTCGACGCTCCCGAAAAAAATGTTTTCATCTCTTGTAGGAAAATATACTATTTTTTTTCTCTTACAATGTCAATAATCTCTTTCAAATAAATTGTGATCCTGACATAAATAAATACAATTTTTTAGTTTCAAAATCTCATTTCATTTCCGAAATAAATAAATCAAAGAGATTGTTGAAAATCATCAGACCTGCACTAGCTGATTACAGACTTGCATTTACGGATATATTATGTTTTGGTTCATGAAAATGTATTCAACATTATATCCGAATTTTGAAAAGCTTTTAAGTTTACAATTATTAATGATTGAGGTTACAGGTAATGACTTGTATTTTGATATGACTACTATACAAAACCAAACATGAAAAATATAGATATTGCTAAGCTGGTAAATTACATAATCTTTAAAGATCAGAGTGATCTAATTCAAGATTATAAATAAATGTAATAGGGATGTCGATCAAAGAAGAAAAATTGTATTTCTAACGTTTAAACCATTTTTCAGTAAATTGAAATCTTTTCACGGTTCGTGTCTGACCTTCCCAAGACACACCCGGTTAAAATTTAAACTTCAAAATAACTGGCAAAAAAGTTAAAAAAATTAATTTAAACAAAGAGAAACAGACAGTTCTACCAAAATCCAATGCAGACTTATTGGAGGAGATAAGATTGAAGATTGAAAGTGTTGGTTTCTTTTGAAAGTTAGTACTTTGAAAGTAAGCCTATGCAAATGAACTCATAGAATAAAAGAGCTCTAGATATTCACAAAGAAGAATTGGTTTATCTGGGTCTATTAATGAAAACGAGGTCTTATTTGTTGCAATATATTTAATTTTTAACATCAAATATTTTCTGTATCGAATGCGCCTTTTTCATGCTCTATTGGTTGTCTTCTTAATAGTTGAAGGTTTACTCACTGAAGAAAGCTTACAACTTTACTATCAATTTTAATATTTTCAAATCCCATACATCAAGATACTGAATAGTAAATTGTAGAACTATTGCTAACGCTTTTTCCAAACAAGAAACAAAAATTGTGCATGCACACTTATTTAGCTAAATTAATTGCTATTAAGCTCAATTTTCTATTTTAATGTGAAAATTTTGGGGACCAATAACCTTTTGCTAATAGTTTAGTTTAAAGTATTTTAGTACAAATCTCACATGAAGATGGCGTGCTTAGTTTATAATTATCTCAAAAGTTTTGTTTATAAATATTTTGATGGGTGACATTTATTTTTCGCGTGCAACAACTATTTTCGCTTGAGAAATCTACTATAAATATTTTTAATTGTATGTGTAATATAAATATTTTTTTGTTATTTTATTTTAGAACAAAATTGAATATTTTTTGTCCATGTGTTATGAAAAACCTTTTTGTTATCAATCTCAAAAAGTGAGTAAATTGAATTATTCTTGTTAAGGTCCTTTAGAGGAGTGTTTCTCAACCGGTTGTCCGCGGACCTTTAGTGGTCCGCAGAAAAAGTTTAGTGGTCATCGAATTTCTTTATATTTATTACCAGTTAAAATTTTATTTTATTCGAGGGTTTTTTCACTCCTTAAAATAGTATTCACAAATTAAATTTTTTTTTCTACGGTAGCATATACAAATTTTATTTTCATCCAGGCTTAATCCCATGTGAAAATGTTTTTTCCATTAGTGTGAAATCGTTTTCGCTAAATAACAAATTTTTGTTGCTATGGTATTTTCATGTAGTTTTATAAAGTTTTTAAATCAAAGCAATCATGAAAAATTAGAATATATATGTTCAGTGTTCACGTTTGAACAAATTTTCACTCACAAAAAAGCACCAAAATGTTCTATATATTTTTAATATCGTTCTTACTTGTAAGAGTAATTTTTTTTTATTTTTTCACTCCTTTGAAGTTGATTTTAGTATTTTTTTATTCCATATGTGGAAAAAGAAAATTAGTACGTTTTCGTCATCCTTTTTATTTATTTTAAAAACAACTTGCATATACATATTTTAATACGAAGGAAAACATCAAATTTGAAGCAAAAAGTAAATGTGTGAGTATTTGAAAAAAAATTTATTCATTCGTTCACTACAAATATAGGTTTATTTCTGTATTTTTACCACCACAATTGTGTGCGTATTAGTCTTAATCTTAGAGTATATATAAATATAGAGAGAACATAACTTTAAAATTGTATGAAGAGAGACATAAGAAATCGTGATTGCTAATATGTCATATTCAATTTCTCATTTCGCCATTTGCATTTCTGTTTATTTACAACAACCAACTACTGTATTAAATTATAAATTAAAAACAATTAAATAATTTAAAACGAAACAAAAAGTACAATCTATTATTTTTAGTTGTGCTAATTTTTATAAAATGAATGAAAATAATTACGAGAGTATTTTACATTTATTGTGTTATTTCCAGTGATTTTATAATAGTGAATATTTTATTATTTTATAATGCAAATGTGCAAATATTTAAGTTATCTATACATCCTGAAAGTATATTATGAAAACTAGCTGGCGACCAACTTTTCATTATTGTGTAGTTTATTTTTAATAGATAAAAGATTAAAATTTATATGTTTGGTTAGAATCAAATCCTAATCTGTCATTTTTCTTATTTCTTTTTATATAGTAGCAGTGAGGGAGAAACTATTATTTTTTTGTGGTAGGTTTTTTTCTTATAGATTTAAAAGAAACTCGCAATAATTGTACAATTTTGAATCAGATGAAAAATTTATGCACGTCTTTGGGAAGACAAACCGGTTTCTCTCTCAGAGTAATAAAGGAAAACAAACAAACAAAAAAACGATTTGACAGAAGATCAATCACGATTAATATTAGTTATGGTGGTCGGTTGGTCTTAATAGAATAAAATAAACAGCTGTTAATTTTAGTCTATTGCGCGATTACTGCGGAATAAAATATTAGTATTTTATTGGGTCAGTGTTTAATGATATATTTTATTTTCCTAACAAAGCTTACAAAATTTGCGAAAGAATAAAATACGTTAAACTCGAACCCAATACACCGTTCTATCCTTCCGACAGAGTAACATTTATTAATTTAAATTAAATTATTTTAAAACTCATTGATAAACCAAGTAAATAAAAAAAACAATGAATTTTATTTTATTTTTCTTAACCATTTCAAGCAATTAAAAACATTTTGTTCATTTTCGATGCCTATTTAATTGTTTGGTATTATGAAAATGAAATGACCTACAATGAAAAACACCAAATTTTAAAATAATAAAATTGAGAAACCAAAAATCATAAAAAACTAATTTTTTTCGCAATGGAATTCAATTCATTTTAATCGTAGTAGCCTTTGTTATTTTCAATATTTGAGAGAGGGACATGCGCATTATTTTGAATTTATTGTTTTTTTTATATAATCAGAGCGAAAATGTTTGTGTTATTTTTTCTATAAAATACAATCAAAATTATTTATAAAATACAATGGAAATTATTTATAAAATACAATCAAAAAAATTTAATTCAGAGTTCAATACAATCAAGTTAATTGTTTTATTGTGTTCCGCACCATTCACGCAATAGGATAAAACAGCTGTCTATTAAGACTAATAACGCACATAATTGTTTCCGGAACGAAAAAAGCAATTTATTTGATTGTATTGAACTCTGAAATAATTTTTTTTGATTATAATAATTTGATTGTATTTTATAAAACCAAACAACAAAAACATTTTATAAATTCTGATTATATAAAAAACAATAAATTCAAAATAATGCGCATGCCCCTCTTCCAAATATGGAAAATGGCAAAGAGTGCCATGATTAAATTGAATTGAATTTTCATTTTGAGATTATTTTTTAATGATTGTTTTTTGATTTCTCAATTTTCATTAGTATTAGTAGTTAGAACTTTGATGTCTTTAATTGTACCTCATTTCATTTTCATAATACCAAACAATTAAATAGGTTTCGAAATTGAACAATATTTATTTAATTGTTTGGAATCAATTAATGGCACAAAAAAATAAAATAAAATTTATTGTTTTTTTTATGCGTTTTGCTTGTTTTATCTATGAATTTTAAAACAATTTAATTTAAATTAATACATGTTAGTCTGTTGGAAGGATTAAAAGTTGTATTGGTTTTGTGTTTAATGAATTTTATTCTCTTCGATACCATAAAGCACTATTATCTGAAAATAGCTGCCCCCAGTATGTTCGTAATACAATGAAAAGTGTTCTGTGAGATTCTCAATTATATGTGGTTATAGATAACCGTCACAGTTTGGCGCCCATTAGGAAAAATTTGATTTAAGAAAGACTAAATTAATCGAAAATCATAAAATATAATGCTTCTTATTGCTTTGAATACAACTTGTTATATAAGGGTTTACCAGAACGACAAATTGTATACGATTCTAAACTATATGTCGTACTTTTTAAATGGAACATCTTTCTCTAAAATATAAATAGAGGTAAATACCAGTTTGTGTACTCTTCAACATTAGAGTGCGGATGTCTGAATAGTTAAGGAAATTGATTTTGATCTCTCTCCTTTACCCTCTGAAAAATTTTAAAATAACAAAACCACATCCCGAAGAAAACTGACTGATCAGCATTTCTCAAATTTAATTTCAAGCTAAGTATAAGTATTTTGATATAACCAAACCACATCTTAAGGTCAACCACTAATTATGTTGATGTAACGGAAATTCAAAATTGACGATCATAGGACATACAAGATAGCTGTAACGTCGGGTCTGGATTTAAAAATGGATTAAAGTTTAAAATGAACAAAAAAAAAAAGTGGGTCAGGTGTGAATTAATTTCACACGATTCTCTAAATGTAAAGAAACAAAATATCAATTTAATTTATTAAAAACTCTTGTATTAATTGTATTAAATACATCGTTTAATTTGTTATAACTAAATGAACATTTTTCCTAAAATTTCTAATTTATTTGCCTTAAAGTTTTTGATCACTCTGCGTACATACTAAGTTTCTTCAAAATCGATTGCTAGGAATGGATGTTGGAGCCTCAGGAAAAAGTGGTGTCCACTATCGCTCAAAAACTAAATCTGCAATTCCTTTATATAATTTTGTGCGAACCTTAAATGACAAACCGAAGAATGGGTTGCAGAATTATTAGAAATTATACTAAACCCTTATGTAGCATGTTTCATCAAAATCGATTATCAGGTTTTGATGTTATTGAAGTTTCACATAACAAGTGTTCCGACAGTCCCCCACCAGTTCACTCAATGTCGTTCAAAAACTTATCAGTTTCTTGTCATTTAAATTTCCCTCTTTTCTTAGGGTTTCATAAGGGTTTCAAAAGCTGATTAAAAGTTTTCTATAATACTGAAACCTTTTACCAACGTTTCATTAAAATCGCTACATAACTGTAGTAGAGAAAATGACATTAAAATAATACAAAAAAAAATTTTTGACCGGAAGTAGTAAACCGGAAGTAGTAAACCGGAAGTTGCTGTAAATATGACAAATCTTATATACCTACTTCCAATAAAACGAATGTTAGTTTTAGAAGTTATTGAAGTTTCAAATAAACAGTTGTTCAGGATTTATAGTTTATCACATAATCGATAGTAAGAGAGTTATTCAGATAGATAGACATAAGAACAGACACCGATGTCTTACTTTTAAACGAATTGGAATGCCAAAAGAGGCTTGTATGCCTTACTCATTCTTATTTAACATTGTGTTAAGGATGACAACATTAGTTAACGACTAACCCTATCATGCTGATTTTTAATATTTCGATGAATTTTAAAAGCTTTTAAATATAATAGATGACAATCATTACAATTTCTTACTAATCAATTTTCCAATAGTAACAAACCGGTTTTCAGTTAACCAGTAAAAGTTTAGTTTTAATGAAATCGTAAAACCACATAAACTTATGTAATTTGCTTTGTTGGAGTAAGAAATAATTTAATTAACAAAAAATTTGTAATAACGTCATTCGTCAACAAGTTTAGTGAATCAATCCTTATGATATTCGGAGGAGAATGAATTAATGAACCCCGCGAATGGCGTTGTTGCTGTGAACTATAATTACAGAGTGGTAGTGAAATAACCATCGCAATTTATTTTTATAAAAAAAAATCCACACTTATATTTTACCAAGCAATTACAATAATATCATTCATTAAAAAATATAATTAATGTTATTTAAAACAAGCTAAGTAATAATAAATATAAAAATATCACATTAATTATATTCTTACTGTAAGTAATTTTAATTAATGATTTAGAAAACAAACATTTCGAGAACTTATTTACTTATTCAAACTCTTAAATATAATTAATTAAACAAAAACAAATTTACTTATTATGAATTTGTAATAACCTAGTTTTTTTTTTTATTTTTCATAAATAGCTGTTCGAGCCGATCGGATGCGTGGTGGTAGAAATAAATTTGGTCCAATGTATAAAAGAGATCGAGCGAGAAAATTACAAATTTTAAGACAAAGACAACTAGCATTACAAGCAATTCGAGGAATTGGTGGTTCGAGTGGAAATAATGATGGTGTTCCATCACAGTTATCACCAACCGGTTATCAACAGCCATATACAAATATGCAAATAAAACAAGAGATTCAAATTCCACAGGTGAGAGTAGTAAATGTGTGTATTATTTTGTTAAATATACTCGCTTTTTGGCTTGTCTAACTACCATAATATTCTAACATTAAAATATTTGTTGTTCTTGTTTTGTTTTTTTCTAATTTAGGTGTCGTCATTAACATCCTCACCTGATTCATCACCTAGTCCAATTGCATTGGCTTTGAGTCAAGTAAATCCAGTTGCAACAACAGCATTATCACTCGAAGGACCAACTAACTCTTCGACAACAACAAGTGCAGCTGTTTTACAAAATACTGTAACAGATTCAAAATTATGGTTAGCTAATTCAACAACAGCATCACCACATTCGCTAAGTCCAAAAACGTTTAGTTTCGATAGTGGAACTAATCCAACCAGTACAGCAGATTCAGGAACTGTTGAAACTCTGAGGTATGGCTAAATTATTCATAATTTTTTTATTAAAATTTTAATTTGTTTGATATTAATTTAATTTAGGGTGTCACCAATGATAAGAGAATTTGTACAAACTGTAGATGATAGAGAATGGCAACAGCAACTGTTTTCATTACTACAAAGTCAATCTTATAATCAATGTGAAGTAGATTTGTTTGAATTAATGTGTAAAGTATTAGATCAAAATTTATTTTCACAAGTTGATTGGGCAAGAAATACAGTATTCTTCAAAGATCTAAAGGTAAGTTCCAGATATGGTTATTAGTTTCCGAATTATAAAATTACATAACATAAAGGAAAACGTGGTTGAGTTATGTGTTTGTACACATATTAATATAAATATATATTTAAACCGTGGCGAATGGTTCAGCTTAAGTTGACATTTAGGTCAACAATATAAATAAAAACAAAAAAATTTTGCAATAAATTTTTATGTGTTTAAAATATTTATTTAAAAATAAAGCTATTTTAATTAGTAACATAAAGAAAAAAAATGTCTTGGGAAAAAATTAAATTCATATATGTATTTTTTTTTACACACAATCACAGAGAACTTTCTGTGATCAAGTGTCAGACAGGAGTTGCGATAGGGTGGGAGGTTGGTTATTAATATTATATTTCTTTATTTTTTTTTAAACTTATAAAAGGGAATTATTTAAATTTTATTACTTTTTTTTTTGTTGTAAATAACAATAATAATTATATTGTGAAATGAAAAGTTTTATTTTAATATTAAATGAAAAATGAATCATGTAGTTTCACAAATTATAGAAAATCGAAAATAATTATTTAAAAAAAGAGATATTTGGATTATGAAACTAATTTAGAAAATGGGATTTTGATTATTTAGGTTAAATTTGTTGGTATATAAGTGATTTCTTTTTTGTTTTTAATAATTGCTAACATTAAATGTTATTGATGTCTTGATATGATGAATTTTTTATAAGGTAAACATATGAGATTATTAGACGTTGATTGAAAATAGATAACGTCGAAATCGGACCTTTGAATTTGTTTATTTTTCAGATTCATGAGATAGAAATATAACGAAAGATTCATGCTTGCCAGCAAGTACTATACTTTTATCCCTGAAATTTTTCTAAAACAATTTCATCTCACATTTTTTAAATGCGATATTTCGACCAAAATCAGTTTTTTTTTTGTGATTCGACTATCAGGCCGCCAAAACTGATTTGCCACGGTTCATTCGGACTTTTCAAAAGAAAGAAAAGTGCTAACCAAATACTCGAAAATGAAACTGACTTCATTTTACTCGAATATAAAATTTGCAACAACAGCGTATAGTAAGCGTTTTAAACATCCGAGCGGCAAATAATCGATCTGGCGAGTAATGCATTATGCTTTTTATAGGCAATTATTAAACATAAAAATACGTGTTTAAATTTATTCCCTAGATTTATAAGAACTCGCTAGATTGAAATTTGAATAGAGATTGAATTAACTAGGTAGTATTTTTGTGCGCAATTAAATTAAAGTAACTAGGCACATTATTTTTAAATTCGAAGTCATGTTTTGAGTTACCAATACTCAAAAATCCTATAACGGACTTGAATACTAATAAGTTCTCGCTGTTTCGTGACAAATAGTTGTTAGGCTTGAAATGAGAAAATATGTTACTCCGTCAAAGTGTAAACAACATATTTTTTTATATCGCTTATCACATTAGTTTTAAAAAATTCATTGTGTGCATGCACTGTTGGCACTTTATACATTCTACCCCAATAAAAAAAAGGGTGGAAAAATGAGAAAAACGAAGCCATTTCCAACCCTCCATCAACTACGATTATCAAACGTAATTAAAAAATTAACTCACGCCATGATTGGTTCCGGATCTGACTCCATCCAAAACTCGTTGCACCCAAATGACCAAGGTGATTGTTGAATAATGTACTAAAAAAAATCGTTGCACCAAAACTAATAGGTGATTATTGAATAATGTAATCAAAGAAGAAAGCATGTAAAATTGTTGTGGAGACTTTCGGCAACCATGCCTTGTTGGAAACAACATGCAGGGATTGGTTTCGATGCAGTCCTTCTAGCAGTTGATACGAAGAAAAAGTTTGAAAACAAAAATTTGGTAGCGTTACTTAATAACGACATACGTTAGACGCAAAATTTTTTAGATGTAAACAGCTGCTCCAATCCAACGACAGAAAAGGAAAGAGTTTAGCATGGGGATGAAAAGTTGATACACTATGATAACCCAGAACGTAAAAATGGTTAAGTAATCCCGCTTATGCACTATCGAATATCCATGTTTTAAAACTCATACTCTGTATTTGGCAGGATGACAAAGGAATTTTGCAGCATGGCAACGCTTGGGAACATGCCAAAAACTACTTGGAAACTTCTCCGAACATTGCTCGTTCAGATTAATACTTGTTCCGTTGATAAGTTCCAAAGATGTGGATAAGTTCTTCAGATAGGGCATTCGTATGCCGCCAGAAATATAGGAAAACGGCGTCGCTAGGTTTAGACAATTTTTTTATTGAAATGCTCTTAACTAATTTTCTTATATTAAAACATGCATTTTCTCGAAAAACAGCGAGAACTCCTTCAAGTTTCTTATAATTAATTCAAAAATCAATTCAATTCTCATTCTAGTGAAACATTTCCCGCTTTTGTCGAGACAATCCCGATTTTAACAATTTGTCCCGCGGTGTTTTAAAAATGTCCCGATTTTTGTAAAGAATGCACGACAAAATGGCGAACGGCGGGAGAACAGGAAGGTATGTACGGTTTTAACAAAAATCACAATAGAGAAAAAATGGTTAGAAACATTTCGTCATTTTAAAACAAACCATGTTCAACATCAAATCACTAAAACTTGTGGAATGCGCGCTGTCCTTACCAGGAACTAATGCTGCAGCAGGACTAGTTTTTTTCTGTAAATAATGTGTGGAAATCACAAAAATCTCAATTATGTGTTTAGATTTTGAAAGTCATGTTATGTGTGAAATATAATTTAACAGATTCTTGTAAAGAATTTTATGACCTTTAAACAGCGACAGCAATCAATCAATCTAAACAAAATCACTAAAATTAAATATATGCCAAAGAATAACGGTTTACAACAACATATACAGTGTTGTTGTTGTAACAGCACATATAGTGTTGGAAATTTAATTGACTGTGCCCTATCGAAAAAAAAAATGAATAACAATATTTTGGCCCAAACCGTTAAAAATATTAAGAAATAGGTCAAAATCACGCAATCGTTACATCGATTTGCCACACATTTTTAGATTTGCTTCAAATAGTTTACAGTTAAAGAGAGACTAAAAAAATGTTTAGTATAGAAGAAAATGTTTTTTGTCGCAAGTGGTTCTCCCTTTATAACTAGGTGTTGTTTTTAAAAACCACGAGTTTCATTTATGTTCAATTTATTTTATCTCAAGAACCACTTGGCGGATTAGGAAATTTTTTTGTATTAATGGTGAAAATAAGTCCTGTTTAGAATAGATAATTACAGTTACAATTTTTGATAATTTAGTTCAAAAAAATAAAAAACAATAGGGGATGGAGGGTTGATATCCCCGTTTATTTTAATTTTCTTGCCCTATGATTTTATAATTTCATTATTTTTCCCTTTTGTTTTTTATTTTTTAATTTTTTTGAAATAAATTATCAAAAATTGTAACTAATTATTTTTATTAAAAAGAATTAATTTTCACCATTAAAACAAGAATATTTTTGTTTAAATCCGTCAACTAGCTCTTGAGACACAATAAATTGAACATTTATGAAACCCGTATTTTTAAAAACAACCCATAGTTATAAAGGGAGAACCATTTGGGTAAAAAAAAAATTTATTCTGTGAAATTTATCATTCTCTTTTTCGCTGTAAAAAATTTGTAGCAAATCTATAAATGTGTGGCAAAAAAATTGAATTTTTTTGAAAAGTCGCGATTTTGACCAATAAATTTTTCAAATATGGCACTTTTCCACAATATGAAATCCCATTCCAACGTATTTTGATTCTACAGTTATTAATTTTTACAGTTATTAACTGCATCTCAACTCAAAAAACTTTACTTTTAGATAAAAGAAATTCGTGATCTGGACAACCAAACGGCGGACGATCGATCGATTTCTTGCCATACATGGCATTAAAGTAGTGAAGTACGCGTGGTTATAGAAACATTTTAAAATGTGTTTAATTTGAGAACTGAGTGATTTCTCAAATTACAAGAGAACGGCTCCCTCGATATCAACGGTTAAGATATTAGATTTTAAAATTGTGACTAAAGTAAAAAAATTTTTTTCGGTAGTTTTATTGACTCAATTATCTTTCTAAAGCGTATGAATTATAAACCGTTGATATCAGCTGAGTCGTTCTCTTGCAATTTGATTTCAAAGTCCCCCTAAGTTTGAATTTCCACAAATCTTTGGACCACCCTGTTTTCAAACCAAACACTTCAAAATTGTTCAAAAACACAGTTATTTTTTATTTCACCTGTACTACTTATATTTCAAGTATGAAGTCGATCAAAAATGATCCTGTTCTTAAATCGACGTTTTGACCGAAATTCTAGAACTAAATGGTTGATGAAGAAGAAACATTCGAAAGGATAGGATTTGGAAGCATTTAAGATCATCATTTTAAAGATGCGTTATAAATTATATACAACAAATAGTAATTCTTATGAGCCAGCAGTAAATCTAAAATCGGCCATCTATCGGTTGCCAGCAAATGATTTAAATAAAAACATTTATTTGTAGTCATTCCTTGGCTAGACGTTTGCCAGTTGATGGAAGCTGTCTAACGGGCATTTATTGTCAACCTGAGATCGGTCGATGAATGGTTTTATTTCTAGTGCGGGCAAGCTCTGCTCGGAATCATATGCTAATTTTCAGTCGACCGTTCTGATCCTTTCATTCCATATTTAATACATTTGTCTGTTACAATATTCAGTTTTTTTTTAGTTTTTAGCAGCTTTAAAGTTCTGTAGGTTGACTTCTTGAAATTTTAACATTTTTAATTTCCACCTCCACAACTGTACCAATCTGAGTCAAAATCTGGAGTCATCACATTCACAATTAGCTTATCTTTTACAATATTTCTATGAAACTTTGCTTTAGCCTAAAATTTTGATCTTTTTGCAACCGTCATTGACTTCTTCTGAAATGTCATTTAGATGCGGAGATCGTAGAATGATCTACCGGCCTAGACTTTACCATTTTTGTAGCCGACGTTCTGGTGAATTTACCTTAATTAATTTTCTTTATGTCCGGAGTAGCTCCTAGTTTTTAAAAAGATCTATAAGCTATCCTTCTACCGTTGTAAGTTAATTTTCAAGCGATCAGCATTGCTTACATATGTATCCCGACTTCCAGTGTATTATGATGACACTGAAGTGTAAGTGAGTTCGGCTTCTCTAGTTTCTCGCCCAATGTCTTGCCTGGGTTCTTAATAGAATTTTTAATTTGATTTTTATTCATTGTGAATTCCACAAGTAGCAAAGAAAACAAAAGTATAAGTCAGAATACATTTGGACTGAGCTGTTGAAAGTTTCTCTCCATCAATCTGACCATCGGGACTGGTCGCATTACACCTCGATCCGGTACATTTGCTAGACATTTTACACGAGCGTTTTTTTAAGATTATAAAATTAAAATCATTTTTTTGTCGTGTTATAACGAACATAACAAAAATGTCATTTAAAGTTCAAAAGTAGTTTCTCATTTTATCATTTACTCAATGTATTCATAAATACCTATCCACTTGTAGGTTACGATTTATTTGGGACTGAAATTTGAATGACTGTTTGGCGTTTTGGTATGCTGATTAAATTTTATACACTTTGCAATGATCCCATACAATTTTGAATAAGTAAAAGATCGCAGGCATCAGGAATTGCAAGATTGAGACGATGAGATGCACAACGAACATACACAACCTTTTTGTGCCCTCTGAAAACGACCATTCATTGCCGAAACTCCATCATAGTCCTGACAAATCATGAATTGCGAATCAATTCCCAAATTACGAATAGTCTCCATTAAAATATTTGCAAGACTCTTTCCAGTAATGGTTTATACTGCAGAAAGTCATTTTTTTGTTAGATGTCTCCGCTTCAATATATCGGCAACACCATGAAAATTTTTCTATGCTAACTATGTCACTAGTCTCATCAGTCAAAACAGAAAATAATTTTGCAGAATGCAGAATTTAATTTGACAACAATTGAGCGAACAACTGTTTTGTTGCAGGCAATAATTATTTCGTTCTCAATTTTCGGTTTCAGGTAAGTTTAATTTTTTCCTGAAAGTTTCATCATTTTTTGTTTCATCATATGAATGTAAATTCAATGTAAGTGTATATTAAAATAATTTTTTTAACCGTTCAACAACAGCAACATGGGAGGTTCAAAACCTCCCTACCCTCTCCCCCTGCGTACGCCACTGGCAGCGGGTCTATGAATGGGGGATAGTTTCGTGTTGTATGTAAAATTTTTGATTGTCGATTTATGGTCAGTTTTACGTAGCAAGCGTCGTATTTTGACTAATTTCGATTACATAGATGGGCTATTATTTTGAAAACGTACATCGAAAAAAAAACAACTATTTTTTAAAAATCTGAAATTTTGATATTTTGTTGGTATTGACGAAAGGAAAAAAGTAATTTCTGCTTTTATTTTTTGTGTACTCGGAATCGGAGTTATGCGCGGTTGAATTTTGAGGCTTTTTCACGTAGTTTTTGGTAATGGTGGCAATGTTTTGTGAATAGGTGCCACAAATTTCATCCGACTTACGTATATTTTTGCAAGTAAAAAGGAAAATAATTGAATAATTGAAATAAGTAAGTTTAAAATTAATAACTTTTCTCTTTTCCGCTAGGCGGCGCGTAAAACCTTGGTTTACTTCAAAGCTCATATCTCAAAAAGTAGGCTTTTTTTTTTTTTGTTTTTCACAAATTTTAAAGTAAACATATGCAGCTATGAAATTGAGAAATAAAAAGTCAGCAATTCAATATGGATTTTTTCTTACGATTTTTTAAAGTTTGGTATTTGAAAAATTCACATGTGTTTTTTTATTAAGTTAATAATCCTGTACTAAATGTGGATCTAATAAATTAAACATTTCATATTTTAACACCTGCAATAAATTTGAACCATTTTTTGTGTATTTCCGATTGAGAAACAGGTTTTTATTCAGAATAAGAATTGGAGATCCCAATGATCGAAGATTTTGTTATAATTTCAACATCACCAACACTAACATTAGAAAAAAACATCAAAAAAATATTTTTCCTATAAACATTATAATTTAATCAATATTATAAATAAATACATTAAAAAATTAATTTATATATTTTTTTTTGCCTTTAAATTGAAATATTTATGATCATCAGAAAAAGAAAACATTTTGGCAATTATTTTATCGGGTGTAGTGTTATCCGGTAAAAAACAGTGGAATCCTTGAGTTCTTTGTTTTCTTCCAAGAACATTTCGTAGATGTCGGTGAGGTTCCATAACACCAACCGCTTTGATTTCTTAATTTTTGTCGATCCTTCTGTAATAGTAACAACATCTTTAAGGCCAGGCATTGTTCTACTAATTTCCTCTGATAAGAAGTACGTTTGAATTTGTTTTACTATATTTTGTGACAAACTGTGGACTTGTTTGCTTTGAGGCCAACTGTAAGGACCTACTGTTTCCAACAAATCCATGGCGAATTCTACCAGTCGTCTTGATGCATTAAATTCATCCTGGATACGTTGATTTGACCAAAATTTACGTGGTAGAGTTGTCAACAAAAACACTTGTTTTGATTTACAGCTGGCATCTTTAAACTCTTTTTTAAGGTTCATAAGCCATGATGTATATTCACATTCCTCGTTTGGTGATAACACTTTAACTGAATCTACTTGAAATATTCTTTGACTTATTGCCGATGTGACACTAGCAATTTTTTTATAACTTCCTGTTGTAATATGATTTTGTTTGATAGGAGATTCGGCTAACCTTCCAAGAACATTGTTAATATCTTCTAAAATGTCATTAAGTAGTTCAGGAACTGGTGGAGATATAGTATCAACCGAAACTGGTGATGGATCTAAAGATGCTGGAGGTATTTGAATATTTTAGTTCGTTGGAACATTTTCAACATCCTGATTTATAGAAATAATTTCACTATCAATAGCTTCCGAACATGAAAGCTGCTGTATAGAAAATATTAGTTGCATATGAATTTTTATTCATTTTAATAAAATAATTAAATTTACCTTATTTTTATAGATATAAGTGCGACATGTTTCACATATAAACTGGTCATCACGCAAAGTAAAATTTAGGGTCGCAGCTTTTTGAATAACAGCTGGTGTGACCAGTTTCACATTTTATGATGTCCGCTGATGATTTTTGAGACCGTACAAGTTACAGCACAATTTGAAAGGCATTTCTATTATTATCTTTTCTAAACGTTATGTCTTCTAAATATTTTGGAATATAATTGATTATAAGGCAATCCAATCAATATATATATACCCTTGAAATAGTTTTGACATAGGTAGAATCAGGCAAAATTAGGTAGGTACAATTTAATATATTTTGATTGGATGCAAGTATAATTTGGTCAAAAACCGTTTGTGTACGTCATTAGAATTTTAAATGTTAAAATTATGAGTCTCTAATGAGATTTTAATTAGTAAAAAGGGGCTGAATAGACATTTTTTAAAATAAATAAACATTTTACACACCCTTTTAATAATTTAAATTCCTTTATTTTACCACTTAACTTAAATTAATTTTTAATAAGTTTTTAACCATTTAGCCGCACAGAAAATGGTTCAAATTTATTGCAGGTGTTAAAATATGAAATGTTTAATTTATTAGATCCACATTTAGTACAGGATTATTAACTTAATAAAAAAACACATGTGAATTTTTCAAATACCAAACTTTAAAAAATCGTAAGAAAAAATCCATATTGAATTGCTGACTTTTTATTTCTCAATTTCATAGCTGCATATGTTTACTTTAAAATTTGTGAAAAACAAAAAAAAAAAAAGCCTACTTTTTGAGATATGAGCTTTGAAGTAAACCAAGGTTTTACGCGCCGCCTATTGGAAAAGAGAAAAGTTATTAATTTTAAACTTACTTATTTCAATTATTCAATTATTTTCCTTTTTACTTGCAAAAATATACGTAAGTCGGATGCAATTTGTGGCACCTATTCACAAAACATTGCCACCATTACCAAAAACTACGTGAAAAAGCCTCAAAATTCAACCGCGCATAACTCCGATTCCGAGTACACAAAAAATAAAAGCAGAAATTACTTTTTTCCTTTTGTCAATGCCAACAACATATCAAAATTTCAGATTTTTTAAAAATCAAAAATTTAAAAATCAACAAAAAAATGTACGTTTTCAAAATAATAGCCCAGATATCTAAAGCAGTGTTTCTCAACTAATTTAATGCCTCGGACCAATAAATATTTTAAAATTCTATAGCGGACCGTGCGAGGTATTTCATGTTAGATGGGTGATATCTTGCTCACACTTACATACATAATGTAATTTAAAACAATAATGAACGAAGTAAGTTTAACGAAACCAAAAAAAGAAAAGAATGAATTTTGATACGTAACAAACAAAATTTAAAACGTTTCTTGTATCACTTTTTTCGTTCTTTCAGAGCGAATAAGATAAAAAAATATAAAATTCCCAAGTCGTATGGAGAGATCAGTTTTTATTGTTTTAATTTTTTTTTTTATTTTTGATCTACGGGTGTGACAACCCTGCGTACTCCAGTCCCTGCTATTGACATACGAGTTAACGTCAGATATCACATACCACTGGCAATAGAAGTGAGATAGCACTAGCCAAAGTGACATCTTAGGGGTGGTGGCGGACGAACTGTATTCAGTCAACGGTAGCACCCTCAATCTTAGCTGTGAAATAATCCTTGATGATGAGACGCTATTGCTTCCTTGAAGAAACGAGCCTTCATATAACTATGTGTGGGCTTTAATGATTAAGAAAGACAGTGCATCACAGGATCAAGGAATATGCAACCGGCTGGATTATTGGCAACTACATTTTTGTTTTGTTTCAGCAAATTTTTGTAAAAATTTGCTATTTACTTTTTAATTTACTTTTATTTTCTTTATTCTATCATAAAATATTGGCCTATGTCATATTTTGTCAGTGATAGGATTTTTTGTTTAGTTATCCATTCTTTAACAAAAAATATAAAAAAAACAAAAAAGGAAGATTTACGTCCATCAACACCTTTGAACGTATGTTGTTGTGGGACCTTGGTCTTAAAAGGTTTTTAAGTGTTATTGTGACACATATTGTAACTATGTTGTAACTATGTGACACATATTCTAACCTACTACACAACACATTTTATAAAAAAAAAGTCCAAGCGGCACGTATATCCGCTAGAAATAGGTAGATTTCGAGATCAGACAGTTTTGTGTACCAGTAGAATCTGATGTATCAGATTAGTTTAAACAAAACAAACTAATTTCAAACAGAAATCAAACAAATTTTAAAAAGAAAATTAGCTACCTACAAGCAAAATTATATCTATCCAATTTTGCAACAAACAAATATCAAATCTACCACAGAACATGTGTGTGACAATTTATGACACAAACCTACTCTATATCATATGTCGTGCAATTACTGCAAAATATCAAAATAGTTTATTTCTAAGAAAAAAAATTAATTTCTTCTATTCAAATCTTTTATTTTTTTGACTGTTATAAGGTTGCCATTGACTGTTATAAGGTTTTTGGAAATTGTAGTTGGGGATTGTTGCAAACTCTTTTGTTGAAGCCAACAAGTCAAAAACCTCTAACTGCAGAGGTTTATATTTATAAGAAACGGATTAAAATGTTTCCACAGATTCTAAATTTATGAAGATTTTAAAAATATTAGTATCCAAACGGCCGTTATAACGGATTAAAAAAACCACTTTTTTTTCTAGTATAAAGCCTATAGTTCCTTAACCATGTGTCAGATTTTTCTGATTTACGAACTCGTCCAAGATATTAATAAAACACACATTTTTAAGAAAGGTTTTTTGATCTGGCTTCACAAATGCAACCGTGAGAGCGCCGGTTGATTTAAACGCATTTTGTGTTTTACAAGCTTTTATGTTGGAGCCGCTCACTCAGAAACCTCCAACTGCAGAGGTCTTTTTTTTGAAAAAAACTGATTAAAAAGGTTTCAAAAATTCTAAATTTATGAAGTTTTTAAAAATATTAGAATCCAAACGGCCGTTATAACGGATCTAAAAAACAGAGTTTTTTTCTAGTATAAAGCTTCTAGTTTCTTAACCATGTGTTGGATGGGGCTGATTTACGAACTTGTCCAAGATATTAATAAAACGCACATTTTTAGAAAAGGTTTTTTGATCTGGCCTTATAAATGCGACCGTGAGAGTGCCGGATGTTTCAAAAAAAAATTTTTTTTTGCCAACTTTTTTGTTGGAGTCGCTCACTCAGGAACCTCTAACTGCAGAGGTCTATTTTTAAAACAAATTGATAGAAAAGATTCCAAAAATTTTAAATTTGTTAAATTTTTTGAAATATTAGTATCCAAACGGCGGTTATAACGGTTTTAAAAAATCAATTTTTTTCAGAAAAATGCATTTCTAGTTTCTTAACCACGTGTCAGATTTTGCTGATTCACGAACTTGTCCAAGATATTAATAGAACACACAAGTACAGAAATTTTTTTGATCTACCTCAACAAATGCGACCGTGAGAGTGCCGGTCGTTTTCGTTATATCTCATATCGTTTATATATATATATATATATATATATATATATATATATATATATATATATATATATATATATATATGTATATATATATATATATATATATATATATATATATATATATATATATATATATAATTTTTTTTTTTTTTGTTTTTTCGTCTCCGCTTTTCATATATAGTCGTTTGGCACAAAAATTTTTCCGAAATTCCGAGATGAAGCCCATTGCAATAGTTAGATTTTTATATGAAATCTACCTAAAAAGTACAGGAGTCAAAACAAAAAAAAATTGGTCTTACTCCTAATTCAAAATAAAAACTTAAATAATGCTATATTTTATTTTTCGAGCAAAAGTTTACAATGCGAGCAAGCATTGCAAATTTGCGAGAGGATAAAATTCATTAAACATGAAGCCAATACAACGTTTTATCCTTCCGACAGATTAACATGTATTAGTAAATTAAAGTGAATTATTTTAGAATTCAATTCAATTTTATTCAATTTCGATTGTTTAGTATTTTTAAAATAAAATGACCTACAATGAAACACATCAAAGTTCTAAGTACTAATACTAATGAGAATTGAGAAACTAAAAAACAATAATAAAAAATACTAATTTTTTCACAATGGAAATTTAATTGAATTTAATGATAGTAGCCTCTGCCTTTTTCAATATTCGAGAGAGGGACATGCGCATTAGTTTAAATTTATTATTTTTTATATAATCGGAGCGAAAATGTTTTTGTTGATTTTTTATAAATAAATACAATCAAATAAATGGTTTCATCCTTCCGGCAAATATTTTTTTTTTTTTTTTAATAAAATGTGTTGTGTAATAGGGTTTAGAATATGTGTCACAACAACACATAAATACCTTTTAAGACCTAGGTCTAGACCTGGGTCCCACAACAACTGGCGTTCTAAGGTGTAGATTAACGCTTTTTTTTAAACATCTGTGGGTTGAAGCCACCTGAGACTAAGTGTTCCGGCAAACTATTCCATTTGTACGCAGTTCGGACAAAGAAGTCTCTCTGCGATCTGCCAGTATGACAGCGCGGGATCTTTACCGTTTCACCGGTTGCGGCAGCCGATTGCCGAGTGGAACGGGGGTAAGAATAAGTTTGAGGCATGATGCCGCTGATTTCATCTGAGCACTGCTGATGACGATATTTGTAAAAAACAACGAGGTCAGCAACAG
The DNA here is from genome assembly GCA_963693315.1 of Diogma glabrata. NCBI lineage: Eukaryota > Metazoa > Arthropoda > Insecta > Diptera > Cylindrotomidae > Diogma > Diogma glabrata. Next base: position 364,291,458 of record OY856186.1, on the reverse strand, counting down.
TGCGACGATGTTGTAGGGAATCAAGTTTTGATGTCAAAGTTCGATCACCCACAATTCGTATAGCTCGCTTTTGAACAGAGTCCAAGAGGGCCAAGATGGAAACAGAGGCAGCACCCCAAACTTGACAGCAGTACTCCATACAGGGACGAATATAGGACTTATAAACATGAAGCAATTGGTATGGAGTGAAAAATTTTTTGCATCTATTTAGGAGGCCGAGTTTTTTAGACGCGCTTTTTGCCATCGCCATTACATGATCGTTCCAGAGTAGGTCATTTGAAACTGTGACACCCAATAAACGAATGTTTTTACACTCACCTATTGGTTCATCACACATACTAAATAAAATATCTTTGGGGAACTCGGTCTTTAATCTGGAAACAATCAACAGCTGTGTTTTGGTAGAGTTGAAATTGACAAGGTTTTGGTCACCCCAGTCGGCGACTTTATTCAGGTCTTTGTTCACGTTTATGGCAGCGTCTCTCCGGGCAGGATTAATTCGTTCGTGCATTTTACCTTTTGAAGGAAGGGGCTCGAACGACTTGTGCAGAGTACTATCATCTGCAAAACTATTTATTGGGTTGCTGGTAATTTTCAACAATTCGTTGATATAAATCAAAAATAGGGTTGGGGACAATACTGAGCCTTGGGGTACACCAGCGTTAATTAGTTTAGACTCAGAAGAAAATCCGTCTAAGGTTACCGAAATGTATCGGTTGGATAGAAAATTTTGAATCAGCTTCACAACATTGGGATGAAAACCGTACGCAACGAGCTTGTTGATTAAGTTGGCATGCCAGACTCGATCGAATGCCTTGGAGATGTCTAAAGCGATGACGTATGTTTCACCACCTTTATCAAGTATGCTGTTCCAACAATGCGCTACATAGTTTAATAGATCGGTAGTTGATCTTTTGTTTCGAAAACCGTATTGGCTGTCGGCTATTAAATGATTTTCTTGCAGAAATTTTGAAATATGTGTATTAATATAATGCTCGTAGACTTTGGATAGGACCGATATAGTAAAGCTATTGGCCTATAATTTGAGATTTTGGTCCCTTTTTGGGGACGGGCTGGACATTTGCCAACTTCCAGCACGAGGGAAATATACCAGATTTGTAGGATTGGTAGAATATCTTAGTCAAAGTTGGTGCAAGTTCTTTGGAAAAGGTTTTTAAAATAATGGGTGGAATATTGTCCATTCCTGAGGCTTTGTTGATGTTTAACCCCTTTAAAAGTTTAGCGACTATTTTGGGTTTGAAGTGAAGTTCATTCATATTAACTCCTGAAGACTGGATTTGGGGTATTTCTTTAGGAGTTTCCAAAACAGTGGAGTTCAGAGCAAAGCGTTCAGCGAACAAGCGAACAATAAATATAGGCTTGTTTTTGTTTTTTTTAGAACCATAATTGTGTGCGTTATTAGTCTTAATATAATAAAATAAACAGCTGTTTAAATTTATTCTGTTGCGTGAATGCTGCGGAACACAATAAAACAATTTATTTGATTGTATTCAACAAATATATATGCACATATTTTAATAATTTTTTATAAGGTTTTCGAAACTCGCCCGAATTTCTCAGCTTTATTAATTCGAAAAAAATCTCGAATCTGCTCTCAAACATCGTTGGCACAAATCTTATTACCGGTTAGTTAGTTTATATGTTTTTCCTACTACCATTCTTCAACACTCTGGTAGTGCTGCTCCTAAAAGTTTCTCTGTGTCGTTTCCGTTTTTAAAAATTTTACTGTAATGAATGAATCAATTGTATAAATTATCGCTCGGCGATAGTTTTTGTTTCTATATGGATTATGGAACATCAACGGCAGAAAAAAGTGTGCACTTCGCCACTATATTTTCTCCTCTATTATCTCATCATCACTTTCAAAATCTTCTTCAAAGCTTAAACTATCTGCATGATTGATATTAGAATTATTTTATTATCCAGTGTATTCCATCCAAACTTTTTTTATGTCATAAATATATGGTTGTAAACATCGATTTCTGGATGTCCGTTAACTTAGTTTCATTTTTGAAGTCATAAAAAAACTAAAATTGTGGAAGTAATTGTGCTGCTTTGTAAAGCTCGCTGAATTTTGCTAGTGTTGTGCAATTGCCCATTTTGCAAATTCCATTATTAAGAAGAAAACCAATTTTGCAAAGATACATATTAAATTAGGGGATAAAAATTATCCTTCTCAATTTTTGAAACAGTAAAATTCAAAGTTTGTTCTAGATTGTGCCAGTTTTGTGGTACAATTTTCTTCTTGCTAAATCTAGTTTTTCTAAAAGACTTGGCGTAGTTTTTAAATTTTGAGACACTAGCTGCGCCATTTTTGACATCATGAAAAGTAAAGCAAAATTGTGTTGTGCTGCAATATGTTGCAGGCTCAATAAAGTTATAGACTTAAATCTAACCGCGTTATTTTCGAAAAAGTTGAGTGAAAGCTAGAAAACAAAAGCTGTACTGAATTGTATAAGTGTAAATAGGGAGTAAATAAATAGGGATCATTAAAAATCATTTTAATCTCGATTATATTTTTTTTTTTTCATTTCATAACAATATTTTTTTAATTTTCAAGTTTCAGTAAAGATTTTTCTACGTTGTAGAATATCTATATTCTTTGTTTATAGTTTTCTACAAATACTACATCAACAAATGTAGAACATTTTCTAGAGAATAAAAAAAATGAATCTTGAAGATTTTGAAATGAAAAAAACATTAATTGTGGAGAAAAATAAAACTCGAAATTCTGTAGCTAAATAACTTATAGGAACAGTTATAGGAATTAAATGATGAGCAGAAAAACGACGACCAAACAAACGTGTGAACCCGAATGATAAAGAATTCAGAAAAACAAGGAACCAAAATTAAAGGTTAAAGGTTTACATTTTGGCCTAATCTTGAAGTTTACTGTAACTGGCACTATTGTATTACCAACATTGTAATAATTATGAAGTTCGTATAAAGCAAATTTAATGTTAATGTCTAATGGTGAATCACTAGCGAAGTATCACACTCGTAACCAAATAATCTGAAGATATTTGAAGAGAACTACTCAGGTAGGCAACCGGTCTCATTCACCTGTTTGCAAATAATAATGAGGTGAATATTTTGAGCTATCGAGTTTTATCTGCATTGCATTCAGAAGGTCCAGTGATTCCATAATTTGCATGAAATGAACGATCCGTAAAATATATGTCCAACAGTACTATAGAGTACTGCATCAATCGATCTGGAATACGAATACGCCTGCTGAAAATTAGGATGCAACCTTAATATTTGAAGTACATTTTAAAATTAAACTAACTTTTGCTAAAGTTTCCTTCTACAGTCTGATAAAATTTTGTTTAGTCTTATCGTCGAATATTCAAATATGTAATTAATTCCACCAATCCATTATTATAAAAGCGTTGACCTTGAATAATTTGACTGCAACATGTTTAAATCAACATTATTATTGCATTTAAATAATAAAAAAAAATCTATTCACATGAACTAATCATGTATTATAATTCAAACCAGTATTTTTTTTATATAACACAATTTATGAATTTCATAGTCCGAATATAATTTTCGAATACTTAATAGTTTTCAATATTTTATTTAACTAATAAAAGTTTATTAATTTTATATATATATATATATATTTTTTGTAGATTATTTTTAAAAGTATTTGGAAATTAACTTAATATTCTGAAATAACTGACATTTACATTTGTAACACACCTTCTCTTTATTCATCATACAATATTCATATTTTTTTTTTGTATTTTGTACCGCGTTTCTCATTCTCACTTTTATTTTTTTTATGTATAGTTTACCAATAGTTTAATTGGGTAATATTTGTTTAAAAATAAAAAAATTATTTCAACATATTTAATTTTTTTTTGTTCAGTTTATCCAAATAAAGTCTATATTGAAACTATAACCCATTAATATAAAATATCTATCTGTTGCAAGTGGTTCACTTATAATTAAAACTTCATTTTTCGCCTTGGCCTGAAGTGTTTCATAATTTAGGCTATTAAAGATTTGTTAAGGGTATTTTGGGTATTGAGTGTTAGAGAAGAGATCATTTGAATTTTTTTCGGTATTTATGTATAGTTAAGTAAATTGTATGGTTATGTATTGTTCAAAATCTAGCGTAGATTTTTATTTTATGTACGAGGAATTTCGAAACATAATCTTTGTTAGTGTATAATTGAGGATTGTTAAGTTTGGTTTAAGTATTTTTAATTGTTACTACAGTAACAATTTTGATATAAAAAAATGTGAATCTAAACTTTAAAAAAGTTGTTTATGTAGAAAAGGTGATTTATATCACAAAATAAAAGCAAACGCTGGTATTTTGCTTCGGTGCATTTCGGTTTAGTCATATACAAATTTTTATCCTCAGCTTTCTGTATGCATGTCCAACATCTTTTTTCATTGGTTTTATACGCCTTCTGATGTGAGGTAAAAATGTTTGAGGTCAGATCACTAATTTGCTCTGCATCACCAGTTATACTTCATCAGACCAAACATTAATGTATTCTTTTTATTTAAAACTCCAAAGATAAAACTCAACCCAATATTTCCTTAAATATGTCAACATTGTTATGTATTAGAAATCAAATCGGTAAATTTCTATAGGTAACACATTTTTCAACTACATTCAAATAGTTGAACGTGATGTTCAGCGACAAAAAATTAGCTCAAACCATTTTCTCGTACCCTATTTTGAGATATAGAGTGCTCCACAAAAATGAAACTCTCAGTAGTAGTGGCGCAGCATTTTCAGCCCTGATTTTCTAAAGTGTAAACGTACATCTATTTTGTTTTTTTCTGTAAAGCCCGTCAATATCAAATTGACATTTTTACATTTTGATGTATCTACAAACATTTTTACGATAATCCCTTGCATACTATAATAATCTATCTTTACATCTTTCCAAATTTCCAAAAGATTATGTTCATCGAATTTAGCCAACAAATTTAAACAAAATTAAAATCGGTTCAATAATTTTCGTGTTTTCGTCGAGCGTTTTGAACAGAATGACCGATAATTTTTTTTCCTTTTTTTTAGACTAGATATAATCTAAAGTGTCGAGAATAGTCACGAAATCTTTTTGTTTTAGGTTATACCTTCGAAAATATGTCAAAAAATTTTAGGTTAAAATTTCAAAAACTGACTGACTGAGTTACAGTGATTTTATTGAATGAAGCCGGTTTTACAATTCCATCGCGCTCTTTCAACCAAAGTCAATAACTTTATTACTATTTAATATTTTTCAATAAAAATTTATGAAAATTATATATTGAATATATTACATACTGACCCGGGTAATAATCGGCTAATGGATCGAACCAGGGTCAAGCCCGAGCCACAGCTTTTGGAGTTTGGACCAGGCTTCACATTTTCAAACGCCACAAGCTTGAACCAAGTTTGGACTGATGTCCTGGGGCCCAGTTTGGCAACTCAGGTTTGGCCAAGTCTACAAAATAAGACTTGGATCAGGTCTCCCAAACCGATTTTTTTTCCTAACATTCTTTAAATGTGTGACCAACCAACAACCAAAAAATGGTTCAAATTTATTGCAGATGTTAAAATATGAAATGTTTAATTTATTAGATCCACATTTAGTACAGGATTATTAACTTAATAAAAAAACACATGTGAATTTTTCATATACCAAACTTTAAAAAATCGTAAGAAAAAATCCATATTGAATTGCTGACATTTTATTTCTCAATTTCATAGCTGCATATGTTTACTTTAAAATTTGTGAAAAACAAAAAAAAAAAAGCCTACTTTTTGAGATATGAGCTTTGAAGTAAACCAAGGTTTTACGCGCCGCCTAGCGGAAAAGAGAAAAGTTATTAATTTTAAACTTACTTATTTCAATTATTCAATTATTTTCCTTTTTACTTGCAAAAATATACGTAAGTCGGATGAAATTTGTGGCACCTATTCACAAAACATTGCCACCATTACCAAAAACTACGTGAAAAAGCCTCAAAATTCAACCGCGCATAACTCCGATTCAGAGTACACAAAAAATAAAAGCAGAAATTACTTTTTTCCTTTTGTCAATACCAACAATATATCAAAATTTCAGATTTTTTAAAAATCAAAAATTTAAAAATCAACAAAAAAATGTACGTTTTCAAAATAATAGCCCATATACAAAAATAAAGATAAACGTAATAAGGCTTGCACATGTTTACAATGCATTAGACTGGTGAACGCGAACGCGATCCCCATATTCTTTAAATATCCCCGCCAAAAGAAATGTCCGAAAACACTTATTTCCCTTACATCACAATGACGCCCCCTTTAAACGATTTTTTCTCAAAACGTCTTTTTTCAAACAGGTCCCATCGATAACTCGAGCAATTGTCAACCAAAGCGATTTTCAACTCATTTTTTAGGGTTCCGTTTTTTATACGGAACACTATTGGTGAGAGTAAAACGAGTTTTTCACATTATATCGATTATCTCGTAAACTATAAATGCTATGGACCTGAAATTTGAGGTGCGTATAAAACTAATCTGTCCACATGAAATGACGGATACAAATAAAACTAAAGTGGTTTTCGTTTGGTTTACAGGGGTACGATGTGAGACCTTTGAGAAAATACATTTTTTTTATAGATTCAAGTAGGGTATCATATGAAAGGGCTTCATTTCAATATTCCTTAAAAATTTATTTTGGAATTTTACACCTCACCTTTTTTGTATAATTTTGAATAATGACGTTTTCTTCGTGTTTTCTTACCTCGATTAGCTCCGAGCTTAACTGATCGAAAATCTTCAAATGTATTTGGAATGATAGAAAAATTAGTAAGTTTTTAATAAGAAATATATAAAAGTGTCATATACTCATAATTAGATTTATTAAGGGGGTGGAAATGAGAAGGGGTAAAACACTATTTAAAATGTGGTCAAGTGGGGTGTCATTTAAAAGAGCAGCTAATTTAAAATTCATTGCAATTTTTTTAGAATTTGCGGTGCACAGTCTTTGAGTTATTGTCAAAAAAGTGCAAAATTCAGACCGCCCGCCCCCTCTACGTTTCGACACTGATTGACTGAAAAATTTGAAAAAATTCACGGAGCTAAGAAATTTGGTAAATTTTGTATGAAAATTATAGCGAAGTCTCAAATAATTATATTTGTGTTGTTAGGGGACCGGGGTAGATGGAGTAAAAAAAACTTTTTTTGACCCAAACGAGTGGGGTGTCTTTTGAAAGAGCACCTAATTTAGAAATCATTGCAATTTTTTTTAGAATTTTGCTGTGCACAGTTTTTGAGTTATTGACAAAAAAGTGCAAAATTCAGACCGTTCCCCCCTACGTTTCGACACTGATTAACAGAAAAATTTGTAAAAATTCACAGAGACAGAAAGATTGGTAGATTTTGAATGAAAATCATAGCGAAGTCTGAAATTATTATATTTCTGTGTGTTTAGGGAATGGGTGTGGGAAGAGTAAAAAAAACCATTTTTGACCCAAATGAGTCATATGAAGGAGCACTTAATTTAAGAAACATAATTTTTTTTAGAATTTTGCAATGTACAGTTTTTGTTTTATTGTAAAAAAATATTTTTAGTATGTAGCCTCTCCACCCCCCTTAAATTCGACACTTGATTGACCGAAAAAATAATCAAATTTAAACCATTTACGAGCTGGTGTAATTGAATCTTTCTTGAGTTACCATAAACCTCTATGGATCAAATTTAACCTGAAGTAACAGGTTTTTGAGTCAATTTTGATCAATGTAGATTTGATTGTAATTTACTATTGACATTTACGATTTAACATTTATTTTGTTATGCGTCTATGGTCTGGAAATATAAAGACATTACAACACAACTTTTTGTCAATAATTTTTTATATTGTGTTCTTTTACATTCACGGAACCCTTGGCGAGCGAATTTTATTCGCACTTGTCTGACTTTTTTTTTTAAATTTTTTTTGTTTAATAAGGTTAAGCGTAGACGATTTTGAGAATTTTTATTTTTACTATTCTTAAGACTTCTTGAATACAAAAAAATAAGGTCATAAAAATTTCAATCGGTCGCCATTTTGTGAAAAATCAAAATTAAAAAAATTGGCTACGTACATCAACAACAAATTATAATGAATTTTTGGGAAGCATGGACTAACGCGATTCCCATATTTCTTAAATATCGCAGTCAAAAATGCCTGAAAAATCACTTTTCTTCACACTCATCATCTTCGGATGGTTTTCTTAGTGCGATGGTTTTCTTAGTGCGATGGTTCCGATGGTTTTCTCACACTCAACATCTTCGGATGGTTTTCTTAGTGCGTATCTTATTCATCTCCACTTTCTCTTTTTTTATATCGGACTCAATGTTTGTCTGCTCTGTTTGTCGTAGAATTTACTGTTATCTATATTTATATATACTCTAAAGTTCTAATCATACATATGGGACGTTTCACGCCAAACGGACCACCGCTGCGACCAAATTTTGGAGAGGTTTAAAAAAACGTGTGTTGGTTCAAAATTTTTGTATTAGTGTCTTATTTCCTATGTTGCTTGGCGTTTTGGAATTTTTCAAAATGACGCCGTCAAAATAAAGCGTTAATCCCGACATTTTTCAACATCGTGCGTGGAAGCTAGTTAGCTAGCAAGAACTAATAATTTTAAAAAATAATTATAAGTCTACATGAAATAGGACGCTAAACCAATAGCAATGAACCAGTGTACCTATTTTGTATGACGAGTACGGTGGTTTCGGAGTAAGTAATTGACAATTGTGACATCCAATAAACAAATTTATTTACGCTCACCTAACTGTTCGTGACACATTGAATTATTTGAATTAAATCTTTGGAATAAAATTTTAACTTTTTTCTAACCTTAATCTTTTGCCATCTACATTTATAAAAATTATTTAATTATTATTTGTCTGTCAATGTGTTTTAATTTTAACATACATTTAATATGTAAATTTATCTATAGCGTTAGAGCCATTTACTTAATGGCTTTTGTTGACTGCAAAATGATACTTCACACAACATAAACTTCATTGCAACTATTGAGGCTTATGTTTCCATGGAATGACCCGATACTATTACATTTTTTTCAAACTTTTTATATATTACTAATAAAATAAGTTAAATTAAATGACATTAAAAAAAACTATAGGAGAATTTACTCAAAAAATAAACAGTTTTCAACCACTTTATCTGGGAAGCACGGGCATCGCCGTGCACCCACCTTCTAGTAATTAATAATTATTAGTTTTTTGAACAATATTTTTTTCTATTTATTTAATTTTTTTTATTTGAATATTTTTTTTTAATAATATTTTTTTTTGAATAATATTTTTTTTTCTTTTTGGATAATATTTTTTTTTTTTGAATATTTTTTTTTTTATTGTTTTTGTTTTTTTTTTGACTAATATTTTTGTTTTTTTTTTAGTTATTTTTTTTTTTAATGTATCCTATCTGTCTGTCTGAGTGCGTGTGTGCGAGCGAAAGGCCAAAGAAGTATAACTTCCACCGTTTGGTCCGACGCAGACCCTACTTTTTATCTATTTTATTTAAATTAACAGGCTGATTCTGAGTTAAGAGGTCTTAGCTATGATTATTTTTGTTATGACAATTTTTTTAAGAGGAATATCTTAATTCCGATTCTGTGAACGTTATCATAAAAAACCTCATAATAATTCTACAAATATTTTGGAGATCTTTCAAATGTCTATTTTTGTATAAACAAAATTATAATAAAATGTCATATTTTCTTTTTAAATAATTTAAATACATATTAAAATACCATATAAATTATTATTAAGAATTATACCAATATTATATAGTAGTTTTTGGTAAAAATCAAGTTTATGTTGTGGAAAATTTTTGAAAAGATATTTATTTATGAATATCAATCTAACAATGTATTTTATTTTATAATAATTTATATACAATTAATATAAAATTATACCATATATTGGTTATTAAATTATTCATTTTACAATAAATTTGTGAAAAAGAATGATTATGTTTTTGCTTAAAGTTTATATAAAATTAGCACAAATAAACCAATGTGAAACTTTGATATTCAAAAGATGAAATCTTCAATCGCCATTTTATTTAAAATCACTCAAGATATATTTTGTTTTATAATTTTGATACAAACTAAAATAAAATATAGATAATTATCATAAATTTTATAAGAATTACATAAATAATTCATTATTATTATTTTATCCTTTATAAATATAATTTTTCACACAAGAATTCCAATAAAAAATATGGAACGTTAAGTTGTGATGCTTAAGATGACCATGTTTGATGGTCTTAAGTAAGAGGTTTTTTTTTGACATCTCACAGTTGTGACTACATCCAGAATCGCATTTAAGAGGTTTTAGTCTTAGCTAAGAGAAAAGTCTTTGCTATGACTATTTTTACATCTGTGAGGGTATGTCAGAATCAGCCTGTAAGTTTGACAAAATAGATTAGATTTAACAAAACAAGCTCGTGTTTTATCCTTCAAAATCGTAAAATATTAGTATTGTTCTGTGCTAATTGCACAATATTTATTACAAGACAAACGTCAACCTGTAGGGAAAAATTAGGGGTTTTAGAAAGAAATCTGATCGACACTAAATGTAAATACTTAAATCAAATTAATATAATTACATATTTTTTGTTAAATGAAATGTGCTGTGATTCAGAAATTGCTATATGTGTCACAACATATTATACCTTTTAAGACCTAGGTCCACAACATACAGCGTTTTGCGCTGTTGTTTGGTGCATTATTTTTATATTTTTTCAAAGAGCGGATAACTAAACACTATGTCCTATCGCATATAAAATATGACATAGGCCAATATTTCATGATAGGACGGAGAATAAAAATAAAATAACGCATCTATACAAAGAGTTATAAGAAGCATCGAGCAAGCAATAACGTGTCATCTTGAAGGAATATTCCATAGCTAAGATGCAGGGTGCTATCGTTGAATTAATATAGTTCATCCGCCAGCACTCCTAAAATACCACGTTGGTTAGTGATATCTCACTGCTATTGCCAGTAGTATGTGATGCCAATCGACAATTGTCTGTGTTAACCATATGTCAATAGCAGGGACTGATATAAAGAATTAAAATACAATTTCCATATCAAGAAAAATTGATTCCTCCATGCAGACGAGACATAGCTTAAGTTAATTGCAATTTTCTGAATTATAGTTTTTAATTTTATTTATAAATTTATTCATTTTAAAAATTCCATTTAGTATGTTTATTATGTATTTTTTGTTTCACCATTTCCATTTCCATTTTTTGTTTCACAATACAATTGCAACATTGTGTGATTAAAATTTAGTTTTCTATATAATCATCTTACGTTGTTGTCAATAAAGGACAACTGGATAACCAGACTAGAAAAAAAATATTACAAAAAAGAAGTTCAAGTATGCGACAACCCCGCGTACTCTATATTATCTATTGACGTATGAGTTAACGTGCGGTATCACATACCTCTGGGAATACCACATAGCCAATTTGATAACATAGGAGTGCTTAGTTGGTGAAAACACAATTCCACATTATAACATGTTACATGTAACAACTTACATGTTGTAATTTGTACCAACATTTTTTTAAAAATCTAATGTCAATGTACGTTTGCATGAAGATGTTGTATAAAAAAGATGTAGTATAGTAGAATTTTTTTACCAGCGAACACGGAAATTGGTCGTTCTGCGCATTATCATATGCGCATGTGCGAATATTCAGTGTCTCAGATTAAAGTATTAAAAAAAACTGTTGGTTTCCCATTGAAATGGACAAAAAAACGCATAAAATTAATAAATTATTTTTATGCGATTTTTTGTCCATTTGTGTCCATCCAATAAAAACAAGTGTTATCAATTTTTAATTTATATTAAAATGTTTCGCCAAGTGCCGACAGTCGACTCAATTGAATTTAATAAATTACTATTGAAATTCAACCAATTATAATCTAAAACCAAAAAAACTAGTAAAAATATTAATGATTTTGTAGGCAGTATAATAAAATTTTGATAATTAAAAATATTTATAGTAAAAATAACGACGCCTATGTAAACAAATTTCACAACAAACAAATGGCACGAACTAGGAGTAGAAATTTAACTAATATATTTGTTTTCAAAACAAATTTAACCCAAAATAAATAATGCATCTCTGTTTTACTTTTTGTCTCATCTTTTATCTCTTGCTGCGTGCTACCTGTCAAAAATTCCTTGATAAAAAAATTCTACTATAGATGAAAAACGTGATCTACTACGCAGGTGAAAAAGTCGAGATTTGAACTTGACCATTTTTGATTTTCCTGAAACTTGGCATGTAAGTAGTATGGACAAAATAAAAATGGAAAATATGGAAAAAAATATGTTCAAAAAAACTTGAAATATTTGAAAAAAAAAAATTTTTAAGGAAACGCTTTTCTTTACTTCATTGTTGAAAAGCGTGGGACGCTAATCCTACACGAAACATTGGCGAAACATTGACGGAATTGCGACTACTATCATTACTATTTACTTTCTATCATTTTGTAACTAGAATCATCTCAAAGCATCATGTTTAGGATCTAACGTTGTCAATTGCATGCGGTTTTTATATAAGAATTTTGAATTATATTTTTTTGTGTATATTTTTCGAATACTTTCTTTCAACTACTTTCATGTAGTGCAATGATATAATTATTTTATTTTTCATTCATTTAGAATCACAATTGATAGTAGTCGCAATTCCGTCAATGTTTCGCGTGTAGGATTAGCGTCCCACGCTTTTCTTTAACGAATGTGTCAGATTTTCTCGATTTTGAATTTTTTTATAGAATTTTTTGGAAAATCTATTCGAGTTTTGGAATTATTTTTATTTTTGAATTTTTTTACAGAGGTTTTTAGAAAATTTATTTATAAGCGATGTATAGCCGAGTGTGTTAACGCACTAGTCTTACATTGTTAGGGTCGACGGTTCGAATCCAGTCAAATCCAATATGGATTTTCTGGATGAGAATTACAGAGCCGATTTAGATGTTAAGTATTGGTGTTGGGTAGTTCATAAGTTAGTTTAAGCGAGGAATTTTAGATACGGGATTGCTGATTGGCGATTGCAGATTATATGTAGCGATGTATAGCCGAGTGTGTTAACGCACTAGTCTTACATTGTTAGGGTCGACGGTTCGAATCCAGTCAAATCCAATATGGATTTTCTGGATGAGAATTACAGAGCCGATTTAGATGTTAAGTATTGGTGTTGGGTAGTTCATAAGTTAGTTTAAGCGAGGAATTTTAGATACGGGATTGCTGATTGGCGATTGCAGATTATATGTATAAGTGATTGTCCTTGTGATTGTCTCGTAAAAGTAGTAGCTAGATACGATTTGCCAGGTGTCTGTAACCGGGTCGTTCACTCCTAACATATAATTACCTACCTATCCTTACCTATTGTTAGATGTAAAACGGCTGTAGGAAGTGGCCCGGCCGTAATCCGGGAGTCTCGCCTAGTGCTTGGTCCTACAGTCCAATCAATCAATCAATCAATCAGAGGTTTTTAGAAAATTTATTTGAGTTTTGGAATTATTTTTTGCTTTTTAGTAATTTTTTTTACAGTTTGCATAACAATGAAGTAAAGAAAAGCGTTTCTTAAAAAATTTTTTTTTGTCAAATATTTCAAGTATTTTTGAATATTGTTTTCTATGTTTTTTTTATTTTTTTTTATTTTTTTTTATTTTTTTTTATTTTTTTTTATTTTTTAATTTTTAGTCATCAACGCCTTGAACAGTCGGAAATTCTATTTTGTCACGTTCTTATAAGAATTCAACACATTTTCAGCACAGAATTTAATATTTGTTAATTTATTTTCCTTGATGCCACGATGCATGGATAATGCGTGAACTACTGCCGATAGACACATATTCCGATATATTTTTCGCATTTTCATTAGGACCTTCAGTATCTTCATTACTTGGGCCATGATTTTATAGTCGAATCAAATCACGTTCATCAAGGTGTGCATTTTCATCAATAACAATGTCTCGGTACAATGCGTTATATGATTAAAGCCATTCTATAGCTGCGATTAATTTAGTTCTGGAAACAGTGTAGTCTCGAGCAGAATATGCATTTCCTAAGCGTTCCATTACTACTATAATATCAGCATTCAAGGTTGATCGAGGTAGGAACTCAGGAAGCTTTGAAATGACGTGCAAAAATGTCCAAGGTTGAAATTAATTGTTTATTTATCGAGAAAATACCTAATTTATGAACGTAAAATGCATAATTCTGTATACTTTATCTATCGATCTTTATGTTGTGCAAATTCCAAGTCGCTACGTTAAGTAGATCGAGAGAATTTGAATATTTCCGATGAAAATCGATTTTTTTATTTAAACAACGAATAAACAATTGAAATTGTTAGTTAATATGATATTCGTGTTTTGTCATCGGATATACGTATGCCTGCAAAGATTCATTCATTTTCATTGACTATAAGGCAGTCAAATTAACGTTACAAGATTTGATCCAATAGTGTGAAGTAAAGAAAAGCGTTTAAAAAATACAACTTATTTTACAATTTGGGGTGCCCCCTACATGCATGAAAAATGAAAATTCTGCCAATCCGATGTAAATTTGAAATGAAAAATTTGAAGATGAAAAATTAGAATTTTTAGTCGTACTAAAATCTTTAAAATTAAATATCTCAAGAACACGAATTAACGCCTCTTTGTAAATTTGGAATATTTTAGAGTAAGGATAGAACTATTTTCAGAAAAAAAATTAATTTAAATCCAATTGATCTTCAACCCTAGCGCCATTTTAAAAAAGTTTTTTTAATATTTTTATTTAAAAGTTAATTACAAAAACAATTAATTTTTTTTTCAAACGACTAACTAATCATCTATCAAACAAAAGAAAGTTTGCTGAAATCGATATAGCCGTTCTTGAGCAATTTAATTTCAAAGTTACATCGGATTGGCAGAATTTTCATTTTTCATGCATGTTGGGGTGCCCCTATGCTCAAACTACGCACTTTAAAAAAATTGTAAAATAAGTTGTATTTTTTATTTTGTCCATACTACTTATATGCCAAGTTTCAGGAATATCCAAAATGGTCAAGTTTTTACAACTCGGTCTAGAACACGTTTTTCTTCTATACAAGATTGTACTTTATTGTAATTTAGGTCTGAAAGGGATTGTAATTTATGTATGAATTAGGGTGCTTGATATATTTACAGTATTATAGGGGCGTTAGTTGCAGATCTTAATTTTCATCTGATAGGAGGTCAAGACGAGAATAAAATTGATAAAAAATATTGACGTCGCTGATGCATCAACTGTTTCACCAGTTCTGACAATAGAGCAATTCCACGTCACCGCAACAGAATTTGTTCTAGCATCCGGACTGACCCCCTTTGATTTCGATAAAATTTCATACACAGATAGTCAATGACAAAATAAAAATATAATTTCTTTCGAAAAATGAAATTTCGCTCTGAGGATGACACAGGGTGGTGGCAAAGTTTTACGGGTTGGCGAAACATTAGTATCTTTGGCTACCGATTGCTAACGATTGACTAAACCGATTTAAGTCATTTATAGCTCATTAGAAAGGTAATTGATAGACCTTATAAAAAAAATAATTTAAAATTTTGTAGTAATTTTTTAAAACTGTCTTAAACTTAAATAATAGTATTTTAAAAGATGGCGCTATTGAGGGTACCCTCACTTTTACCACATTTTTTTTCTAGAAAAAAATCTTTAATTAATTCTTAATCTGAATCGAAAGTTTTCCAATGGCATAATTTATCGTTTCGAAAATAAAATTCTTACAAATTTTTAATTTCCGTTTTTCAATTTTTTTTTTTTAAACAATGCAGTCTATTTAACTAAAACCACCGGAATTCTTGTTTTATAGAAATTTATTGAGCATTTAATTATTTTAAGGATACAAGCTAAGTATTTGAGGGTGTGGATGCTTTTTTACATAATTTACCTTTTCTCAAATTTCTACCGGTCGGAAATTAATTTTAAATGCATGAACTAATCGAATACCCTAACTTAATTAATTACCTATTAATGATAATATATGTCATAAAATGAGAGCACAGTCATGGAAAGAATAGTCTTGATATTTTGATCGTACAGCATCATTAGTAAATTCATTTGTCAATCTTGTTAAAAACATATTAGTGTTGTGTTAGCAAAGAAGTTTTAAAGCGTATTATAGTAAAAATTATTTTTTTTTTAAAAACATGAGTAAATATCATTGTATAAAACCATTTGGTATCGGCGGCAAGTGCTCAAAAACTTTACGATAAATTATGTTTTTTATATTCTAATGCGAATGCGAATTTGTTCGTCTTGTAGAATTCGTCTCCTAATGATCAGTTCCACTGGACGTAATGAAGCTGCAAATACAGGTGATGCAGAATCAAGTTCGAGTGATGAAATATTGGAGGTACAGCAACAGCCTATCAGCGGACCAAGCGTTTTACGAGATATTATTTCATCACCAACGATAGTTAATATGGAACGTGATGAGCTAATTAATCGCATGAATGAACATATTGTGCAATTTGTAGCTAATCAAATTTCTTCTATTAATCGAAAGCGGTTATTTCGCAGTTTTGAGTATGGAAAGGATAAATCGGAGCAACTGGGTAGAAACATACAAAATATTTTAATTGGTGAGACTCTTTATTCTTCTGATGAAATAAAAGTGCAATTAAAATACATAAATTAACACACATGCTAAAATTATTAATAACTCACCATTTTGTTGCACAACAACAGTTCATGTAATTGGAAAACACCAAATCAAATTTGAAAGTGGGAGAGTGCTTAGTACTTGGGGATTTTTCGAAAAATTACTCTTTTTTTATTCAAGGAAATGTGCAGAGTTATCATTGAAATGATTCACAAGCTACGATACACCCATTTTTAATATATTATAATTCACCTACTAGTCAAGGTATCGATCACTTAAGTTTTGTCATTATCTCTGATATAACTGAACATGATAGTGTGGCAGTGTATCTATTCATATCAAAAATGATTGATTTTATAAAAGATAAAATAGAACATCTTATTGAAAAAATAGTCTATATGACTGATGGTGCGGGATCTGAAGATAAAAATAAATATAATTTTATAAATCTATGCTACCACAAATCAGATTTAAATATAGGCGCAGAGTGGCACTTCTACGCTACCAGTGATGGAAAAGGACCGTGTAATGGAATAGTAGGTACATTGAAACGAGGTGCTCATCGATATAGTTTGTCTAACAAGGATATTATTCAAACTCCTATGGATCTTTATGAATGGGCAGCAAATGACAATCAACAATGAATTTTGCATATACCAGTAAAAATTATTATACAGCAATGAAGTTACGGCTAGAAGAAAGATACAAAGAGGCTGTAACTATAAAAGGTACACAATCATTTCATGCGTTTATACCCAAAGATGAAAATTGATTGCTCGCAAAAATATATTCTATTTCAGCTAAAACTAGGATTTTTAAGATAAACCGTTAATATGCAATGTAAATTTATTTTATATTTTTAATTTTTTTATATTATTTTTTATTATTAATAAATGTATATTGTTTTATTACACAACTTAGAATAAAAATAAATAGTACATTATGATGCTAGGACGTAAAGCTAAAAATTTTGGACGGATGTGGAGTTTGCAAATCGAGGCGTTAGCCGAGATTTGCACCCACATTAAGTCCAAAATAGCTTACGTCCGTGCGTCATATACTATTTTTTATTCGCCGCAAGCAAAATATTGTAAGAAAAGTTGTTTATTCTAAATTAAAATTATAAATTTTCATAAATTTTAAAATAAAAATATGTGGAACAAGTAACCTTTGACAAAATATTTATTATTTTTTCCAAAGTATTGTGTAGCTAGCTATGACAACAAATGATAACAACTATTTTAATTGAATAATGAAATTTTGAATCTGAGGGTTGCTTTGATAAAAAATTTTATTTTTCATAGAATTTAAACAAATACAAATGCTTTTTACTTTTTTGGACGTAGCTATGACAACAAAATAAATAGTTGAAAAGTGATACTTTAAAGCCGCAAATCACAGTAATAATAAACACTTTAATATGTAGGCGAATAAAAAAGTTATTTATTATATGAATTCTATACAACATGCATTTTATTTCACATAATTTTTCTCACTATTTGCTTCTCAGCATGAGTGCATGAGTTAATATATATCAGGTACATTCATTTATAATTAATTTCCGACAGGTAGAAATCGGAGAAAAGGATCCACACCCTCAAATACTTAACTTGCATCCTTGAAATAATTAAATTTCTATAAAACAAGAATTCAGGTGGTTTTAGTTAAATAGACTGCATTGTTTAAAAAAACAAATTTGAAAAACGGAAATTAAAATTTTGTAAGAATTTTATTTTCAAAACGAGAAATTATGCCATTATGAAACTTTCGATTCAGATTAAGAATTAATTAAACATTTTTTTTCTTGAAAAAAAAAAATGTGGTAAAAGAGAGGGTACCCTCAACAGCGCCATCTTTAAAAATATTATTTAAGTTTAAGACAGTTTTAAAAAATTACTACAAAATTTGAAATTATTTTTTTTATAAGGTCTATCAATTACCTTTCGAATGAGCTCTATAAATGACTTAAATTGGTTTTGTCAATCGTTAGCAATCGGTAGCCACTTTGCTACCACCCTGTGTCATCCCCAGAGCGAAATTTCATTTTTCGAAAGAAATAGTATTTTTTATTGTCATTGGCTATCTGTTTACGAAATTTCGTCGAAATCAGAGGGGGTCGGGAACATCGATGTTGCGGTGACGTGGAATTGCTCAATATATAGTTCTAGAAATTTCATCTTATAAGTTTCCGTATGACATAATGTATACATTCTGAGTTAGTTCGAGGACTACGGTCACCACATTTTAAACGCTATCAACACATATTTACGCATATTTACAAATTGCCTATGGCCGCACAAATCATAATGACGACCTGACGGGATTAACCAAACATGACTAAAATGAACTTTTGTTCGGAAGACTCTCTACTATTTTATCCAATAACATTCAAAATTTAATATGTCAGTTAAATAACTTGACTTCAAGTACACATGAAAAGCAAACACAAAAACTTTAACCAGAATTGATAAACAGGAAATAAGGACGCAGAACTATTGATATTTTTTACAAAAATCTTATATAATAAGTCACCAAAAATCGTTATCAGGAACTGAAATGAATGTTTTTTAAAATAATCAGCACTTCGGTCGACGTTCCACGACTTGGTCTAACTTCGCCCAAAAATAAATTACTTGTTCTCGTTTAGTTTTATATCTTTTGATAAAATTTGATCAAAATAATCAAAATGACTGCATGAACGTAGATTGTAGCTCGCACACTGCTTTAACAAATCATAACAAAATATGAACTTTGACCCAAAGCTACTGTTCCATTTCCACTTTTAAAAAAGTTTCATCAAAATCACGCCATAAAGACTAGGACATATAGCATTAACAAAACATTAAACCATGAAATTTTGCTCAGAAGGAAAGTCTTTCCCTCCTCTATTGTAGATAGTGTGAGTTTTGGCACATGTCCTTTACTAACGGTGTTGACATAAATATCCTAAATGTTGATTACAAACGCATATATTTTTTAAGGGTAGAATGTCCTCAAATATCTCTCGTCTGTATTAATCAGACCATAAAGACAAACTCATGTAAAGAGTGTTTAAAAGTTTGACCGGCAGTTTAGATACTGAACTATAAGGAACCTACCAAAAGCCTATAAAGTTTCATCAAGATCGGATGTAAGGACTTGAGGTTCTATTTGTTCTCTTCTGTCTATCTAAATGATTTTTAAAATTTGTGGATCTGATGTGTTGGACTGAAAAAATTTTTGTTGCAATCACTAAATGATGTGTTACAAATTTTTGTTTTGATACATTATGTGACACTAGAAAATGAAATCGCTCACTCTATTGCATACTATATCCATTAGTTTAAATGCAAATGGAACTATAACTTTGGATTAAACTTAACGGAAACAACTAAAACTCGAAAACTACTGCCTTGGTTTCAAAAATTTTAAAAAAATTCCTAATGAGCTCCTTGCAAGCACAGCCGAAATGTTGTAAACTTCACAAATTTCTATAAATACTGGATGGCCCTTAAAACACGATTATTTTTATTGTTTTTACGGTACCCCTAAATCGATTCTAATGTTCCTAAAAATAAGTTGTTCAAAATTTGAGACCATTCCGTAAATGTTAACCCGTGCCCCCTTCTAAAGTTGAGTTAGAGTCATTTTTCAAAAAAAGCGAAAATTCCCACTACGACTTTTCTGTTGGTGTATCCACGACTGTGGAGTGTTGGGGATTGATAGTACTCCATTAGAAAATGATTTTGTAATTTTTTTTGGCCAACCCCTTTGCTGTCGGTGACGGTCACGAATTTGAAATTTTTTCTTGAACGACAAACGTCTCCATTTTGTAGGCAGTTTAATGCGTATTCATTTTTTTTAAAAAAAATATCAGTTCGTTAGCATTTTTTCGTAGAATACGATAAAAATATTAAAAAAATTTTTGAGGGTAGCTTTCTCCCTTATTTTGAGGTTTTAAAGCAGTGTATCGAACCCAGAAAAATTTGGGTGCAGCTTCAGGTTCGGGTTCAATACATTAAAATTTAGTGGGTTCGGTTCGGGTTTGGGTTCGGGTTCAAATTTGTTACAAAAAAAAACAATTTTTTCGAATTTTTTTTATGAATTCATTATTTTTTTATTGAGAATTTTTGAGATCAATTAAACTCAAGTAAGTAAAGAAGCAATTGCAATTTTTTCAATTCAAAGGTATGGTTTGAAGTTTCTCAGTTAAAAACTCCAATTCACATTTTACGTGTTTCGGATGAATTCGAACCTTCCTCGTCAGTTTCTCGGCTCGAATCCTTGGGCAGACACGCTATCGATTACGCCGTTGAGGCGATGACAATTTCGAAGTTGAAACTTCTTCATCACTTAGTTATGTTTGCGTAAGTTAAACTTTTCCACTGTCATTAGACTCCATATTATGGAAATGTTTTGACATTATATGGGATTTTTTTATTTTTAGTTTATTTTTATTTTTTTTATTTTATTTTTTATGTTACATTACATACCGTATTTATGTTACAGTTACACACATATTTATTTTGGATAAAAATTTTCATTTAATTCTCACTATTCATTATTCTCTACTGAAACAAATAATAACCAAAATAATCTTGTTTGAAACAAAAAAAATTCTGCGAAATATGAAATTGCTTACGCAAACTTCCTAAATTTCCTATATTAAAAATTGAACCTGAACCGCGTTTTTGATTGGGTTCGGGTTCGGGTTCACATAATTTAAAATTAAAAAAAATCTTGCTCCGGAGCGGGTTCAGGGTTCGGGTTCGGTTCGGGTTCGAACCCCTGTTTTAAAGTTAAAAATCATTTTTTCGGAATGTATGACACGTCTTTTTTTATTTTTTTCTTTTAATTTAGTTTAAAATTTCAAATAATTTTTAGCGCGTGATGGAAGTTGCGTCGATGTGAGCGCTAGAAGGCGCTTAAACTTAAAACCACCCCCAAAACTTTCAGCGCTCTCTAGCGCTCACATCGATACAACTTCCATCACGCGATGGAAATTATTTGAAAGTGCATATTTTAAACTAAATTCAAAAAAAAAAAAACGCGTCATACATTCCGAAAACATAATTTTAAACTCTAAAACCTCAAAATAAGGGAGAAAACTACCCCCAACATTTTTTTAATATTTCTATCGTATTCTACAGAAAAAATGCTAACGAACTAATATTTTTTTAAAAAAAATTTATACGCATTAAACTGCCTACAAAATGGAGACGTTTGTCGTTCAAGAAAAAATTTCAAATTTGTGACCGTCACTGACGGCAAAGGGGTTGGCCAAAAAATCTAAAAAAATTACAAAATCATTTTCTAATGGAGTACTATCAATCCCCAACACTTCCACAGTTGTGGATACACCAACAGAAAAGTTGTAGTGGGACTTTTCGCTTCTTTTGGAAAAATGACTCTAACTCAATTTTTGAGGGGAGTACGGGTTAACATTTACGGAATGGTCTTAAATTTTGCACAACTTGTTTTTAGGAACGTTAGAACCGATTTAGGGGGTACCGTAAAAACAATAAAAATAATCGTGTTTTAAGGGCCACCATACATTATGCGATGAACGATGAACTTCCACAGAGATCAAATCTATTTAGCATTAACAAGCAACCCTATCGCGTTACATCAGAGCAAATTTCGTAGCACATTCCTTTACGGTTCATATAAAAAAGTGCATAACTTTCGCCTTTCAACGTGATTTTTTATCATCTGTGGAATGTCTTACCTTCATGGGTTTTCTGCGATAGCTTTAACCTTCAAAATTTTAAAGATAGCGTTCATAACTTTGTTATCAAGAACTTAATCCTAATCCCTAGTTGCCATGCCAAATATTCAAAGACGTTATTTTATAATTTATTACAATTAACACTAAACATGCATGACTTTAAACTAAAAAAAAATAATTAATTTAACACACTGAAAGTTATCCACCACTAGATGTTGGTATAGAAGAGTTCGGAGAGATAAACTCAACTTTTTGGTGAAGTAGAATGGGTTATTCTTTCTGCTGGGGAAGTCCAAAAGAGATGCAATACATAGTTTGTTTATTCTTTGCGCAGAAATTCAAAATGAGACCATGGAGGTTTTAAGACTCTATCAACAAAGAAAACTGCGTAGTGATGACCCGGTAAAGTAAACCAAATGCGTTTAAAACTCTTTTTTGATGATCAACTAACAATTGGTAAATCAAAAATAAAAATTTATGACTTCTTATGAAAAACTGGTTTGTGACAAGTTGATGCTAAGTGTTCATGCTATTTTCATTTTATTCATGATTCCTGTCATGGAATAGAACCTGTTGTTCCCAATCAAATGTCCCTGTCACATTGACATCGAATTCGGTTTTATTGTCTTCGTATTTTGTTATTGAAGCCAAGACAACCTAACTTGCTGTCAGTATGCCAAAGAATAGTCGGTTGATTCAAAAGAGGCTACAAAGTTCGATTTTGTTTTCAGTGCGAATTTAAGCAAAGTAAAGCATAAGCTAGTGAAAGTATAATTTTATCATAGATTTGGGAATTTATGGGTTGGTTGGGTTGGTGAAATGTGAAAAGAACCGTTTCGGACATAGTTCCATTTAGATGAAGTTACAATTTAACAAATACTATATTGCTGTCATTGTAACCAGGCTACAGTTTTTTTTCTCAAGCCCATGGTCTGTCGTCTTTTGTTTATTTTCACCTAGTTTTAGGTTAACAGTTTTTGATGGTGCGCACAAGTGTTTTATGTTTAAAAATTAAAAAGAAACAAATGAAAACAAAAAAGTTCTTCCCTATTGTATAATGTTGTTTCTAATTCATTGTTTTGATATATTTAAAAATTGTTTGTTGTTATTGCAAATCAAAAATATAAACTTTTGCTTGAAGTTTGCACACATAGCATAGCAGTATAGCACATTCAGAATTATTTTTGGTCAATTTGAATAAACTTTTGTTATTTTTTTGTTGACGTAGACAAGTTTATTCATGCTATTTTCATTTTTGTACTCGATAATCATCCCTACTCCTGAAGTTCAGAGCGACATTTTACATTATTTTTGTCAACACCAGTTACCTGTTACCAGCATTATGTTTTTAAAAGGTTTCACTAAATTTTTTTATCCTATTAGTATCAACTCATAAAGCCAAATATTACGATCAGTTTACCAAACGAAAGTGGCACGATTTTGTGCTAAAGCGTGAAGTAACTTTCATTGGGCCTTTCCACACTTATACGCAGTGCAACACATCACTTCTTCGTTTCTTTCCTCTTTGCCTATAAATTGCCTGTAAACTAAATTGAAATATGGCAACTCCAATTTAGTTTATAGGCAAAGAGGTGTTACATATTCGCAACCGACTTAAAGATAAAAAACAATTCTGTTGAAAATCGAACTTTTTGTTTTTATTCTTACGAAATTAAAGATAACATGCAAAATAGTATGCAGAAATACAAATAAATGCTATTTGTTGACCTTTTACATCAATTTGAAATCAATTCAGTTGCATATTCAAATTTATAATACAAAAAATATTTTAATTTTTTTTTTAAATATTAGTTTTGCATAATTTTAAGAGCAGGTGTTGCAAACCATGACAAACATGACAACATGTGTACTTTTAAACTACGTCGTTCACAACAACTACGATTTGATTTAATATTTAAACGTAGATTTAATTCTGATTTAAAATATTTAAATTTTTTTGTTTTTGAAATTCATGTAAAAACATCAAACATTTCACGATGAACTAAGATTAACGATAAAATATCAATTCAACCACGTTTTCAATTTAATTCGTTTACAATATACAATCAATAAATTTTATAATTTTAGGTTGATGATCAAATGAAACTTCTACAAAATTCTTGGTCCGATATGCTTGTCTTGGATCATTTACATCACCGAATACATAATGGGTTACCAGATGAAACAACATTACCAAATGGACAAAAGTTTGATTTACTTGGATTAGGATTATTAGGTGTACCACAATTAGCTGAACGTTTTAACGAATTACAAAATAAATTGCAAGAGCTTAAATTTGATGTTGGTGATTATATTTGTATGAAATTTTTATTGTTACTTAATCCCGGTAAGATTATTTCAATTAAAAATTTTTCTGATTGAAAATGATAATAATCAAAAAAATGTTTAAATAGAAAAACTTTTACAATACACAGATGTCCGAGGCATTACAAATAGGAAAACAGTACTGGAAGGGTATGAAAATGTACAAGCGGCATTATTAGATTATACATTAACATGTTACCCATCTGTAACTGTAAGTTGTTTCTTTTTTTATTAATAAATGTTGAAATTTAAAAATATTTATGTAAATTTTTCAGTGGGAGTATTAGCGTTACATAATATCACTATAAAAATTTAAATATATTTAATCCATTCAAACTTAATTGTAATCTATTTGTTTAATTATAGGATAAATTCAGTAAACTACTTAGTATCATACCAGAAATTCATGCTATGGCAGCACGAGGTGAAGAACATTTATATGCAAAACACGTAGCCGGTGGTGCACCAACACAAACACTATTAATGGAAATGTTACATGCAAAACGAAAATAAGTTATTTAAAGAGTAAGTATTGGGAACCGAAGCGGTTTTACGGATAATCCTCATAATGTTTTTTCTGTCGTCAATCTTTTGTCACGGTCAAGCTTTTTAATTTTTTGATTTTTTTTTATATTCATTACGGTCACTCGCAACAGCAGTATAATCATCGTGGCAGTAGAGTTTTCTTGTACGTATGTACGAGGGTATGTCGTTGATATCAGGTGGTTTCTTACATTTTATTTTAGATGACACAACATTGGATTTGACCGAAGTACTTTCCTTGTTGCTCAATTGACGGCCGCTTTGTAGCGTCTAATCTTACCTTTGTATAGCATACGATACAGTTTAAGTGGAGCGGGGCTTGCTTTGTGATATATTATGATTTTCCTTGTATACATATACCATAGTTATATCTATTGTTATAGTGGCTTTGTGATCCTCCGAGTTGTTCCTCAGCAGACCTTAAAATAGCAGTTTTTAGTAAATACTAAGACAGACCGAGGTCTCCATATATTTTTTCTGATTTCTTAAACGTTTCAGAATTTTTTAGCTGTTAATACGTTTAAAACGTTTCCGTTGATTAAATTTTTAAATATAATTAGCGCAGCACAGCATATCGGAACTTCAAAGCCCCAAACATTCAGAACTGTCGATAAGAAATGTGTTATGCAGGTGATTACTATGACTCTGTTTCTGTTCGGTAAGAGTCATCTTGTGAATCTGTCGGTGTAGAAAAAAGTTTAGTTTTGACCTCGCCCGCTGGTCGAAGAGACCGACAACATCTAGATTGGACAGTAATTTTTTTACTGTTGTTATGCTAGAAACTTCAAAAAAATTAACAATTAACCGAGTGGTATTTTGTTAGGAGATTTTGTGAAATAATTTTGTTTAAGGTGAAAGGAGAAATTTATCATAAAATCGGCTGCGTGGTTCCGTTCCCAGATGATGAACAAAAATTTCTACAAATGTATTTCATCAAACAGCAATGATGAATTCAATGCATGCTGCGGAATTTTTACCGGAATAAAAAGGACTATCGTTTCCCAAATTCTTAAGACTTAATTCTTGTTCTTCACTAAAAAAACGATTTAGTGCGTTTGTTCAACAAAGCAATTGACATGATGCCATCTGATACACAAAAGATACAATAATTCATTTTGACAAAACGTCTGCTGGACAACATGTGAGGAGATTCAATTCACGAAATATAGGCAAAATGGTAATTTATAAAAGCAACAGAATCTCATCCACGGTGCGGCTAGATATCACTTCAACGTTAAAACGATACATCCAGTCAGAGGAGAAAAAACAAATTAAAAATACAGCGCAATGAGTTAGTTATTCATACCGATTAATGATTCGATAGAATGAAGACAATCATATTTTGAAATGCCACCAATTGTTTCAGCGTAGAGATGTATGCAAAAATCGAAATAGAATGTTTGACATTTATCCGGTAAAATCAGATCAAGCTTTGCTCTGAAGTACCACCTCACTAACGTTGATATACTAACGATTTTGCCATTTTCATTTATAGGAATACCACGTCATGATACAATTGCATATTTTCGTCACTATTACCTTGAGGGCTTAAGGAAAAACTCCTTTACAGTCAAATAAACCAATAACTGGGTTGGAGAAATTTTGTTCTGAGAAACGCCAGGAGGAACTGGTACAGCATTCCTAATTAGATTATTTCTGACAACAATTCTATCACAAAATGACATAGTTTTAGCTCTGGCGTTGTCCAGAATAGATGCTACCAAATGAAAGAACTGCACGTTCCACTTTGAAATTGCATTTAACATGCAATTAATTGAAACGCTCACCAACGGATAAAAAAATGCTTGTCTGAAATACTTTACTTTGTGGCGACACGTAAAGAGGTTAAACTTAACAAAAAATATGAATGTCTAGCTGCAAAACGATCGATCAGTTTAGATATTCTCACATCAATTGCTGAAAATTGGGAACAAAATGGAGTCGGTTGGGTTCACCTCAGAACGAAGTTGATTCGAAGCCTCTTCACAACCTTTGCAATTTAATGCTGTCAAAAAGAGAATCATTTAAAAATGTATTTCCCAATCATCAAACAAATTAATCGTAAAAATCACGAATGGCTGAGTGATCGAGCAATCTAACATTCAAAGCGAAGCATTCACATACAAGTCCGCAGACACTGTTGTGGACCAAATGAAACGATCATTTATCATTCAGAATTTTTTAATTCACTCGATCTACCAGGGATGTCACACCATCCGCTGCAATTGAAAATATGCGTGCTAATTATTATGCTGCGAAATACCAACCAGCCAAAGGGACTCGCCGTAAAAAAACTAATGAGCAACTTAGTAGAGGCAATTATCTCCACAGAACTGTTCAGAGATGAAGACTCCTATGATTCCTACGGTTATTCCATTGCAATTTAAGAGATTGGAATTTGCAATTCCAATCTCTTTTCTGCAACATCGCTCTCATTTCTTTGTTTTTTTTTTTCATTCAATTATAGTTAGCCACAGCAACGCGTGGTCGGGTACAGCTAATACATTATAATTTTTATTTACTTTAGATATACAAAGCTACTTGCACGTTAGATAAAACTGTCGATAAATCCGTGACTAACGTTTAATTAGATTCCCTACATTGTTTGAGGTTTCGGAACACTCAATGATTTATAACATTTTCCTCATTAGGTGGTTTTTTGTTTTGAACTGTTGCTATGCATATGGATTGACATATGCCTCGCTAAAGGTACTTATGCGCCATGGCGAATTAAATCTGTTTTTAATGGAGATGTAAAACAATAATTTCTAGGACTGGGTTTAATTCAATACGTGTACAAATTGAATTTATTATTGAAGAAATGTTTGTTTTTTGATGGGGTAAGAGTTGTTGGTTTGTGCCAGCCACTCATTTTTCTAATTTACATCTAGGTTGTTTCAAGTCATAAAAAACTTAGACCTGGGAACCAAATCGTTTTATCAATAACAGCCGTCACGCAGTCATCAAAATTTAGTTGTATTGCCTTAAATAACGTTTTATGAAGTCAAATCAAACAATTTGGTGTTAAAGCTACAATGAACATTCGGTTGGCACAAAATGAAGTTGTAAGGATTTTTTTCTCAGTTAATTATTGTAATCAAATTCCAGAACCTGCCAAGTATTTTAAAATCCTGTTTTAGTTCTCAACTCTGGCTGTATATGTGTTTGGAATTATGTAAAGATATTGTTGTTGAGGAAAAAAAACTAATACACTCCTAACTCCTGTATTATTTGAGTTTAGCGAAACCTAAAGAACTGGTAATCCAAATTTCAGAAGACATTTAGAGCTATTCTACCAAATTAAGAATCTTCATATTCGCTTCACTCAAAAAAATTTCAATGATCGATTTTTTTCAGTGTAGAAACGTGATAAATAACTTAACACCAAACTCTATCAGCCGTGTCTGTGTCGGTAGTTGGCATATTATATTGCAAAGTATATAGTGAAAGATTAGATTTGAGCCGTGTCCGAGTCCGAGTTTGGTTTCATAGTAATTATTCCACAAAACTTTCTGTCTGATTAATGAATTCTAAAACCAACTGTATTGGCAAAAGTTTAATTTTGCTGGCCTCTACAGTGTTGAGTAAAAAATCCTAGCTCTCATACTAGACACGGTCGGGCATACAAACAAAAATTGCTCCTTCTTTTCAATACAACACCCACAGACCAAAGTCCTGAGAGTTTTCTTCTATTAGTTTAAAATAAAATTAACATTTTTTCCTGATATGCTGATAAACATCTTAATTTGCCTGCCTGTTCAAGTCTTTCATAATGACAAGGCAAACGTTTTTGATAACCCTAAGGCAGGGTTTAAACCTGAATATTTTTAATGACCGTTTCAGTCCTTGCAAGTTCATCCGCTTTACGTTGCCCGGAATGCCACTATAACCTGGAACCACCGAAGTGTGATGTTGTTGAGTTGCGCTATGCTACAAACAGTTTTACTACACTCTTTGAATAGTTTGGAAGTAGTCTCCGGGTTTATCGGTGCCTTAATAACTATTTGGCTATCCGAACAGATAAAAACTATTTTCCCCTGCGGAAGAACTGTACAAAACCTTCGAAGAGGGAAGTTCATGCTCTTTATGGCCTTATTTGATTCCATGTACACGCTAGCTCCTGCATATCCATTCAACAGTGAGTCATCCGTAAAGAAAACATAAATCTCGCTGGAGGACCAGTCGGAAAAGATGATCTGAAGAGATCTCTAGAAGAGATGATCTGAACACCGCTTCTCAAAGTTATATACTTAGGTCATGACGTCACTATGCATATCCATTTCCGGACAATCTGTCCTTGATGTGTCAAGTATGTGACCATAACCACACGATTTCCGTTTATTCACGTTTCTGGAGTTGCAGGAATTCTTCTCTTATTGGTTAATAAGACCACGTGTGATTTAGAAGGATAGATCGAAGGAGTTTATAACACCTCTCAGAGATTTTATGTTCACCACATTCCCAGCCAAGATCAAACTACAATCTTTATTTGCAGTTACAGTTAGTTATTCTTATCTCATTCTTTTATGCTGCTTGGGAAATATGTACATAGCAAATGATGTACTATTTGTTCCACAGATCTCGTATACCTTTCAGTTGGTTTAAGTAGTAAGCCTGGTTGGTATTTGGTTTCTTTTCGGAGTGCTTTAGATATCCTTGCTGTCAAACAATAAATCTCAATTGACTCATGAAACTTCTTCCATGCGCTTTCTCTACCACTCCGGATACTCTATATTTCCGTCTACTTTTACTATAAACGATCCCCAGTCATCTCACATCTGTATTTTTTGTTTGTTTCGTTTTCTTTTAAAATTTCCAGACTAAATCTGTCTTTTCAGTTTTCTGTTTCTTGAATCCGATTCGCAACATTTTCAAAGACTTGTACACAATTGATCGACATGAAAGCCCATAAACATTTGGCTAAGAAGCAATTTGTGCATATCCGAATCAGTTGATTTTGGCTTTGTAAAACTCTTTTACCACCGTGTCGACTATAAAGTCAAACATTATGTGATTGTGGTCTGAGGTGAGAAAATACTCTGCGATACTCTCCAATTTCGAACCCTTCTCAAAAACCAAAGCCACAACTAAGATATTGAGGGTGATATCAAATAACTTCTTCTCCAATTGAATTTGAATGTACCATGAAGAAACTCAAGGCCTGTTGTTGTAGCGACGGTGCGGTGCTACTCCTCCGGCTCCATATCCAGATTCAGGAACTCTGCTACTGCTTTTGGGCGGTACCACAAATCTTTCTTCGTCAGGTTGCTTGGTTTTCCTGGACAATTAAATAAAATAGTGTCTGCATCATGTGGCGTGCCCTTACATATGGGGCACTTGTCAACAATGTTCTGGTCAATTCTGTTCATATAGTTATTATTTAAGATGCGTGACCAACCGGATCTTAACTGCGCTAGAAAGGATCTGGTGCTGTGCGGGAGTTTGACCTCGCGACTTGTGGCTGCTTTCTCTTGAGAACTCGATTTGGAACGTAGTTCTTTATGGTGTCTTCAACAATTTTCGTGTAAATCGTTTTTACGCCTGTTTTCTACGTAAGCTCGTCAATGTTATCTGTTACTTGGTTGTTTCTGACATCACTTAAGAAACATTTCGCAGTACATCTTATGTCTCTAGCCTATTCCTCGTCTGTTGTTATCTAAACTGCTCCAAATTACATGATGTGCATTTGCATCGCACCCCAGGATCAAGAGCAGGTTCATGTTGTTGCAGAATTCCACCACCTTAACGAAATATTGGTTTGGAATGGTACCATCATTCGGTAGATACAAGAATACGAAGACTACGTCAGTATCAACCCTCGATAACAGTTACTTTTACAGCAACGCCATCTTTGCCCCTATATTGAGATATAATGATACCGAATATGTGGTTTGCACCATGGTTTATGTCCATTTTGTTAATACCAGCTCCATCTTTCTACGTCACTGTAATGTCATCATCAACTGAGACACTCACAATTGATTCACTTCCAGTTTGAGCTATATCTTTTTACATTACCGTGGGATCTCAACATTGGGTGGAGTGTCTCCTGTGACCTTGTTGTCCAGCGTGAAATTGACCCATTGAATGCCGTAGTATCCTGTACTGTACATGCTGGGATTGTATCTTTCCAGTCTGGAAAAAAAGGATTCTTTTCAGGTAGCTCTGGAAGAACAGGAATGTTCACCGATGTTCTGACCGTTTTTGGAGGTTCACTTGAATATTGGCCCCTTCCCAAAGAGAGGGCTTAGGAATTGGATTCTTAAGCCAGGTGACTGGCCTATTCGTTCTCACTCAAAATTAAAGAAAAAACCTTTTTCCGGTAGGAATAAAGATGACTACTCCATACTCTACCAATAACAATCCCTTGTATCTTCTGATGTTGTGAACGCTAAATCTACTAGGGATCTGGCATTTAGAGCATATAAAGAGGATCCAACGCCAGATAACTGGAAGATCTTCTGCAAGTAAAGAAACCGTGTTACACTTCTAATTAGAGATTCTAAGAAGACGTTTGGGTCTGCTTACTATAATGTTGAACAACCTGTTAAACGATTGTGGAACAAGCTTAAACGAACAGGTGCTTTTGGTGACCAAAGTACTGACTTTAATGGACTATCACCTAAGGAATTCAACTCCCATTTTGCTCTCCAACAATCTGGTCTAACCAGTGATAGAGTTGATGAAGCTATTACTGAAAATGAATTATCGTTCTCGTTTGGCAACGTTTCGTTGGTCGAAGATTGGAAAGCTATTTTCTTGATAAAATCTAATGCCACTGGGTTGGGTAACATTCCCATTAAATTCATAAGGCTGGTGATGCCGGTTTTTGCCCGACACATCTTGCATCTGATAAACACAGTAATTACAACCTCATCTGTTCCTTTGGAGTGGATAGTGGAGTGGCTAAGGTTCTACCTGTACCGAAGTCATCTGCTCCTACAATACTTACAGACTATAGACCTATTAGTCTTCTTCCAGTTTTATCAAAGGCTTGGGAAATACTTATTAAGCAACAAATGATTACATTCTTGACTGTTCGTAACTGTTTGTTTAGTATTCAATCTGGGTTTAGGTCTTGCCATAACACCACTACTGTGGTTATGGAATCACTGAGTTTGCTAGAGGAAATATTGATAAACGAAAAGCTACCATAATTCTCCTGCTTGATTTCAGTAAGGCATTTGATTTTATTGGCCCCGTCATACTG
Source organism: Diogma glabrata (assembly GCA_963693315.1). Taxonomy (NCBI): domain Eukaryota; kingdom Metazoa; phylum Arthropoda; class Insecta; order Diptera; family Cylindrotomidae; genus Diogma; species Diogma glabrata. Next base: position 364,258,963 of record OY856186.1, on the reverse strand, counting down.
TGTCAGAAACTTAAGGAACAATTCTCTTTATCTTCCTCTGCATGCAATCTCATGTTCTCTTACTTAACAAATAGAAGTCAATGTATCTCGATTAACAATGTTAACTCCACTTTCAAAGATCTTATCAGGGGGGTTCTACAAGGGTCGGTGTTGGGTCCGTTGCTCTTCTCCTTGTACATAAATGATTTACCTTCCTGCATAAAATCTTGTCTAGTGCATATATATGCTAATGATGTACAAATAGCATGTTCTAATAACCTGGAACAATGCATCTCAAGTATAAACGTTGATCTGGATGCAATTTGTAGTTGGTCTGCTCGAAATAGCATATCTATTAACCCATTGAAATCTCGAACGATAACTATTTATCGGATACCTATAAGAAATGTAAGTCCACTCATTATCAATGGGACTAAAATTCCATATGTAGCTAAAGTGAATAGTTTGGGAATGATTATAAACGAAACCATGACCTCTGGGATGATCATGTATCTAGTATATCTAGCAAAGTTTGCTTTGCTCTAAGGAAGTTATATGCAATAAATGATTACATCCCCCTTAACCTCAAAACAAGCTTGTACGTACATTAGTATTCCCCTTTTTTTTGTATGGATGTGAGGTGTATTCTGTGTGTAGTTCCGGGTGTTTCTATAAGGTTAAGCTCTCTTTAAATTCAGCTGTGAGATTTATCCATTCTCTACGTAAATTTGATCATGCAATATCCTAAAGTCTTTCTTGGGTGTGATCTTGACAAGTTTTTTGAGGTACGAACTTTAATCATCCTATTCAAGATTATTAAAAATCAGACCCCAATTGATCTACATAAAAAACTGAATTTTGTTCAATCGGCACGCACTAGTCCGCACTAGATCAGGACATAGTTCCCTCTCAATGGAGCAGTCATTTATGGTTCAAGCTTCCAAGTTATGGAATCGCATTCCCATCGACATTAAAAACTTGACATCTCTTTACGAGTTCAAGCGAAATAGCATGTTCTTCCTTGCATAAATATGGAATGTTACGCTTCTCTTCCCACTGATTCGGTCTCTGTTATGGTTCGCTGGGGTTGGAGCGGGAGCAAAACTTGTGCATATTAAATTAAAAAATTTTGTTTTTTTCGTAATGGTGTATCGTGTGTCTCTAGATTGATTCAGCCTAGAATTATTATTATTGTATCCAATTTAAATCTTTTTAGTTTTGTTTAGTTTTTAGTTTATTTTTTCTAAATGTTGAATGTCTATTAAAACTAGACTACAATTGTATAAGGAAAATTGCCTTTGATTACTTGCTTATATGAATAAAAATAAATAAATACAAAAAGATGAGAAGCAAGGAAACTCAGTTGAACTGACAACATCCTTATCCAAACGTAGAATCAACGCAGCTCGAGAACGTTATGTCGATCTTCAAATAATGCTCCACTCGCTTTTAGCCGTCAATGGTCGAGATAATGTATAGACAACAGTTTTTTTAGCCGAATAAGAGAAATGAGAAGAATTTGAGACATCAAGTTTTGTGTCTTATTAGTCTCACACAAATTTTGGAAACCGAAACTAGATTTGTGGTTAAACTGTACTTTGGAATTTATATTTTACTACTGAATATGATCCAGAACGGTATTTCTATAACTTGCTAGTTACTCAATGCCATCTAGATCAAGATTTGATATTGATATTGGCGTTTACTGTTTAACAAATTAAATGTAACTTTAAAAAAATTCTATATATTTTTGCAATGTTGAGTGAACTTTAAGGCAAAACTTTAATTTCTGTGGAGTTTCATAAAGCATTTTATGTTGGTTGTATTGTTAAAAGATATACTAAAGAGGGCGAAATAAAATTTTAAAAATACTAATACCCACTTCCGCCCAAAAAGTTGTTATTATGTTAACAAGTTTCGATTTTATTTTTAAAATGTGCTAATGTTAAAAACAAGAAACAATAAAAAGAGACGAATTTCATTTCGTTCAACCGAAGAAAACGTTGGAACACGAGATTTAGAGCCGATTGTATGAACTCGGATAAAAGATATTTCCTCAGATATAACGTCGTTTGTATTGTATGAATCACGATGGAATAAAACATTTATCCGAGGATTTTATTCTATTCTCTGTTTTATCTGCTGTTTTTGTATAGAACAGTGGATAAAACAATTTGTTTCTTTTTTCTTGACATACGCATAGAAGAATAATTTTGTTTTGAATTTGTGATTATTTTTTAATTTAAATTTATGCGTTTCTAAAATTTGTTTTTTGATATAAACTAATAGTAAAATAAATAATATTTTTAATATAATTAATTTAAGTTTTCAAATAATTTTTTTTATTTATAATTAAATTTATTTAATAGAAAAAGTATTGCCGCTTATAAAAATACTGCTATAAAGTGCAATAAAAACAATAATACAAAAAATTCTATCCGTGTTCATACAATCGACGAAAAATAAAATTCTCGGATAAAGATATAACTTTATTCTCGAATTTTTTGCTGTCAATCATTCTTCATACAATCGGCGCTTAGAAAACTTTTGACTTTAGGACAACGTATTAAACGTAATCTACTTCTATACTACTTTTTACTTCACCACAATTTTAAATTGTATGAAGTAATGCAATCTATCGTGAAAAAAAATCTTACATACCCCAAATTTTGTTTTTCTTTTGTTTTGGACCATCCTCTATCTAAATAGACAGTAAAAATTTTGGTGGACGTCTGTATGTGGGAGGGTTTGTGGATTTGTGGGTGTGTGGGTGGGTGACCTTTATGCATAGGATCTTCATGAAACTTTGGCAAATGATACAGGTTCACTTGAAAATGATAGATCTGGATTCATTTCAATTTTGGACATAATGGCAGGGGGTCTCCCGAACACCTCTGTTTAAATCTTGAATAACTTCTAATCCCGGCTTATGATCTAATGGAAACTTGGTATATAAGGTTTTAGTACTAGTTCCAATATTTCTGCATACCAACTTCCGGTTTGTCAATTCCGGTTAAAAAGTTTTTTTTTCAGGAGTTTTTTCCTACTGTAGCCTACAATTACCGATCGATTGTCATGAAACTTTGGTAAAAGGTTTCAAGTAACATAAAAAAGATTTTATCAGATTTTGGAGTACATTGGATAAAGGGTTTGGGGGTCCACCATACAACAGGTGGTTTTTTCCACAATGTTTTTATGTTTGTTGGGAGCATAAAACATTCATTCGTGAATGAATTTTGATGACACTTTGGAAAAAGATGCAAACATATATGGCAAGGAACTGATTAGTTTTTGAGCGATAGCGAACAAAGTGGTCCTGTGGGGTGTCCAAACACCTGTTTTTTTGATAGCTCAATAACATCTGTACCTGATAATCAAATTGGATGAAACTTGGTACATAAGCATTTAGTATGGTTTACAACAGTTCTGCATCCCAACTTCCGGTTTTTTACTTCGGGTAAAAATATTTTTTTTTAATTTTTGGAAGTTTTTTCGGTGTTTTTATGCACACTACAGCCTACAATAATAAAGTAATTATGATGAAACTTATGGAAAAGGTTAAAATTAGTGTAAGAAGATAATTATCATCTTTTGGAACACATTGATCAAAGTGGCGGGGGGTCTACCATACAACTGCTGACTTTTCACACTTTCTTTTTAAAGTTTGTTGGGAGCATACAGACTTCATTCATTAATCAATTTTAATGACACTTTGAAAAAAGATGAAGACTTAAATGACAAAGAATTGATTAGTTTTTGGACAATATTGGGAAAAGTGGTGGGGGTCCTCCCGAACACCTGTTATTGATTCAATGTTTGTTGGAAGCATACAATATTCGTATTGTTATTGATTCAATGTTATTGAATTCACCTGTTATTGATTCAATGTTTGTTGGAAGCATACAATATTCGTTCGTTAAGTAATTTTGATGACACTTCGCAAAAAGATGCAAATATGTATGACAAGGAACTGATTAGTTTTTTTAGCGATAGTGAACAAAGTGGTAGGGGGTCCTCCGAGCACCTGTTATTTTGGAAGCTCAATAACTTCTGTACCTGATAATCGAATTGGATGAAACTTGGTACATAAACATTGAGTACGGTTCACAACAGTTCTGCATCCTAACTTCCGGTTTGTCACTTCCGGTTAAATATTTTTTTTTACTTTTTCTCGTACAACAGAATTTATGTTTGTTGGGATACTACTGCTTTCTTTAATATTTTCATAATTAGCACTACGAAGTTTATAACATTGGTTAGCTTTTAATTAAAGTATTTAATGGATATTAGCTCATTATATATCCAGAACACTATGTTTCCAGAGCTGTGGTGAAGTCAGCCTATGCATCAGCGTCGCAATATTTTTTCTTTTTTATGCAGTTGGAACATGGATTTTGTTCTCTTTTCAGATTACAGTTGCATTTTCTGCAACCGTTTCCGAAACTTCAACTTCTTCGTTTCGCTTTCTCATAGCTTGTTTTTTGTTGAACAAGATGACGCCTTACTACACATCCCTATTGTTTTTTTTTTTATTATTTTCGTAGATGAAATTAAAATTTAGGTAGGTAGCATAAATACATTTTACGAATTAAAATAGGAACTTTCAAAACACTTTTTACAGCATTTTTTTCTGAAGCGAGTTTAAGTTATTTTAATTTTTTATTTTGTTGAGGATAATATATTTAATCGAGAAGGAAATTAAAAAGAAATGTGTGTGTATGCCTTTTCGAATTGATTTGGAAATTTTACTACTTGGAAAAATTAAAGAACCTTCAACTCTTTTGTTATTTAAATTAAAGATATGTTTACTAGCCACCAAAAGATTTTCAGCAATATTTCGAAATACTTTTATACGTTTTATAAAACTTTTATACGGTTTTTCTCTCAATAATCTGAAATTAATTTGGAAAATATTTTCCCAATTATCATTTTCAGATTAAACTTTATGAATGTTTCTGCTTCTTTAAATTTTGCCCACGGTAAAAGATTACATTTTAAAGTAATTATATTTAAATTCAACTCATACCACAAAACCTACTACTAATTTAACCACCAACATAATTTTTTCTTTGTCTATGTTTAAAGCCGCTTTAAGTCCTTTCCAATATAAAAACTTTTAAATCTTTTCCTTTTATCTTATTTTAAAAATCAATTCTGATATTTCTTACCAACCAACCATAATCCCAATCGTCAACAACAAATCTTAAAACAAATATAAATTCGTTTTGCTTTTTACATAACCGTACAGCAAACCACAATAATCAATAGAAAATAAAGCTTTTATCTTTCATAATATTCATTGCCTTATCTTGAAAACAAAAAAACTCTTATTTTTAATTTTCTTATTTTTAACAAAAAAAAAATAAAATTAAAATTACCAAAACAAAATTAAAATCTATAAAAAAACAACATGTCGCGTAACCGAAAATCGTGACTTTTTTTTTAACATTGCTTTAAAATTTCTCTCATACGCCGATAAAGAAGTTTCACTTCAAAAAATTGTTCAAACGACCATGCTGCCAACTATTATAATATATGTTTCACTGGGGTCTTTTTTTTCTACAACTTTATTAAGCTTTTAAACATCTCGTATTTTTATTTATCAACAATCTGAAAAAACGGTAAACTTTTGTTTCGTCTAGAACCGAAGGTAGACGATATTAAAAAACAATTTATGATTGCCTCGATTAAACATATTATATTTTTATTAATACAATTTCTTTTTTTTTAGATCTACTAAAATAATTTTCGTTCCACATTTAATTCTATCGAATTAAACAATTTAAACTACAAAACAAAATAATTGTTCTCACAATTTTGATTTTTTTTTTTTCAAAATCTCCTAAATCAATAATTAATACTAACGTTACCGTTATCATCTCAGCGAGTGTGTATAAATTAGAAAAAAAAGTTGTTTAAATTTTCGTTTATAGTTTTATATATATATAAATATAAATAATAATTTTATTTTGGAAATGTTGGATATAATTATATTTTTAGTGCAATATAAATTTAATTTTAAATTAAATTAAAAAAAACACAATACATACAATAAATATTTTACAAAAACAAAACTAAACAGTTCATTTAAAATGCACTAAAATTTAAATTCGTTACCTTTTACTAATAAAATATATAATATAAATTTTATTTAATTACAAATCTATTTGTAAAAATATATATGAAACTGTATATAATATAGAAAGAGACAAACTCCTGGAGAATTGTCGTTAAAGCCGTTTTTTTATTATATAAAAATTTTATTTTATAAATGTTAAAATTATAGTGAAAAAAAGAATATATTATGTTAAAATTCAATCGGCCTCATTGCATATTAATTCAAAATCGTTATTGAATGTAATATTCTTTAGAATAATAAAAATAGAAATTTATTTCATTTATATAAATTAATTATTGGTGATTCAGCATTTTAAAAATATTGTCAGAAAAAATTTTTATGTGATTTTCAAAATTCAAATAATTATATACTTAAAAGTTGATCATGTCTTTAACAGTATGTTGCACTTTTAGTTTGAAATTACTAATTGTGTAAGCTAATTAATTATGTTTTAGCAGTTACACTAACACGTTTTGGAGAAATTATTGTCAAAATGAAAAAAAAAAAAAACGGAAAAGTTATGTACGTTTTCTATTCATCGATCTTTGAATTAAGTAAGTAAATGAGAAAAATCAAAATTTTATGGATGTGATATTTGGACTTGTAGGAAAAGTTTTGGAACAATTTTAAGTTACATAATTTTTTAAAAAAAATAATTGGAATTGAAAAAAAAAAAAAATTTTATGTATAAAGAAAAATCTATATTATATATCTTATTTTATTATATTTTAGTTATTGCTAATTTTACATATTAGAAAAAAAGAAAACTAATCATGAAATAAAAGAAAAATTCAAAAAAAAAAAAATGCTTGTAAGATATTTCATTAAGCAAATTGTAAATAACAGAGAAAAATCAATAGGATTAGAATGAAATGAACAAATAAAATAAAAAAAGAAGAAATATATATATTACATATAAAAAAAAGAAGATAAATATATTTATTTTTGGATGAAATTTTATTATAATTATAATTTTGTTGAATTTTGAATTTAATTAGAACTTATTAATTAATAATATGCCTTATTCACCATTGAAGTACAAAAAGAAAAATTATTATAGCAAATTGTACAACAACGTATGAACAATTTAAACTTTTTCTATCCCATTTTTTCAATTCTGTTCCTTTTTTTCAAAATTTTAAACAAAATTTTATTTTAAAAGAATTGTTTTGTGAAGTAAAGTAAACGTTAAAATTATTAGTACCTTAAAAACAGTGTAGAGTTATTACACTGTTATTGTTTTTGTTCAGTCTAACGTAAGAATTTTTTCATTATTAAATTTTTTTCTGATTTTTACAGTTACATAAAATATTAAAATATGAAATCTTGGTCGATCGCAATTTAAAAAAAAAATGGTCAAGTAAGAGTATTACTCCGTTATATAGTTTAGTTAATAACTTTGGAAGTAAAGTGTTATCCCTGGATAGAAGATACCCCGAGTGCACATATTAATAGTTTAAGGGTGTAATTCGAGCGAGTCTCGTATGTTAGGAGCTGTAGACGTGAGTTCTGTACATGTTTAGTATGTTCGAGGATATTACAGAAGGACTATTTGTAAGGAATTTGTGCGAACGTTTGCTAATTGATATAGATCGAATATTGGCATAAAATGTCTGTCAACCTTTAAATAAAAAAATATCCCATACGGCTCAGTGGACCAAATTCTAAAAAACATTTGACAAATAGAATCTGTTGTCAACATTTTACGAAAATTTTATTGGTTAGTGCAAACTGTCGAGAATTCACGCAGTTATAAAAACAGAATCCAGAAGGACTAACTTGTAAAAATGAAATAATTTGCTGGGATCAATAGTTTTGGGTGGTTTCATTCCAAAGGATTTTAACTCTTGACTTGACACACTTGATATAATATTAATATTTTCTTCGGAGTGACGTGCAGAACTATACATTATAAAGTATTTGTTGAACTTGTATGTTTCTCCAATAGGTATTCTTCACTTTAATAAAAGAACTAAAACTTAGAATTAAATTTTAAAACTTAATATGAAACTTGATATGTTGTTAGTATTTATTCCTGTGACACTTATTGTAATTCCTACTACTTTTTTTGTTAAACAATAAAGTATTAAACTTGTCATGGTCGTTGATTAAAAATCTTTAATTATTCTTTCCCAAAACTTTAATTATTCTTTCCCAAAAAAAGTATTGAGGTTTTAAATTATAGTTTGTGCTTAATTTTCTAAATACAAAGGTCAAAGATAAAATGGCGGTTTTTGAAAATCCAAATAATGAAAAGTGAATAAGTAGGACTTTCGTTTTTCCTTCCCTTGTCCCTAGACCAAAAATACAAACAACTTGGGTAAGTGAACTAAAATAAATCGAAGCTGTCATTGGATTGTTATGAAAATTGGTATATGATTATTAGCATGGGTGGTAGGATTTTTTTTCCGGATCGGTAATTAATATTCATGGATTAATTTTTTTTAAAACAAAATTAAAAACAAAATGGCATCCAATTTTAAGAAGAAAGTGGTAGACACAAAAGATGACTCAATTTAAGAAAAATATCATTTATTTATTGGTTTTTCGTGTTCTGGATTACCTAAAACTTCGAAATTTGAACCTCAAACTATTTTTAATCGACTTCATAGTTCGCATACAAGTGTTATAGGTGAAATAAGAAATACGTGTTTTTCTAGACAAATTTTAAAGTGTTTTATTTGAAAACAGGGTGGTCCGAACAATTTCTAAACTTTCAAACCCATTTTCGTAACTTCAAAATCGAATTCCAAGAGAAAATCTCACTCAATATCAACTCTCTTAGTGCGTTTGAAAGGTAAAAAATAGCTCATCGAAGAAAATACACAGTAAATTTTTTTGCTTACACTGTTTAAAATATGAAGAAATAATTTTTTTAAAGATGACGCTGATGCCGTAGGTCAAACAATTTTTGATTTCTTTTCGTAATATAAAAATTTTAATCTTCCCAAAAAACAAACCAAAATTTATAAATAACGTTTTTTGTTGTTCTTCAGATATTATTTTTTAAAAATGTTGTATCACAGTTGTAAAAGTTTTGATCTTCGATGTACATTTTTAACAATCATTGTTCTTAGAATGCTTGTCCTTTTTTATCTACACCATGTTTAAAATTTTGTTTTCATAATATTTTTAACAGTGTAAGTAAAAAATTTCCTTTGCTTTTTTAGAAATATACACAGTCAATTACATACCACACAATACACATACAACCGCTGATATCGGGTTAACCATTTTCTTGCAATTTGACCTCAATGTTGCTCTGAGTTTTAATTCCAGAAATCTTACGGACAACAGGGTGGACAACAAATTAAACCATAATGTTCACAAACAAATAGAGTTAAATCCACATTTAATTCTTTTGACAAATGTGAATAACAATTTAGATTTTCGACGAATGTGGATTAATTTTTTCTCGATTACAATAGTACAGAACATACAGAATTTCATTGTAAAAAACGTAAAACAAAAGTTTTAATTACTATTTTTCCGAACTGTTTTTGGAAAACATTGAAGTATTACACATGTGTTTCTGAGCTTTAGAGTTGCCATACTTTTTTGTTTGTTTTTTTTAAATGTTTGTTGTGTTATTTTAATTTAATATTTTCATTTGTTGTAATAGTCCTTTTTTCGGTCCTCTGTCAAACTAATACACTCAATACAAAAAGTCTCACAACCAGCATATTGTTTCTACTTGCGACTAGAATAAGTTACGTTGTTGTTATATCTGCATGTTGTTATAAACATTGATCTATATAATCTGAGTTTAAGTATTTCGTTCCACGTTTAATGAAAACTAGTTGTAGTGTATCAAAATTTTAACTCTGTTTCATGTCGATAAATTAAACGATTCTGTAAGAATCGTACCATCATTTTAATTTTACCAAATGTAAAATTTACGTCCTGTAGGACTATATACGTTCACTAAGACACGATATCGACGATGCCGGTGACATTGAATTTACATGGAAATATATGGAGTGGTTTCAAACTAGACTAGACTAGAGATATCGTTGCCGGCTGGCGTCGAGGAGCAATTTTCACACTCAGTCGTCCCGATATTTAAAAAAATGAATTAGATAAAAAATTTATTTTAGAACAGAAAAAATCTTGTGGTCTGTTGGAATTATAAATTATGTGAATATTATTTTTCAATTTGTTGGTTGTGCGTATGTATTTATAAATATAAGATATAAATTTAAAATAATTACCGTAATTAAATGGTTTTCTGTGTTTTTATGAGTCTGTAACAAAAATCCAGGGTTGTTCCTTTACGCGTAATCTAAAATAGATTACATTACATGTAATCTATGTAATGTAATCTATGTCATCTATGTAAATTTGGTGTAATCTATTAATTTTGATTTAAGAAGAAATATGTGGAAACATTGTATTATCCCTACTGAAAATTTTTTCGATTTTTTCGCAAAAGACATAATCAATAATATTGTCAAAAACAAGATCTTGCGATATTGAAAAAAGTTAATTTAATTGCTAAAAAAGTTTAGAATGCACATATCAATTAAATAGATTACATAATAGTTTACATTATAGATTACACGAAAATATCTCGTGTAATTTACACGTAATCTATACATGTAAAGTAATCTATTTTGTCTACGGCACAACCCTGCAAAAATGTATAAAAAAAGCAAATTGAAGTGAATTAAGAAAAAAAAACAAATATAAAAGTGTGTTGTGTGGTGCGAAAACGTATCGGGTCGTGTCGTTGCTTTGCCGGTGTCTTGTTGTGTCGTATAGTGTGAATACGCCCTACTGGACGAATTTTCAACGACGGTTCCTGACAAAGAAAGTTCTGTTGGATGTTGTCAATTTTAATTTTAAATTTGTGTCGTTTAGCTAGTTTTAAGTCAAATAAAATTTATAAGTAAAGAGCTATGTCAGTTACGTTTAAGATCGCTACGCACCAATTAAACGTTTACTAGTGTTTATAGAAAGGATATGTTCGATAATTTGGGGTCTTTTCGTTTATCGTTGGATTAAGAGCAGTAAAATGATTCAAAATAACTTATCTACAAGTCCTCTATCTCTAAACAAAAAAATTCAAAAATTGTAATAGTTTTGTCGTGCAGTTAATTAACAAACCAACGTCTGAATTTATATTAATGTTAGCTTTCGGTGGATTTTAAAATTGTGTACTAAGAGGAGTAAAATAAAATACTAAAGCTCGATGACACTAAGATTGTTTACAAGCTGCTAGTTGGCGAGTTTAAAAGATGGCGAATAGATTGTAAAGTAGCGTAAAATAAAATTTTTCGGTAGATCTCCTAGTTAGATGGTAAATATGATTACACTAGGGGAGTTTACAAGCTGCTAGTATACTCGCTGGATAGTAGATTGGAAACTATTTTAGTATCAACGAGGCTTAAGATAAAAAAAAGTTTGTGTGTACCAGAGTACACAGGTAAGAAGTGAAACTTCTTTATGGCATATCATTTTTCGTTGCTATTACTTCCTTTTCGAATTGATTTGGAAATTTGACTACTTGGAAAAATTGAAGAACCTTCAACTCTTTTGTTATTTAAATTATAAATTTGTTTACTAGCCGCCAAAGGGTTTTCAGCAATATTTCGAAATACTTTTATACGTTATATCTCTCAATAATCTGAAATTAATTTGGAAAATATTTTCACAATTAACATTTTCAGATTAAACTTTATGAATGTTTCTGCTTCTTTAAATTTTGCCCACGGTAAAAGATTACATTGTAAAGTAATTATATTTAAATTCAACTCATACCACAAAACCTACTACTAATTTAACCACCAACATAATTTTTTCTTTGTTTATGTTTAAAGCTGCTTTAAGTCCTTCCCAATATAAAAACTTTTAAATCTTTTCCTTTTATTTTATTTTAAAAATCAATTCTGATACGATATTTCTTACCAACCAACCATAATCTCAATCGTCAACAACAAATCTTAAAACAAATATAATTTCTTTCTGCTTTTTACATAACCGTACAACAAACCACAATAATCAATAGAAAATAAAGCTTTTATCTTTCATAATATTCATTGCCTTATCTTGAAAACAAAAAAACTCCTATTTTTAATTTTCTTATTTTTAACAAAAAAAAAATAAAAATAAAATTACCAAAACAAAATTAAAATCTATAAAAAAACAACATGGCGCGTAATCGAAAATCGTGATCATTTTTTTTTACACTGCTTTAAAAGTTCTACCATGCGGGGCGATAAAGAAGTTTCACTTTAAAAAAAATATTAGGAATATCTTCTATCTGATCTAGTCAAACGCTGGTTTGACCAGTTATTTTGTTCTAAAGGAGCGCATGCTTAATAATGTAGGATAATCTTTTCGAAAGTCCAAAACCTGGCAACAAGCCTAAAATTCTGAAATTATTTAACTAGTGTTGTAAATTGAATTAGAACAAAATATAAATATATTTCTTGAACAAAACAATTGAAAAAATAAAATTCGACAAATTCAAAATGGCAACCAAAATATGCGTCTACATATCAACAATAATTGATGTTTATAACAAAAACTAATTCTACTTACCTTATTTTCAAAAATATTCGTGCATTTAACAAAAAAAAACTATTTAATAGAAAAGCAACAAATAATATTTCAGCAACATGAAATTTATTCCTTTCATTTTAAAGAAAAAGAAAATCCCTTTTATTAATTCGTTACACTAGTAGTTTATTCACGTAGAAGTGTTAATATAAAATGGTGGATCGTTTATGATAAATTTCGTTTGTAAAATTAAATTTAAATCGCTTATTAATTAATAGAATTATGGAGTATAATATGGTTCCTTAGTATTTAGATAGTCTTATTTATCCAAATAATTAAAAATATTTTAAATTTAAATTTGTAGCTTAAAACAAACATCAATTTTAATGTTAATAGGGTGCACAATATTTTTTTTTTTTGAATTATGGCTCCGTTTATATGTGATGAAATTTCTTGAATTATGTCAACTTTTTTAAATTTGGTTTAAAAATAAATTTTTTCCGTTTTTGAAAATTTGGATAGTTTGGGAATTTTGTGCCAAAATTCATTACAGTTATACCGATATATCTATTGACTCTTCTGTAGTATTGAATAAAGGGTTTGTTGTATACATAAATTTTGCTCATTCTGGTTTATTTTTTGTATTTCGTCTACTTAATCTTTCATGTTTCAAAAACGATAAAACATTTAATCAATACGATATCGATTTCTGCTCAAAATACGAACTCGTAAACTTTTAAAAATTAAAATCAAATAAAAATCTCAATAACAAATAATACATAAAAATATAATAAATTAAAAGCATATGTACATATCAAAAATTTAATAAAATTAGAATTCATTCACAACACTCTGTTTAATTCAACCAAAAATTAAATATTTTAATGGGCTTAAAATTTCATTAATCTAAAAATTATACAATATAATAGTAAAAGCGTTTTTGTAACAACACAAAATAATTTAATTGAAAGAATGCATTCCAATTTTATGTAAAATAAAAAAAAAACACAAAAATAAAAATTGATTAATTAAAATTATTTTTAATCTGCTAAATTATTTTTTTTTGTGTCAAATGTAAATATTAAATAATAATTTTTGAATTAAAAAAAACGATATAATTGGTGGTGGCTAATTAAATTAAATATATATACAAATTTATATATATATTTAAAAAAAAATTAAATATTATATATTTTTTTCTTTTTTTTACAATAAAATTAATTTTTAACTTTTTTTTTCTGTTTTTATTTAATTATGTAAATTAAAATTTGTTTTGTTTTTTTTTTTAAGAAAAATTAACAATAAAAATAAAAAAAAATGGTTAAATATTAATTTCAAATTCAAAGAAATTATAAAATAATTTAAATATAAAAAAAATGTTCAAAAAAACATTTTTGAAAGAATTATTAATGAATTATTTTTATTTATTAACTTTCGTTATAATAATTATGTTTAACATGTAAATTTTATAAATATTATCATTGTAATTAAATTAGGATATAAATAAAAACTAAGTTTAAAATAAAATTTAATTTTAAAGTTTATTGAAAATAAAAATCAAAGTAAATATAAATTATAAAAAAAAAATAGTATAAAAACAATAAAAATTTTTTTTTTGTTTTTTTCATGTTCAATAATGGTGTGATCAATATATTATAAAAAAAATTTTTTTCATTTATAATAAATATTTTGTTTAAATTTATTTTTGATATTAATTATTGTGTATTATATTATAAATATGTCTGTTTGAATATATAATATAAATAAATCGTATTTTTAAATAATAAAAGAAAAGGATAAGAAAATGGGGAAACAAAATATGAGAGAATTTAAAAGATAAAGGTTTTTAAATTATGTTATAGCGAACGAAAAAAAAAAAAATAATGGTGATACAATCTAAAATTTCCTGTAATAAAAAAAAATTATTTGCATTTTCTTGGTTAAATTTTTTGAAAATAGGATAATATATATATTTTTTTTTCTGTTGTGGTTAGAAGTTTAGATTAGAATATAATAAATTTTTGCTATTTTAAAATTATAAATTTCCTTTGCTTAGATAGGTGAAAGTTGTGGTTTATATTAACATTTCTTGCATTATTTAGAATTTTTTAGTTTCAAATTTTTCAATTAATAATTATTGCTGTCATAACAGTTTGTTGTTTGGGAGATAATTAATGGTTTGACGGCCGTTTGTAAGTATTTTAAAAGTTCTTTTTAAATAATATCATTTCGACATTTTTCGATTATATTGAGAGTGTTAAAATTAGTTTTACATTTCGTTCGGATTCATGAATAATCGAATTTCAATTATCAGAATTATTCTCAATTTATTTTAAAATCGTTTTAAAATCTAGAGAAATCATATCAAATGGTATTCACTAAAGTGTAATCAACGAAAGAGATGAATTCAAATCCACTGGTTTAGTGGACATTGAATTTCGGGTCGTTGAATTGCAGGAATTGAATTAGGAGTAACGTCATAGGCAATTTTTACCAAGCTGTATAATGCAGGCAATGCTAGATTACTGTGGAGCACTCCACTGAACGCAATTTGGTGAGATAACAATAACCAACAAAGTCGCACTATTCTGTAGTAATATGTGAGACAAAATGTAAAATGTAAAACAGCTATACCAAGCCTTACTTTGGCGTCTCTGTTTGGGCGCCATTTTACACTTAATATATTTGTATTAAAAAAGTTACTTGTAAAATGGCGCCCAAATAGGGACGCCAAAGTAAGGCTTGGTTGATTGATTAATTCAAAATATTGTGAAGATAAATCGCCGTCGCATTCTTTTAACCCTATTACCAAAAGAATATATACTAAGAGAAACATAAAATTACAACTATGAGCACTGGGTAGGAAATCACACTTACCTACCCTAAAAGCCCCCCCCAAAAAACGATACCCTAAGAAGATCCTCTCCACAAAAATAAACATTTACAAATTTAAACACGGTTTATCAATTTAGTTATGATAGTTAAAAACAATCAATAAAATAAATTAAATTATAAAAAAAAATTTCACCTTAAGCTTAATGCCAAAATTAGAATAATACACGATAATAAAAAGATATTAAATCTAAATATTATTTGTTATGATTATATTTATTTTTATTCACAATTCTAATTTCCACAACCAAAATAAGTATTTTTCATGGCTAAAAAGTAAAAACTGCTTAAAAAAAAATTGAATTACATTTGAGACCAAAATTTCCCTTCAGATCATTTTCAATTATGTTTATTTTTCCAAGTGAGGATTTTTCTATTTTGTCTGTGTTAACTAATGAGTTGAATCTAAAAACGAACTGGATAAAAATTATGCAGATGTTTTAACGTTTTGATTTAAACATTTTGTTTATTTTACTTCCATCGTAATTTATGGTCTTCCTCGTCTGCATCTGAATCGAAAACAGAAAAACTGAGTATTGCATTTTATACCACAAAACGTAATATCAAAACCTTTGAACACAGCTATACCAAGCCTTACTTTGACGTCCCTGTTTGGGCGCCATTTTACAAGTAAAATGTTTAATATATTTGTATCATGTAATGTTACATGTAAAATGGCGCCCAAACTGGGATGCCAAAGTAAGGCTTGGTTGATTGAGTGGTAAGGATCAACATCACAAAAAAATAGGAATACTACGCAGAAAATATCGCGCCATCCATCTTCTCTGATAACCAAAGTACAATCTATTTATATGAACAAGTACATCAACGTAATCGTCAGTTATAATTTAAACCCTTTCACATATTTTACCATATTTAAGTTTATTCCATGTCGAATTATGCAACACAAAAACCAATGACAGAAAATATAATTCCCTTTCAAATTCAAGAGTGTTCGATTTTAACTTTATATATAATTAAATAAGTTTAGAATAATAAATGTACGAACTCTTGTGACGAATGAAGATGTAATAAAAAATGTTAAGTTTATCTTGAAAGAAGCTGTGGGCTCATGTTGTCTTCTTAATCTAGATTGTTAATAATATTTATTTCATAAATTTTGGGGTAGCTATGAAACTAATATCACAAACATATTTTTCCTAATCATTAATTGTATTAAGTTCACTACTTATTTTACTAGTTACAAATTTTCCTTCCATGCAAAACATTCTGCCTAAAGCAATCGAATAAAATAAATAAAAAAAAAACAAAATATAACATTACAAACAAAAGAAATCACATAAAATAAGTGTTAAATACAAGAGAAAAAAAAATTTTAAATGAGCTTTATAGTATGATAAAATTTCCTTTAAATTCTAAAAATTTACAAAAAAAATTAAATTTAAAAAACAAATGTAAATAAAAAGTAACGAACGAATATTAAAATAAAACATAATTCTTCTTTTGTTTTCAAATTTGTTACAGGAAATATTATATTTCTACATTTTATTTTTTTATTCAATTTTAAAATAAAATTCAGTGTATAACGAACGGATTGTGAGAGCTACAGAGCGGACTTTTTTTTTTAAATTAAAACTAATGAAAGTTTACAAAAAAAAAGCAAGATGGTACCTACCTTATGTGTTATTTACTAGGTTTTAGTTGCAAAAAACAAAAGTTAAAAAATTAAATATATTATAATAATATAAAAAATTATTGTTATATTTATGTTAAAAATATTAAAAAAAAGAATAAGAAAAAATAAATATATAATTTATAATAACAAAGGGGTTTTTCATTTTCTAATAACACTAGTTTACAAGAAAAATCTCCCTAAATAAAATCCAACTTTTCTTATAGATTTTGACTTGGTGAACAGGAATATAATATTCAGTTTTTTAAGGTTAGCTTTTGTTTTTGAGATATTCGCGAAAAACCAATTTTTTTCGGTGAACAAAAAGGTTATTCCGGTTTTTGAATCGCATATTTAACAAAACAAACAAATTTAATATATTGTTACGTTTTTCCCACCTTACTTCGAATTGGCCTTACTCTCAATTCGATAAACGTAATTCCCAATCTCTTTCTGAGTTCGATCACTGATTAGTAAGCAAACAAACCAGGTTTTATTAAGAATTCAACTGTTCCACAATTGTTCCACAGCAACGGGAAACAATACAGCAAACAATATTCTTAACTAGAATATTCTTTCAACAGCTTCAGGAACTGCAACGGTTTATTGTAGAAATTTCCAGTTCACAACGTTCAAAATAATACACAAAATATTTCTTCTCAATAACACTTAAAACTTTATTCACAAAACTAATTTAAAAATCACTTTTATAATTTTAACTTTACCGTCACACGTTTAAAATAAAACTAATTATTCCACAAGAGGTAAATTGGTTATATACGATTCTGCAAAACTTCTAGATAATTCGAGGTTACTTTTTAGAAACCTTGAGAAAATACTAGAATATTCGATTATTTTACGTTATGATGATTTGATTCATAAAGTAATTTTATGTTGACCCCAGTTCTAAGAATACGACAACAACACTATTCATTTCACTAATTTAAATAATCCGGTCCGGCAGGACCAATGTTTTTGCGGATATTTATTTTGTAAATCAAACAATAAATTTATTTTAATAAAGAACTTATATCTGATATAATGAATTTGAATTAATAACAGCACGAAATAATTTTATATTTTTTATTCTTATCAGTTTGAAGACTTGAATTAAGGAGAGTCTTATTTTTTCTTGTTTACATTACAGTTATAATTCCCAGTAATTCTAAAATATCCTATATAACATTTAAAATATAACGATAAATTATACCAAATAACTAAAGCTACATCTATATTTTTGTAGCACATTAATTAAAGGTATGTGCTATAATTACCAACTTTGGTACCAATCGGTAAACGTTAATTAAATTATTTATTTCCAATTCAAGTGTCAGATTTTAAATTATATAAAACAAACATTTGAAATATGAAAGAAGGTAAGCAAAATTAAATTTACAATTAAATTAATTAAAAAGAATATTTTTCATGTAGAACGCTGCGTAGACATTCCGGGGGCCTTGAAACATTTGTTTCAAACACTGGTAGCCGACAGACCCTGTGAATAGGACACTTGATGACACCATTCCTGGTTCGTATTGATACCACTCGAACCAAGTTATCCTTTCCAGGAAATGCGTTCACTATTTTGCCAAGTGACCATTTTGTTGCAAGTAACCTTTCATCCTTAATGATAACAATATCATCTACCAGTCGATTTGCTTCTTTCTTATGCCATTTATTTCTTTTTTGAAGTGCTGTTAAATATTCATCATGCCATCTTTTTCAGAAATGTTGTGCGATTTGCTGTACCAACTGCCATCGCGAAAGCTGATTTTGTTTTAAATGTTGAAGATCATGTTCTGGAACATAAGTTTTTTGATGGCCGATAAGGAAGTGCGCTGGTGTTAGGACATCTATATCATCAGATGCCATGGAATCAATCGTTCCAATAACGTGGACATCTCCTCGTAGGTTAGTATGTTTGACCCAAGGACTCTTTTTAGGTGATGCTTTGTCGATTTTACTGCAGCCTTCCAGAGATTGCCAATTGATTTTATCATCTAAAAGAAAATCAGAAATTAATGTATAGTTTCTCTTTAGAAAATCAAAAAGTTCCATCAATTGTCTATGAGCTCCAATAAAATTGGAGCCATTGTCACTGAAAATATCAGTGCACAGCCCGCGTCTTGCAGTGAATCGGTGTAAAGCTCCAAAAACTGACTCAGTTGTTAACTCATTAACCAATTCAATATGCACGGCCTTTGTACTACAGCATACGAATAGTGCAATATATGCCTTATGAACCTGTCGTCCTCGACCCTTTTTCATACGGATAGTAATCGGCCCAGCATAATCAATACCAATTTTCAAGAACGGACGATTCAAGACGACAACCAAGACAGACCACACCACCAAAACGATATATAAATCAGTTCCGGCGGTCTGATTCCTCGCGAAGCACAATCAGCGGGATTGTCCTTTGATCGCACGTGTAACCATTTTACATTTGACTTAGCACTTTGAATTTGCGAAACACGGTTAGCAACAAACGTCTTCCACTGACGTGGAGGCTGAGCTAGCCAGTTTAACACGATTGCAAAATCTGACCACGCATGAACTTGAATCACCTCTAATTTCATTTCTGCAACTGTTGAATCTATAAGTTTTGATAATAATACTGCGGCGCATAACTCAAGCCGAGGTATGGAAACTTGTTTGAGTGGTGAAACCTTTGTTTTTGCTGAAATTAGTTTAACAGTTATGGTTCCATCATCAAACACCGCTCTTGAATATAGTACGGCTGCGTATGCTAACTCGGATGCATCTGCGAATCCATGTAATTCCGTAATATGTTTTATACCCATCCATCTTGGAATAGATACATCTTGTAGTAGCGGAATTTCATTTCATCTCTAATGGGTAACTTTTCATCCCAATCAAATTTCAGGAGCCATAATTGCTGAAACAATATTTTTATTAAAACAATACTTGGGGGTAGCCACCCCAAAGGATAAAATATTCTTGATGACTCGGATAAAATACGTCTTTTGGTAAGTGTTGGTATTTCATCTAAATTAATTTGAAACGAGAAGTTATCGGTGCTTGGATTCCATTCCACTCCCAAAACCTTCACTGTGGAATCCTCTGAAATTAGGTAATTCTCTTCTTTTCTCTGTTCACGAGGAACAACCTTTAATAGAGAAGAATTAT
The DNA here is from genome assembly GCA_963693315.1 of Diogma glabrata. NCBI lineage: Eukaryota > Metazoa > Arthropoda > Insecta > Diptera > Cylindrotomidae > Diogma > Diogma glabrata. The sequence goes on along the minus strand of OY856186.1, from coordinate 364,238,690 downwards.
TCGATGACCATTTCCTTAGATTAAGTCCAGCCTGCGAGAAAATTTTAATTACCTTGCATTGAATTGCCAAAGCATCGGCTTCTGTATCAACTCCAGATATTAAATCATCGATGTAAAAGTCTTCACTTATTATTTTTGCTATAATCGGTAAATCATTGTTTATTTCCAATGCAATTTGGTATAATACCCTCGTTGCCAAAAAAGGCGCACACGACGTACCATATGTAACTGTCAGTAAACAGTAGTGCTTTATTTCCATGTTCGGATCTTCTCGCCACACAATTCGTTGATAATTCACATCTTTCTTGTCGACCAGAACTTGACGGTACATCTTTTCAATATCAGCTGAAAATGCAATTCCATGTGTTCTAAATCTCAATAATATAGACAGAAGACTGGACTGAATTGTTGGTCCGACCATCAGCTTATCGTTTAATGATACACCAGATTGAGAAGATGCTGAGGCATCGAAAACAACTTTTAATTTGGTTGTCGAACTAGATGGTTTGATAATACCATGATGAGGTAAATAAAAGAAATTACTTGCACTTACTACTATCTCGTTATTAGGAATAGACTCCATGTAGTGCATTAATTCGTATTCCCTCATAAAAGCTATGTAAGTTTCTTTAAAGGACGAGTCTTTTCAAACCTTCTTTCAATCGATTTTAGCCGTGATATCGCTGATGACGTGCGTTCCCTAATAAGACATCAGACTCCTTAAAAGGAAGACGCACAATATATCTTCCGTTTGATTGTCGGGAATAATTTTCACAAAAATGAGTTTCACATTGTTTTTCTTCCTTTGTGAAAATGCTCGATTCTTCTGATATTTCCTCCAATTCCCAAAATCTACGCAACAATCTATCTATATCAATACCTGTATGGAGGTTGATGATCGAATTTTCCTCAAACTTTTCGGTTAACTCCCCAGCTATAACCCACCCAAAGATTGTATCATGAGCAATTGGGTTATTTAGTCCATTTGACATACCTTTTTTATTTAAAACTTTAAAGAATTGATCAGCCCCAATTAAAAGATTAATTTCGCCTGGCTGATTATACTCTGGATCTGCTAGTTCTAGATCCCTAATTTTATTTAAATTTAGTTTGTCAAATTTGAGTGATGGAAGGTTTGATGTTATTCGGGATAGAATTAAAACCTTGAATTTTAATTTAATGATTGAGTCTTGATGCAACGGTTAGTTCCGTAATCCCATGCGAAACTGCTGCTGTATTTGAAGATAATCCAGATACCGATACTCGAGCGTTTCTTCAAGGTAACTGCTGTCGTTGGACACAAGATTCTGTTATAAAAGACGTCGGAGATCCTGAATCTAAAAGTGCCCGACACTGCTGAAGTTCAACTAATGAGTTCATTACCATAACACTTGCGGTAGGTAATATCGTTTGTGTTATTGGTTTAAAATTATTTAATTTATTTTTAGCTGTACTTTGGTTTGAATTAGTATAAAAAGATTTGACTGACTATTAGTTGCAATGCTTGTCCTTGGACCTTGACCATGTTCTTCTTACAGATTTAGTAATTGGTGATGTCTCTTAGAACATTTATCGCATTTTCCTTGACATGACACTTGAAAACTGGATGGTATTACTTAAACAATTATAGCAGCAGAAAAAGTTTTTAATTAGCTTCCTGCGATCGACTTTCGATGTTCTTCATCTTTACATACCTTGCACATATTAGTGGAATTTGTATGCACACTTGTAAAGTTTAGCGTTGCCTTACGTACCGGTTTCGATTTATTTGTTTGTTTAAATCCTTCAGTGGCGTCTGCCCTTTGATTTAAGAAGTTAAATAAATCATTCCATGTGGGACAATCTATTTCAATAATATAGTTTGCCCATTTCTGTTGGTTGTCATCATCCAATTTATTGACCACTAGATAAATTAGCCATGGATCCCTAGCTTCATATTGCTGTCCGAGTACCTTTAATCCTCGGATTACTTCATCATAAGTATCTGTAAGATTGCGTAATGAAGATGCATTTGGATTTCGTACACAGGTTGATCCACAAATGTTTGTATAAATGAATTTACTATGTGCTTTTTTTATCAAAGCGTTTGCACAATCGTTGAAAGGCTTCATAGTAATTAGCTTCAGTGATTGCCATGTGTTTTAACAAATTACTGGCTTCACCTTTTAAGCATCCTTTCAAATATTCAAATTTTTGTGCCGACGATAGTGATTAATTTTCGTGTATAGTTTTATTGAACAAATCATAAAACGATTGCCAATCCTTATAATCACTAACAAAACATGGTATATTAATGCGCTGTAGCTTTAAATTAGATACCGGATAGTGATTTAAGGAAGAAGATAAGGTGTCATAACATGTTGCATTTGCATTAGCTAGGCTAGTTTGGCGAATAGTACTATTAATTTCGGCTATAGCAAAATAATATTTTTCTTCAAAATCAACTAGGTCTGATTCTTCAGTACCGCTAATATTGGCAATTGCATCTTCCACTAGTATAAATTCTTGTAGAAGAGCTTGAGTACGTTCTAAACGAGTTTTTAACTGCTCAATCGTCTTAGCATCATCATTTTGAATAAACGTGACAATACGCGTCATCTGACCTTTGACCGCAGCGCGCTTTTTCAACAATCCTTTTAGATTTAGCTTATCCATTATAACTAGATTCTAATGTAAATTTAGTTCAATATAAATATGTACTTTATAGTCTTAATAACATAAAATCACTTTATCACTTATATTACAAACACTTTTATTAAACATTATATTATTAAATTCGGACACCAACTTAGAAAGTCATAAATTCAGTTCAAAATTACAAATTCAAAAAAATAATTAATAAATAATAAGTAAAATAACTTTATTAAATTTTATTGTTTTTAGTTTAGGTCAAATGGTTACAATAATCGAAAAATACGATTAAAAAAATATACTTAGCGACCGTTTGAGATAGCGTCCCTCGATGTCGTTTCCAATTTGTATCCAGTTCACCAAAATTGCTGATATAAATCCGGCTCGAAGGACCAATGTTTTTGCGGATATTCATTTTGTAAATCAAACAATAAATTTATTTTAATAAAGAACTTATATTTGATATAATGAATTTGAATTAATTACAGCACGAAATAATTTTATATTTTTTATTCTTATCAGTTTGAAGACTCGAATTAAGGAGAGCGATCTTATTTTTTCTTGTTTACATTACAGTTATAATTCCCAGTAATTCCAAAATATCATATATTACATTTAAATTATAACGATAAATTATACCAAATAACTTTAGCTACATCTATATTTTTGTAGCACATTAAAGGTCATTCTCCATTAGTATTTTTTTCTCGTCTTTTTTATTTTGTGAAATAGAAGATATGAAAATCATATAAGTGCGAAAGGAAAAGAGATGAAGACTTTTTATTTATTCCATGTCTTTTTTTTACTTTCCATGACTTTTTTTTTAAAAAAGTGTTCTACTATAAAAAAAAGTCTATAGAGCAAGACTTTTTTATGGAAAAAGACATATAATGAAAAAATAAATTTAAAATTATTAAACAGTCTATGTTGGATACGACATTGTTAAAAATATATAATAAAATTAGATGTTTATTAAAAATAATGGTGAAATGTCACAATTCCAATCCTATAAAATATTTTTTCCATGAAAAAATGTGATATTCGTCTTGCTCTCTCTTTTGAAAATTAATCATGGTTTCTCGTTCTATTTTGGCTAGAAAAAAAGATGAAAAATACTAATGGAGAGTCAGCTAATTAAAGGTATGTGCTATAATTACCAACTTTACATCGGTAAACGTGTATTTTTTATAACGCCATTAACAATTCAATACTGAATATAGGAGGTTCCCAAAGATTTCCAATTTACTCGATTTTTCGCTTTTCGTCGCCAAAAACAGCTCGCATGTTGAACAATGCTGTCCTTCCATCTTCTTTTAGGTTGACCCCTACTTCTCTTGCTTGTTGGTGTCCAAGCCTCTATAATTGATGGTATTCGGTCTGCAGGATACCTTGCAACATGGCAAGCCCAGTTCCATTTCAACTCATTCGTGGTAGACACAACGTCTTTCACTTTGGTTTTCCTTCGGATCTTCTGATTGCTTATTTTGTCTGATATTCTTATCTTCAGCATAGATCTCTCCATATTTCTCTAAGCAACAGCTACATGGTTTGTTCTTATCATTTTCAGTTAAAGCCCATGTTTGAGAGCCATAAGTGAACACGGGAAGGATACAAGGATAGTAAATTGGAAGTTGACTTTTGAAAATCTTCTTTAAACTCCAAAACGAACGCCATGCTTTTGATATTCGGTCATCGATTTATTTTTCTTGTCTGTTTTTGAAAGATTGCACTTGGCCCAAATATACGTAATCTTCAACCGCTTCATATTCAATGATTTGAATTGAGACAACGTTTTGGTTATTCATTATCTTAGTTTTCATTACATTTTGAGTTAATCCAGCTTTTTTAGACTCTTGAAAAAGACTTTTCATCATCTCAGTCAACCCATTCATTGTTTTGGAAAAAAGCGAAGCGTCCTCGGCGAATCTAAGTTTACTTAGAGTATAATCATCAATTTTCAGACCGTGATTTGACCAATTGATTTTGTCGAACATTTTTTGTAATGCTGAGTTGAAAGCTTTTGGTGAAAACGGATCTCCTTGTTTTAATACCACGATTTATTTTGAACCATCTACTGTACTTCTCCAGCTTGATTCTAACCTTTGAGTTGTCGTAGATTTTCTTTATAATGCTGATGCACTTCTTGTTGATACCGTGTTTTTTCAAAGCATTCCACAAAAATTGATGTTCAATACTATCAAATGCCTTGTTGTAGTCAATGAATGAACGTAGCTAGCATTAGCATAGCATTGTAGCTATGACAACAAATGATAACAACTATTTTAATTGTATAATGAAATTTTGAATTTGAGGGTTGCTTTGATAAACATTTTTATTTTTCATAGAATTTAAACAAATACAAATACAAATGCTTTTTACTTTTTTGGACGTAGCTATCACAACAAAATAAATAGTTGAAAAGTGATACTTTAAAGCCGCAAATCACAGCAATAAAGTAACACTTTAATATGTAGGCGAATAAAAAATATTTTGTAAGCCTGGACCGTAACGCCGCCTGCATGTGAGATTTGTAGTTAAATCTATCCATATATCTATCTATATATAATATTTTTATAGCGCTAAAATATCAAAATAATAATTTAAATAACTTACCATATAGTAAAAACAACTTAAACACATTACATCATTCGAATTGCAAGAAAAAACAATTTATTTAGGTTTTCAAAGTTTACAATTTTGACAGATCTTATTGGATTCCTATGTGTTGTTTTAGTTGGATTCTTATGTTTATATTTTCGAGCTAGTATAATTTACAAGTATTACAACGAAGATGGCGCACTTGAATTATTTAACAAGCTTAGATTTGTTTATTTATTTAGATTTGTTTCTTTGTTAACTAAATGATTAAATGAACAATTAAATAAATATTTATAAATTTTACGCACTTGTTACAAAAAATAGTGTGTATTACTAGTGCGAATGCGTTTTCCAAACGCGAGTTATTTGCCGGCAAACTAACTCTTGTTTGGAAATCGCATTCGTACTAGTAATACAATCTACTATTTTCTACTTCAAGCTACGAAAATGTCATTTTAATATATAGTAAAACCTATTTGAAAGGGAAACTTTTTCTAAGTAGTGACTGAAAATGTTTTCAGTCACTAGGACTGAAAGTAAATAAGTTTCGGTGGTCGCCTACAGGTGGTGGTTATTTAAAGGATTGAATAAATAATTGAATATTTGAGATTGAATTTGATTTACTGTTTCTGTTGTTGATTCGATTGCTGTGTGTATTTCTGTCAATATCGCAGTATTTTGAAGGGATTGAAAATTTTGAATATTTTGGTCAAATCGAATCGAAACTAATCATTATATCAATTGTGTGTAATTAATTAATTAAACAAATAATGAGTGTGCTTTTTTTCTATAGGGCGATTTTTCTGTTCCGGTGTCTACCGCAATGGCGCTGCAAAAGGGGGATAAGAGAAAAAATTCAAAAACTTTTATATGGGATTTCATACAAAACACAACTTGAATAATTTTAAAAATTATCTATGAAACTTCTCATTTTACTACAATGAAATAATTTAAATTTGTTTATGAACTATTATTGACTATATATTAAGCATAATATGTAAAATATTTTATTTTTTCTGTCTGTAAAACAAATACGTAAATGAGTTAAATTTTTCATACAACTTTGTATGGGAAATTTTGGCAATTTTTATGTTTCTTTTTTGAGAGACTTAAAAATAATATTTTATATATAACGCTGAATATATAGTCAATACTACTTTATAATCAAATTAAAATTGTTCAATTGTGGTAAAATGAGAAATTTCTTAGATAACTTTTAAAATTATTCAAGTTGTGTTTTGTATGGAATCCCAGATAAATTTTTTGTGATTTTTTCTCTTATCCCCCTTTTGCAGCGCCATTGCGGTAAACACCGGAACAGAAAAATCGCCCTATATCGGAGAAATCGGAGCGACAAAATAAAATTTGTATCAGATATATCGTATAATTTTTTCCTCCGATAATTAACTGTCAGATATAAAATATATTCTCTGAGTTCTTTCCGCCAAAAAAAAACATAAAAAAAAATTTATTAAATAAATAAATAAATAAATTTTATTAAAAATTTATTTTTATTTGTTTTTAATTGAAACTTTCCATACAATTTTTTAAATTTATACTTTAAAAGATGACTTCCAGTCGGTAAAAAAAATATCTGTAATATCTGTAAAAGTTTTTAGAGAAAATATAGGAACTATTTTCATTATTCATATTGTCAAATTCATCTACTAAAAACTTACAAAACGACATATCTAAATTTGACTGTGTAAAAAATAAACAAGATTGTATTTATATATACCATTTTTACCAGTGTAAAATAATGTTATTATTGTGTTCGCCTGTTATTATTCCATCTGTAGGCGAACACAATAATAACATTATTTTACACTAGTAAAATAGTATATTAAGAAACTAGTTTCATAATCGACGATTTTATCGCACGCAATCTGTTTAGAAAACGACCCGCGCAGCGGGGAGTTTTCTAAAGGATAAGTGCGATAAAACGTCTTATGAAACGAGTTTTTTATACTATTTTTTCTATTTTGCATTTTTTGTCTTGAAATTTAAAAAAATGTGTATTTTATTAAAAAATAGTCAATTTGAAATTTTGTTATTATTACTAATTATTTTAATTAATTAAAATATTTAACACTAATTTAGATATTCTTATTAATTTTATTTACATAATTATTCGTTTTAATGTTCACTGACGTTTGTATGACCAAAGTGACCAATAGACATGACCTAACTTATGAAGTTGTTATTTTCATCCCTCCCACCGACTAATTATGTTCCTTTTGACTCGAAAATGAAGTGTATGCAGTTTAACTGAAATCGGAAAATAATTACCCACCGCGCAGTGGCGTCGAAGATAAGAAAATTAGCAGAATAATAGGATTTTTTATGTTTATCAGGTATAATCATCTTAAAATATAATATATCTCATAATTTCATAATTTTTATTAAAAGCTAATTACTTTACGATTCTAACGAGCCTAAGTATGTAGAAATTGATCTTAGGAAAGCGTTTTTATCGAATTTCTTCTTCTTAAATCAAAAAAAAAAATTTCTGCGAAAATTCAGAAAAAATAAATTTTTATGTTAGATTTAGACTTTGTTTGAGTAACACAAATTTTTATTTTTAGGATACATTGCTAGCAGAATTAACTGGACATGGTAAAGTAGATCGTTTTCCAACCGTAGTAACAGTTGGTAATATTGAGAAATTATTAACGGTTCCATAATGCAAAGAACAGAGCGGCTTATCGATTGCGAATGCGATATTTGAATGCCTTGAAGCATGGGATCTTACTGATAAAGTCGAAGCCATGTGTTACGACACGACATCAAGTAACGCTGGACCAGAAAAAGGTGGAAAAAAAGATTGGCCACAACTTGATTTGATTGACTTTGACTTGATTTGAACTACGGGCTGTTTATGATCTCAAATTTGGAAAGACCACAGCACCCGATGTTTATCTGTTCAACAAATTTCAGAAGGCATGGGACGATGGTAAAATTAATCCAACAATGTTCAAAAATGGAATATCGGACAAAAAACTGGGAAACAAAATTCCAAAACACTCGTGAGAAGCTCTAGTAATTTTTTGTCATGAAGAGTTGGAAAAACCACACCCACGCAGCGAATATAAAGAATTTTTGGAAGTTACATTGATTTTTCTTGGCGAAACCATTGAGAATTACAAATTCAAACGCCCAGGTCCGACAAGTCACGCCGTTTGCATTTTTTTGAGACGTTTGCATTTTTCTGATTATGTTGTATGTAAAAATTTGGTTCAAATGCATAGATGGAACAGCAGCCGCATATCAGGATTTAGATTTCATCAAAATTGACCAAAGAGTTTCAGAAGAAATGTTGAGCAAAATTTGCTATAATCTTCACTATTTAACGGATGCAAATATTGGCTTGGCTTTTTTCGACCCAGAGATTTCGTTTGATGAAAAACGAAAAATGGTTCAAAACCTTGAGGTCCCAGCACGACACATCCCCATCGCACCCCAAACTCGCAAAAAAGATTTTGACGCAGTCAAACATATGCAACTTTTTGCTAATAAGAACATTAGTGATTTCGCAACAGAAAAAACTCAGAGTTTTTTTAATCGATTTAGAATTTGTATTGATTTTTTGCTACATGACCCATCGGAATGAGGATTTCGTCAAAGCCACGTTGTTTTGCCAAAGTTTGCATGTTGTTAATGATACCGCCGAACTCGGTGTTAAGTTGATGACACGGAATACAACAGCATTCTAACTAAAGACGAGGAAGGTACACAATATACACCATTCAGGTGGTCGAAAACTACAGATGCAAATACCCATCATACAATAAATCTAATTTAATTTATTGATTTCTTTTGGAAAAATGTTGCTTTTGAGTGAAAAATTATTATAAATTTAACCATAAAAATTAATTTTTTTCTTTGAAAAAAGATTATTATGAATTAGTGAATTTTCGTATATGTAAGAAGAAAAATTAAGATAAATCGCTTTTCTAAGATCGATTTCTACATACTTAGGCTCGTTAGAATCGTTAATTAATTAGCTTTTAATAAAAAAAATTGAAATTATGAGATATATTATGTTTTAAGATAATTATATCTGATAAAAATAAAAAATCCTATTATTCTGCTAATTTTCTTATCTTCGACGCCACTGCGCGGTGGGTAATTATTTTCCGATTTCAATAAAACTTGATATAGTTCATATTCGAGTCAAATGGAACATAATTAGCCGGTGGGAGCGAAGAAATAAATGGTTTGAAAATTGTTCATACATTTCTGATTTCTGGTCATGCCTAGTGACCAACCTTGAAAGACAAAACTTTGCGTATCGTAATGAAGGCCATTTCGATACGCATTTGGGTATCGAAATGACTTTATTTTAGACGCAAAATAGAAAAATGCTATTATATATATACAATCTTGTTTATTTTTTACACAGTCAAATTTAGATATGTCGTTTTGTAAGTTTTAAGTAGATGAATTTGTAAATATTATCATTTATATTTACAAGCGTAGAAAAAAAAGCGTTTTCTACGCGTGGTAAAAACGTTTTCACCCCTTGTATAAAAATCTACTATTGTTGTATTCTTTGAATTTCTCTATAATCTGGTAAATAAATGATCAGTGGTTGAAAACCCTTTCATAAACGTTGGTAAACGTTAATCAAATTATTTGTTTACAATTCAAGTGTCAGATTTTAAATTATATAAAACAAACATTTGAAATATGAAAGAAGGTAAGCAAAATTAAATTTACAATTAAATTAATTAAAAAGATTATTTTTCATGTAGAACGCTGCGTAGACAGTTGTTGTGTTTTATTGATTTGATTTTTCTGGAAATGACTGTAATCGTCTGGATTTTTCTGTAATCGTAACAATATTAATGAAACAAGTGCATGGTATAGATGCTAACAAACATTTTGAGCTTTTTTTTGAAAAAAATCATCAAGGATTCTGGAAGTTATACTCGAAAAAAGTTGAAAAAAAATCAAAAATTTATGTTTTTTAAAAATTTTTCTAAATTCGACGCCTAAAATTTTAAACAAACAATGATTGTAATTTTTTTTTATTTCTCGGAGCCTACAGTTAATTCAATATCCTTTCTTTTAAGTTAGGAATCACTAATTTTGGTGCAGGTTGCACCAAGTTATTCAGTTTCTCGCCAAAAAAAAATAAAAACTCAAAATTTGGAAAAAAAAAATATTTTGCTAAGAATATTTTAAATTCTGCAACATAATTGATTTATATATGAGCTGTTGTACCGATTTTCGAGTTAAAATTGCGGGTTATGGTCAAAACCTGGTCGTAACACAACGTTAAATGAAGATTTTCTCTATTGTACCATCTTGAATGTGTTAAGTTGCGGTTGACATAACTATTTTTCGGCATCCACGGTTTATCTTCATCCAGCTTTATGCCAAGTAATGAAGGTATGCAATTCTTATATATGAAGTGATTTTTTTAGCAGGATGTATTATGCAAATTGCACAAATAAAACAAAATGAATTTGGACTATTTTTTCACTTGAATCTTTTTGAGAAGCCATTTAAATAAATTTAGATTTACAATTTACTATTTTAAAAGAATTCTTAACTAATATTTGAGAGCGACTGAGCTTGTAAAATATTATTTACGATGCGCCATAAAAAGAAAAGAAAAAATAGAGAAAAACGCGGTTGGAATAAGAAAAACTCAAAATAGCTCGTAGTTTTTATTCAAAAATCTGTATAACAACTTAAATATAAATCAATTTAGCAGAATTTAAATTATTCTTAGTAAAAAAATGTTTTTTCCAAAGTTTTTGTTTTTCCTTTTTTGGGCAAACCTGAATAACTTGGTGCAACCTGCACCAAAATTCGTGTTTTTTAACTTAAAAGAATGGAAATTGAATTTACCACGGGCTCAAAGAAATTAAAAAAATTTACAATCATTTCTTGTTCAAAATTTATGGCGTTGAATATGAAAAAATTTAAAAAAAACGTAAATATTTTATTTTTTTTTTTTCAAATTTTCGAATGTAACTTCCAGAATCCTTAATGGATTTTTACAAAAATAGCTCAAAATGTTTGTTAGCATCTTTACAATGCACTTGTTTCATTAATACTTTGAATTTGTTTGTTTTGTAAAATATGCAATCCAAAAACCGGAATAACCTTTTTTTTTCACCGTAAATGGTTTATCGCGAATATCTCAAAAACAAGAGCTAACCTAAAAAAATTAATATAATATTTGTGTTCAGCAGGTCAAAATCCACAAGAAAAATTTGGTTTTAGTCAGGGAGACAAAAAAAGATCAAAATTTGTAAGGTAGTGTAATCGAATGTCGTATGATTGAGTAGAGATGATTATTCATACGAGTGAAATACAGAGAACGAGAAATAATTTTTACAATCTAATAATAAGGGGGATTACGTTATTACACGTATTAGACATAATGTTATTTTGTATTTGCAAATACTGTCAACTCCATAAATTGGTCCCCCGAGCCGAATTAGTTGATTGACTAGGTAAAGGTGAATGTAAATTCAGTAAGATTGAAGATTGTTTTGTGTTTCTTATTCTTTTTTCTGCTTCCTAAAATTGATTTTTGTGCTTTATTTTCATTTACATTTCAGCAACGCTATGCAAGATAGACCTTTAGGTCAGAACACTATTTGAACTGACCTCAATGCTTATGGCTCTTCAAAAAATGTTCTATTTAATCCCTTTCATTTCAAGTGATACAAGTTTTTTCTTTTCGAAGCTGTGGGTTACGCTTAGCTTAAGCTGGTCAACTTACCCGGATCGATCCGGGAAGACCCGAATGTTGAACCCGAATAAAAGGATTTTCATGCAATGACTTTAAATTTAAATTTTTTTTATATTGATTTATGCATAAATATTACAGCTGATGACTTCTTAACCACTATTTTTCGTATATTCAAAAATAAAATTTTCGTTTACGAAACTAGTTTATTTCGTTGCTCGCGCGATTCATATATTTGATTATCGGCTTACAAATAAATATTGAGTATTGTTATCAAAAACTAAAAAATCGCCAAACCAGTGCAGTGATATCCAGAATGCTGGTCGGCAATAATTTTATTCGACCACCCATAATTATTTAAGTGCATGGTGCCAATTGTTACTCTATATTAAAGTTTTCTTGTGGGTTCGACTCATTCTACTCAAAGATGTTGAAAATGCAATGATATAGATGATTGAATGGAAATATTTTGATGTGAAAGACATCATTTAAATGAAGCATCAACACCATCTGCATCGTCTACTCAAACAAAATGGATAAATTTGTTTCGCCATTTTGCGGATCAATCGCGTCCAAAGAACTGGTGACAATATAGTCAAATTCGTTTTAACAATTCCAGCAAGTAATGTACCCATTGAGAGAATATTTTCCTATATAAACGACATTTGGGCGCTAGAAAAAGAGCACTAAAAATTGAAAAGGTTCACGCTCGAGTTATGGTCAAGTTCAACTGGTAAAAAAATGTTTTGAGTTTCACAACAAAATCAAGAATGACAGAAATTTTAAGGCATTATACGTCAGGTGGATAAATACCGTGTAAAGCCAGAAAATTTGTTCATTTCTCCGGATACCGGTGGCAGTTCTGGCCATTTTTGATAACAAAGTTTCCAAATAATATTTTTTTTCAGTAATTTTCAGTAATTTTTCAGTAACTTCTTACAATAAAAGTAACTTAGTTATGAAATTGTTCCTTTTCAAAATAAAATTGCTGTTTTTGTATTGCTTTCTTTACAATTTATTTTTGGAAATTTTTTTCACCGGACTTGTCTCAAAACATAGCTTAAGCTCCATATCAATTGTCTTGTTGGTGTTGTTTTTAAGATCGTTCATAGCAGATTTTTCGGTTGGAGATGTGGGTTTTTCACCGACTCGGTGACAAATACAGTACAGGCAAGAACTACAGGTAAATACAGTGTAAGTTAAAAGGTTTCTTGATTAGTCAATATACAATTTTCCAGAGTTATCGACATATTTGTACAGTGGTTTTGAGAAGGTGGGGTGAAGTCTCTTTCTTAAGATTATTCAAAGCAAGCTTTAATCAAAATTTTAGCCTTTAATCAAAAGTGCTTGTGTGGCTTAGTGCCACAGTATGGCTTTCAAAATCTCGCCAACGTCAGCAATAGAAATTCTTCTAGAAATTTCTCCATTGCACCTGCATGTAAAACCTATAGCGGTGTTGAGTGCTCATCATAAACTGCAACTTACAGTAAAAACCTCCTAAACCTCCTTGTTTAATTACAAGCTGAAAGAATTGCATAGGTACCATATTTCAGATTGTGTGGCAAAATGAATATGTTGGCAACGCTTCAGCAAAACAAGGTGTCAATAAAAAGTTTGGAACGGAACCATGCTTTAAAATAGTAAAATAGTCAAGAGTTTGCTCAAAAGGACAATCCACACATGGGAACAGGAACATAATTTTGAATTATAGAAAAGCCAAGGGAGACTAGAATACTCCAGTATCCGAGTAACCTTTCTGTTTCACCTTTAAAAAATATCGACTTAAACAGACAGTGGGTATATAAGCATGTTAATATAGAGCGTTACTGGACATGGTTCTAACTACCATCTTAACAAAATAAACCTTGATGTTACCGACAGGTTTAGATTTTGTCAGGCAGATTTGGAAACGATTGGTCACATCATCTGCAACTGTCCTGAACTTTCTTGGCACATATCAACATTTAGGTGAAATTCCTTAAGGAAATTAAAACATTAATTTAAAAAAATAAAGAAAATCATCAAATTTGGGAGCACAAGGTGTCTAAGGAGCCATCATCCTACTGACATAATTTCAAACCTTGTTCGTACAGTATATTCCTATGGAGAGCGCACACATCCAGACTAACATTTTGTTTTGTTATTATAGACTATATATGAACCAATCAATTGATTGTTGCTATTATTTGGGATTTTTAATTTTTTTTATGAAACTTGATTGGCGTAAGAAATATGAAAGAAATTGTGCGCATGTGTGAAGTTGAAAAAATCGCTTCTGTCATATCCAATCATACTTCATGCTTTGCTGTTCATTTTCATACAAAAATGGCTGATTCCCAATAATAATAACAATTATAATTGATTCATTCCTTACTTACAATATAATTGAAATGTCACAACTTATGAAATTAAAATTAAAATTATATGTTGATTAGAGAAAACATAACCCAACATTTTGTTATATTTATAGAAACATTTAATTCAGATTTAATAACACATTTAACACATTAGCGTTGTTATTGATAATTAAAATTAAAATACAAATATTACGAACATGGGCGAATAGTTTCAAGTTGGTTTTTTCCAATCAACCCGAGTTTTTATCTGAGGAACTTCCAACCATACCTTTGAATTGGAAAATTCTAATTTCTTCCTTACTTGAGTTTAATTGTTCTCAAAAATCCTCAATATATATATATATATATATATATATATATATATATATATATATATATATATATATATATATATATATATATATATATATATATATATATATATATATATATATATATATATATATATTTATATATATTTATATATATATATATATATATATATATATATATATATATATATATATATATATATATATATATATATATAAATATATATATATATATATATATATATATATATATATATATATATATATATATATATATATATATATATATATATATATATATATATATATATATATATACATATATAAATATATATATATATATATATATATATATATATATATATATATATATATATATATATATATATATATATATATATATATATATATATATATATATATATATATATATATATATATATATATATATATATATATTTATATATATATATATATATAGTTATAATCCCATAGTATCATCAAGTCATATAACAAAACTGCTTTCTCACGAAAAGTGCTATCAATGCAAAATTAGCATAACTAGAAATATGATGGAATGTTATCAACCAGACATAACATGTAACAACATGATAGAAGAATCAAATATCAGAAAACATATTATAATAGAATATGCTGAGTGGTTGTTTTGTACCTTTAGATTTATAAAATTTAGTTTTTATAGTTAGTCTAATTTTTAAACTCTGTAATGTAACATGTATTAAATAAATTGTATTAAATAAATCATTTTTTTTAGAATTTATTTATTCATGAAACATAACTGGCGCAGCCGTGCGGTCTAGTGTAGTAATATTAAAGTGTAGTGTAATAATTTGGTGAATAAAAACCAATAAATAAGTGAACCCGTCGCGGTAAAATTAAGTGAATTTTTTTTTATCAGACATCTCTAGCTGAAGTTCCTATAAGAACGCGAAGAGGATTTGAGGTTCCACCACACTATATATCAACTTCACTTGGAACCAGCTCAACACGACGAACGATACGATTCAAAGGTAACGCACTACAAGATAGACGTTTACATTGAATACGTATTACCAGGTAACCTATTTTATTTTATTTTTATATTGTGATTATTGTGATTATATTTAGTGAAAATTTTGTGTTTGTGAACGTATTTTATATATAAAGTTTTCAAAAATAACGTTAGTCATCCACGACAGTTAATTTCAAAATTTTCATGGAAGCGTGTACTACAAGATAGGCACACATCCAAAATATTTCCAAAAATAACTCTAAAATCATATAAAATAGTGTTACTAAATTGACAAACGCGCGCACTACCAGATAGACGCCAACCTGTCACACTGTCCACTACAAGATAGAGACAGTTCAAATTAATACTATTATATCCTTTTTATGAGAAAAAAATTGGCAGATATATTCGATCTGAATAGAAGTATAGCCAACTCAGAAATGGACCCAGTTTTAGAGCGACTAGAGGCAATTGGTGCACAGTTGCAACATTTAAATAACAAACAAGGTGAGCATGATCAATTGTTGACATATCTCAACCAAAAATTAGAGCAACCCCAACCACAAATTCAGGAACAAATTCCTGTGGTTACAAATAGGGCAAATGCTCTAGTTTTATTTAGGATCCCTGATCCAATAAAATCAATACCCACGTACGATGGGAATAGAAAACAACTTTCGGCTTGGATAAAGACAGTTGAAGACACACTGAGTGTATTCGAACCATTAGTGTCAGAACAACAATATAGTCTTTATTTACAAACTATTAACAACAAAATAGAGGGGAAAGCCAAAGATATACTATGTCTGGCTGGTAATCCCAAAACATTTAATGAAACAAAAGAAATCTTGCAGGAATCTTTAGGAGACCGGCAAGAACTATCGTTTTATAAGTCACAACTTTGGGCGACTAAACAAAACGAAACAATGAGTATCCACGGATACTACAATAAAATAAAAGAAATAGTTCAAAATATTAAATCATTATCCAAACAAAATATTTTGTACAATAATGCGTGGCATGCTATCAATGCATTTATCGATGAAGATGCATTAGCTGCATTTCTATCAGGACTACGCAAACCCTATTTTGGATATGCGCAAGCTGCAAGACCAAAAGGTATTGAAGAGGCATATGCATTTCTTTGCAAATTTAATTGCAATGAACAAATTTCAAGTAATTCAAGAAAAACCAACACACAAGTATTTCAGAATACACCACAAAAACAAAATCACGGTTTTATTAGTCAAAACAAAACTAACGTGTTTCAACCAAAACACAATCAAAATTTTTCAAATTATGAGAAAAAACCGACTTATTCGGTAAGAGAAAGACCAACACCAATGGAAGTGGATCTTTCTATGCGTTCAAGAAATACATTTAATAAAAAAATAATAAATAATCACGAAACTACAGAGGATACTCAAGAAGATTCATCCCAAAGTTCAGAAATCGAATATTTAGTTGAAGATAAAGAAGATGAACATAATGGAAATTTTTGCGTAAACGCGAATTCAGATACGGAAGACTAAATTTTCTCCCATATTTGAAGTGCTACAATGAACGATTGGGCCGCGTTGTAACACTTTTAATCGATACTGGTGCCAATAAAAATATAATCAAACCAGGATTAATTCCTTATAGTTCATTAGAAAATTCAAAAACATCTTCAAGTAATATTATAATAAAGAATATTTTAGGTACACATAATTGCGATAAAAATTTTAAAATTAATCTCCTAGGTAATAATTTACCAGCACAAATTTATTTTGAACTTGAATTCCATAAATTTTTTGATGGAATATTAGGCTCAGAAACAATGGCTAAAATGAATGCCAAAATTGATTATAAGACAAACTCAATTTTATTAAACAATTATAATTACAAATTTGATCGGCATTACCCTGAGGAAAATTTTTATAATCATATAATTACGATACAAACCACAAACAATGGCGACTGGTTTGTACCAGAATTTCAAAAATTAAATAGCGATATAATAATCAAACCCGGTTTATACAAAGCGGAAAATTTTTATACAACAATGACGGTGTTGACAAATTGTCCAAACCCACCGGAAACATTACCAAAACTGAAATTAAATGTTAACAATTTCGAAACATTCGAACCAATTCCATGTAAAAATGAAATAATTGATAGAAACACTATCAAAAGCCTAATCCGAACAGAACATTTAAGTAAAAATGAAAAAGACATTTTACTCGATACAATTTTTAAAAACCAAGCAGTACTGTTAAAACAGAACGAGAATTTGTCATCAACAACAATAATTAAACATAAAATTATAACAAAAGACGACAATCCTGTTTATACGAAAACATATCGATACCCACATCATTTTAAACCTGATGTAGAGGAACAAATTCAGGAAATGCTAGACAGTGGCATTATCCGAAATTCTAAAAGTCCTTATTCGGCACCAATTTGGGTCGTTCAGAAAAAACAAGATGCTTCGGGCAAACGGAAAGTAAGAGTTGTCATCGACTACCGTAAACTAAATGAAAAGACAGTAGATGATAAATTTCCAATCCCACAAATAGAAGAAATTCTAGACAGTCTCGGAAAATCTGTATATTTTTCAACCTTAGATCTAAAATCAGGTTTTCATCAGATTCCTTTAGACCCAAAATCTCAAGAAAAAACAGCTTTTTCAACAGACAAGGGACATTTTGAGTTCAACAGAATGCCTTTTGGCTTAAAGAACGGTCCGGCAACTTTTCAGCGAGCGATGAATAATGTATTGCAAAACCTAATAGGAAATATATGCCATGTATATCTTGATGATATTATTATTGTTGGATATAGCTTAGATAACCATATACAAAACCTTAACACTGTTCTCGAAAGATTATCGCATTTCAATCTTAAAATTCAATTGGATAAGTGTGAATTCCTAAAGAGAGAAACAGAGTTTCTTGGTCATATAATCACACAAGATGGAGTTAAACCTAACACCGATAAAATTCAGAAAATTCTGGAATGGCCATTACCAAAAACTGCTAAACAAATTAAACAGTTTTTAGGACTTTCAGGTTATTACAGAAGATTCATAAAAGATTACTCAAAAATTGCCAAACCCATGTCGAAGTTTTTAAAGAAAGATCAAGTTGTCAACACAAAAGACGTCGAATATATAAGAGCTTTCGAAAACTTAAAAAGAATTTTAGCTACAGATCAAATTTTAGCATATCCCGATTTTACTAAAGAATTTATTCTAACCACGGATGCATCAGATTTTGCGCTAGGTGCAGTCCTCTCTCAAATCCAGAACAATATAGAAAAACCTATTGCGTTCGCTTCAAGAACACTAAACGCTACAGAGATCAACTACGCAACCAACGAGAAAGAAGCTTTAGCTATAATATGGTCTGTCAAGAAATATCAACCATACCTGTACGGCAACAAATTTACGTTAGTAACAGACCATAAACCACTTACTTTCATTAAATCATCCGAAAAAAATTCAAAAATCTTAAGATGGAGACTTGAATTGGAGAACTACGATTATAACGTCGTCTACAAAGAAGGCAGAGCAAATGTAGTAGCAGATGCGTTAAGCAGAATGCCTACAGTAGATAACGAGGTGAATATAAATATAGGAACAGATAACACTCCACGTGAATCTGAAGCAGAAAACCTTCCCAATAGGGATAATGACATAGACACTATTCATTCTGCGGAAACATCCGATGATTATTTCATCCACTTCGCAGGTCGTCCTATAAATTATTATAGGAACCAATTATTTTTCAAAATTTCAAATCTAGACACAGTAATTTTGGAAGACATATTTCCAAACTATAAACGAGTAATTATTTCGAAAAAATCATTTCAAAAAGAAGATATTACAAATTTCATAAAAGAGTTTCATAACGGTAAACAAACAGCAATCCTGGCACCAGAACAATTGTACCAGACAATCCAGGAAGTATTTCGAGAAAATTTCTCACAAAACGGCCATTTTGTTTTCGCTACAGAAAAGGTCGAAGATGTTAAAAATGAAGAGCGTCAAAATGCAATCGTAGTTAAAGAGCACGAAAGAGCCCATCGAGGGGTGAATGAAGTAGTAAATCAGATCAAACGATCCTACTTTTTTCCTAAAATGAGTAGTGTGATCAAACGACATATCAATGCATGTAACATATGCAATGTTCATAAATACGACCGAAAACCGTATAATATAAAAATATCTCCGCGACCGAGCACTAAAAAACCATTAGAACGAGTGCACATAGATATTTTTAATATCAACAAAACAAATTTTTTGTCCGTTGTTGACTCATTTTCTAAACATTTACAAATGATTCCAATCGAAACTAAAAATCTATTGGATACAACTACAGCTCTAACGAGGTATTTCACTCAATTCGGAATTCCTAACGTTATTTTCTCAGATCATGAGACAACTTTCCAGTCACTACAATTCAAAGAATACTTAAGCAATCTTAATATCCGATTGGAGTACGCATCATCATCGGAATCAAATGGTCAAGTTGAGAAAACACATTCAACTATTATAGAAATTTTCAATACAAACCGTAATAAATCGCCAAACTCGAGTATTCAAACAGCGATAGAGTTATCAGTAGCTTTGTATAATAACTCGGTACACTCGTCAACCGGTTTCACACCGAACGAGATCATTTTTAATCAAAATAACTTAATAAACCCGGCAGAAATACAAGAACAAGCCAAACAAATTTTTAAAACGGTCAATACTAATTTAGAAAAAGTTATAAACAGAATAGAGAGACAAAATAACAATAAAGAAGATCCACCTAGATTACATGATGATCAATTGGTTTATCTTAAACCAAACATCAGAACAAAATCTCAGCCAAGAGGGCTGGAAACCAAAATTAAAAATGCAAACTACAAAACTTTTAAAACAATCAGGAATATAAAAAGAAACAAAAATAAAATTAAAAGATTAAAGAAATACTAATTTTGATTTTTACTTTTCATTTCAGAAATTTTTACTATGACAATATAATTTTTATTTGAATATCTTAATTAATTAATTATCCAAAACTGATTTTACAAATCTTACAAACCAATTTTACTATTCTTATCCATGTTAATAAAAACAAGAAAAATAAAAGCAAAATTCTAAATAAAAGAAATTCTCATTAGAAATTTTTATTGCATAAAAATTAATTAATATTAGAAATTTTAGAAAACAGTTTTATCAATCGATAATATTATCATCAATAGTAAATAAAATTAAATCCAAAGTTAAAAAGAATATTGAATTGAAATATTGTATTGTAGTATTGTAGTATTGTATACTGAAATTTTTACTTATTATTTTGAAACATGGTTACTTTTAAAAAGTTATTAATTTTGACTATATTTAATTGTATCAATACACAAAAATTGGAAATAAAAAATTTGCATGAAGATCCAATTCTGTTAGAAAAAATAAACGAATGTAAAATTAAACAGGGATCATAAGGGTCATACACCCAATTAATATAACAAACCTAGAAACTACCATAGAATTAATGATGAAACATATAGTTAATAAGATAGATAAGAATGAACTTGATTTGTATACAATAGTTAAGGAAAAATGTAAAAGGTTACATAACAACTTACTACAAATAAAACCACCAAAACGTCTCCGACAACGAAGATGGGATGCATTGGGATCAGGATGGAAATGGTTAGCTGGAAGCCCAGATGCAGACGACTTAAGGTTAATCAACGCTACAATGAATGGTCTAATAAATGAAAACAACCAGCAATACCAAGTCAACGAGCAGATCAACGAAAGAATTCAGCTACTAACAAAAACAATAAATGCAGTCTTAACCAACACATCGATAACCAAAAAAATAGTTCTGAGCGAGTTAGAAATTATGACAGCAATTATGCAAATTGAAACCATCGAGGCAATTATTGAGGACATCCAAGATGCAATAGTAAGAACCAAAATAGCACTGCCAAGCAACAAAGTTCTTTCGTTAAAAGAAATCATTGTTCTAAAAAATCTTTTGACTGAACAAGGAGTAAATATAACAATTCCAGACGAAGCTTTAAAATTTGTAACACCCAAAATTGCTATATGTGAGGAAACACTATTATACATATTGGAGGTACCAAAATTGGAAAATTTTACATCAACAACAATAAGACTTACTCCACTAGTTGTAAACAACAGCATTATCGAAAGTTACCCACAATACCTCATCAAAAACAGACAGAAACTATACACCACCATCAACTACAACAATTTTGTCCAAAAACATACAGATCTAAAAGAATTTAAGGATGAATGCATAAAACCACTAGTCTTTGGAAATCAAGGCAGCTGCAAAGTAACATGGGAGATCAACACAGCAATACAATGGATATCTGAGGGTAAAATACTAATAAATAATGGAAAGAACGTCGAAATAGTTACTAATTGTGGACCAGATGACAGAAATTTAACAGGAAATTTTTTAATAACAATCAATAATTGTACAGCCACGATAAACAACAAAGAATTTCAAGCTTATGAAATTCAAACCGAGAATGAGGAAATCCAGGGAGCACTTCACAGTATTCAAATATTAAGGAAAATGAAAATTGTTCAGAACATAACAGCAATTGAACAGGATACCATTCAAAACAGGAAACTGCTACGACAAGTTTTTTTGAAGCAATATCATCACGAAAATTGGATATGGACACTTTCAGGAGGTTTATCATTATCATCCATATGTGTAATCATTGTACTATCGTATATGTGCCTGTGTAAATGCTCGATAACAAAAACAGTGCAAAATCCAATTAACCTGGAAAATACCAAAGTAGCATACAATGACCTATTAAGGAAAGCCGGCATAGTAACAAAAGTCGAGGACGACTTTTCATCACCCCAGGGAGGAGTTATAATCCCATAGTATCATCAAGTCATATAACAAAACTGCTTTCTCACGAAAAGTGCTATCAATGCAAAATAGCATAACTAGAAATATGATGGAATGTTATCAACCAGACATAACATGTAACAACATGATAGAAGAATCAAATATCAGAAAACATATTATAATAGAATATGCTGAGTGGTTGTTTTGTACCTTTAGATTTATAAAATTTAGTTTTTATAGTTAGTCTAATTTTTAAACTCTGTAATGTAACATGTATTAAATAAATTGTATTAAATAAATCATTTTTTTTAGAATTTATTTATTCATGAAACATAACTATATATATATATATATATATATATATATATATATATATATATATATATATATATATATACATATATATATATATATATATATATATATATATATATATATATATATATATATATATATATATATATATATATATATATATATATATATATATATATATATGTATATATATATATATATATATATATGTATATATATATATATATATATATATATATATATATATATATATATATATATATATATATATATATATATATATATATATATATATATATATATATATATATATATATATATATATATATATATATATATATATCGTCTCCAATAATGGTTTCTGATTTATCCAATGTTTTGGCAATATGAATTTGATATCTCTCTTCTGTTTCAGCATTCTTTAATCATTAATGATGAGATATTAAAACGATTCCGTTGATTGAATTTTGGAATGCCTGGATTTGGGAAGTGAAACCTTATCGTTGCACATAGAAGGAAGTGGTCACTTCCATTGTATGCACCTCTAAAAAATCACACATCCAGAACGCTCGAAAAGAAACGTGCTGTTACTAGAACGTGATCAATTTGATTTCGAGTGTTTCCATTCGGTAAGACCCAAGTCTGCTTATGAATCGATCGATGCGAAAAGAACGTACTGACAATTCTCAAATTATTTGATAATGCAAACTCAGTCATTCTCTCACCATTATCATTCGAATTCAAATGCAGGCTGTTGGGACCCACCACATTTCCATAAGAGATATCTCTTCCAACCTGTCCATTAAAGTCACCATGAACCATAATGAAACCACCTATACCTCTCAGCCTCTGTTTCTAGACTTATAAGAGCATCAGGAGCGCTCAGGCTTTTTCACGTCCAAATAAAATTCTGTTTTGTTGTCCGGGTCTATTATTCTTTTTCTGATAACCAAATTTAACATATTAGTTTTTTTCCGGGGTTAGGGTGTTAACCTTAGGCCCAACCCAAATTGTCGTGAATGGGTCCGTTCTGCATATTAAGGTCACCAGAAACAACCTTTTTACACGTTTATATAGAGAGCCGCTTGATTCAAGACAGACGCCCGCTCCAAGCCACCCCTGACATGGAGAACAGACGCTTAACTCGCATTGGTTGTAAGGCACCAATTCGCATTGATATAGTCTCATTGACTAAGCAGTTTTACTGTGTTTGTCTCCAATACACCAACCTAATTCTGTCAGCATTACCCAGGCAGCAATTCAAACTAGATTTTTATGTAGCTGAGTGTTGTAGTTGTACGACAATTAATAATCGTATCGTCATATTTTAAATGAATATTGAAACATAAAATTCGGATGAAATAATGTACTAGTTTATATTTCCCCCACTACATGCATTACATTTATATTGCCGAAAAGGATATTTTATTTTTTTTCTATTTCTTAAACAAAGAAAAAACAAAACAAAGTTGTGCATTTTTTAATAAGAAATAAAATTAAAAAAAAATCTTTTAGCAAAGAGGGTCGCAGAAAGAAGGAAATGGTTATTTCTATTAAAAGAATTAATTTCTGTTTTTTTGTTCATCGAAATAGATAATTTAAAAAAAAAAGAAATTCTAGATTTTAGCGTAACGATATTCCCTTGCGTTATATATAGAAATGTATCAATAATTTATGTTTGAGTTATTTTTTATTCAACCCCTTTCTCATTCATCGATAAACCATGTTTCGTTATTTCCAATCAACCCAAAATTCATTATATCAGAAACCTTTTTGATTATTAATTTGATAACCCCTTAAGGGGATATATATGTTATATATACATATATATACTCGATAGAAAATATTAGTTATTATTATGCATTTATTGTTCAAATATTTGCAATTTGATGTGACTTATAGGCTTCCAATCAACGGGTATTGTAAATTAAAATCGAGGGAAAAATGTTTTCAGCATGTATCTAAGTTTCAAAAACAGTAAATATTTTAATTATACATATTTCTATGTATCTAATAAGTTTCTAAACCTTTTTCTGAAATCTTTGTTACCAAACAATTGTTATTGAAATTTCTTTTTTCAAAACTACTTTATACTGGTGCCCAAACATAAGAATTTTACCAATTTTTTTAATCTACTGACTAATGTTGAGGTCGAAATAAAAGCAAAATTTCCTAATTGCGAAGTTATCGTTACCTAAATATTTGCCGCATCACAGAACCTGACGCAAATTATAAAAAGCCAGCTTTCACTCCAACATCAATATTACGAGTGTTGATAAGGGTACACAGTTAAAAAAAATTGAATATGCAATGCAAATTGCTACACATATAGGTCCTACGGCAGTTTTCATTACAAAACAATACAAAGCTTGCTATATAAAGTTAAACTAATGCTCTTTGCATCAATATTTAACAGAGTACTTGGGGTAAAATATAAAGCTTGTTGTTTAAAAATGTCTGTTATTTGCATTAAATAATATTACGCGCAACATTTTTTTAGTATGACATTTTAATGCAAATTACATCACTTTCAGCTGAGAAGCGATAACTAAAACATACATGAAACGATTTTAACTATATATTTCTAAAATGGATAATACTCTAGTGAATTTTGAAATTTCATTAAATTTTTAATGTATTAAATTGTAGCAAGGTGTATTAAAACTTCTAGCTGTTCTATAGAAATAAATTATGATGCAAGAGTTGTTTTAAATTTTATAGATATGCATTTAAACTAGGTTTAATGCAACATTAATTCAATAATAACCTGCAACGCATAGCTCCTATTGCAGGACTTGCTTTAAATATTGCAGTTACTTTTTCAACAGTGTAGTGTTGGAAATTCTGACCACTATCTAATCACATCAGTTATGAAAACGGATTTACTAAAAACTAGAGTTCCTAAATCACGAAAAGTGTTCCATTTCTCAAAAATGGATACCAACTGTCTCCGAAATTTTTTTAAAGTTTCCCTTTTGATCGTCATTGTTTTTATACTGACGATGTAAATGTTTCTGCCCAAAAGTTCCTTAACCCATTCAATTCGGCATCAATAAATTTGCTTCCATCTCAATAATGAAATCCCAACAAAAATATTTGTTTTCCATGGCAGTCAAATTGGCCATTGGCAACAAAAGTAGATTATTACTATTTGGATCCATAACAAAAATCTCTTTAATCGTTATCAATATCCAAAGGTCATTAAAATATCAACCCAGATAATCGAAAACGAAAAAGCAGAGATTGACAGATCGAAAGCGGCAAAACTTTCAACTATGTCCATTTCTGACAAAAGTTTTTACAATGCCATTGATTTTTTAAAATCTGGTACCAAATCTTCTAAGTCTCCCATAATTGACGGTGATTTGTACGTCACTGACTCCGCAAGAAAAGCCACATGGTTCGCAGAACGCTTTGCTTTGAACTCGACCGTTTTGGAAACTCCAAAAGAATTACCCCAAATCAAATCTTCAGGAGTTAATATGAAAGATCTTTATTTTAAACCGAAAATTGTCGCAAACTCTAAAGGGGGTAAAACTTCAACAGCCTCCGGTTTGGATCACATTCCTCCTATTATTCTAAAAACATTTTCAAAAGATCTTGCACCTAATTTAACCAAAATTTTCTACAAATGCTATAAATTGGGTAGCGAAAATCCAAAATTCTACGTCCACGCCGTGCTACCTTGGTAACGCTAACAGAATTGGGTTGGTGTAGTTGAGAGGAGCAGAACATATGCTGCTTATACTCAATGATTCTGCACCATGGCGAGTCATTGGCGCCATAAAACCAATGCAACTCAAGCGTTTGTTCTCCATGTTAGAGGCGGCTTGGAGCGGGCGTCTGTCTTGGATCAAGGGGCTCGCTATCTTAATGTGTAGGAAACGTCTGTTCTCCTTGTTAGGGGTGGCTTTCAGCGGGCGTCTGTCTTGGATCAAGCGGCTCGCTATATAAACGTGTAAAAAGGTTGTTTCTGGTGACGAAATGGTTTCTGGTTGTTTCATTCACGAAAATTTGGGTTGGGCGAAGGGCTAACGATTTTCGTAAAAAAATGTTGTCATGAATTCTCTACACAGGCCTCGGAATATCTCGGAATCATTATTGGAACGACCTCGGAAGCTGTACCCGTATACTATGATTTAAAAACTGGAACCTGGAGCGTGCTAAGACTTTGAAGATCAGGAGATCTCCTAAAACTCACTCAACAAGTCGAGAGCTACACACTGGATATAGTGGCATTACAAGAACTAAGATGGCCAGGCAGTGGAATCCATGAAACAGCGAAAGGATACACTCTGTATTATTGCGGTCATCAAAACGGAGGAGAATTGGAAGTTGGCTTTCTTATACACCGTCGCGTGAATCTGCATGCTATCAACTTCTGACCGATTAAAATACGGTTATGCACACTGAGAATCCGCACGCAAAAATTCAATGGAACGATCGTCAATGTTCATGCACCTACTGAAGATAAAGCAGATGATATTAAAGACCTGTTCTTCCTAGAACTCGAAGAAGTCATCAACAACATCCCGCGACACGATATAAAAATCGTTATAGGTGACTTTAATGCTCAAATCGGTAGGATTGCAGAGCTTAAACACATATCGGCCCTAACAGCTTGCATCATACCAGCAATAATAACGGTTTTCGCACAGCCGAGCTGGCTTTGATGTATGATCTAGTAATTTCCAGCACTTTCTTCCCTCACAAGATAATTCACAAGGCAACGTGGAAATTATATGACGGATGAACGGAAAATCGATCACGTCATGATCTCTAAGAGACACATATACACAAGTATAACTGACATTCGATCATACAGAGGTGCTGATATGGACACCGATCATATGCTTGTCATCCTTAAGTGCAAATTATCGTCTAAATTTAACCGTAAACCAAAAAAAGACTGTGCGCTGGAATGTCGAAGCATTTAAACATCCAGAAACGCTGAACAGATATCAGGAAATAATAACACAAAACATAGAAGAGCATGACATCTCTTCTGAGAAACAAGAATCATGGCAAACGCTTCAATCAACCATTATAGCCGCAGCACAAACTACAATCGGAAAACGACCACCGAAATTACACAACGAATGGTTTGACGATGAGTGCCGCCAATCCGTTGAACATAAACAAAAACTGCGAGAAAAATGGTTAACATGGAACACCCGAAGCTCTCAAGCTGATTATCTATGCGCCATGAAAGCCTCAACAAAACTTCTACGTACAAAGAAATGCGAACACACGAATAGCTGCATCGTAAACATCAACCAACATGGGGCCAACGGAAATTCAAAAGAGTGTTTTGCCAATGCACGGAATCTTACAAAAGATTTCCACCCAAGATCTACAGCCATAAAAAATTAAAATAATGAACTTACAACAAGTGAACGTGATGGACTGGCAGTGTGGCGATCCCACTTTCAAGACCTACTGAATAGAACGAATGAAGTTCATCCTATTCGAGCAATTGCTCCATCAACTGAGGAGATTTTTCTCCCTTACCCAGCAATAGAAGAAGTGGAAGCTGCCATAAAAAAACTGAAAAATGGCAAATCACCAGGTATCGATGGAATTCCCGCAGAACTTCTGAAAAATGGAGGAGCAGCTCTGGTCTCACGTATAAACGATCTGATTCTTGCAATCTGGGATCAAGAAGAACTACCTGCTGAATGAAAAACAACTCTCATTGTTCCGCTACATAGGAAAGGTGACCGTCTAAAGTGTGAAAATTATCGTGGCATCGCAATGTTGAATACTGCATATAAAATACTAGCTAATGTCATACTTGCTCGACTCATGCCGTTCGCCGAATCTATCATCGGTGGCTATCAGTGTGGTTTTCGTCCCAACCGCTCAACCATAGATCAATGTTTTACATTAAGGATGATTCTGGAAAAATGTTGGGAGTACAACATCAGCATTCACCATCTATACGTTGATTTCAGGCAAGCATATGATAGTATCATCCGCGACAACCTCTGGTCCACACTCATATGCCTTGGTATCCCAGAGAAACCTGTTTCTCTGTGCAAACTCACCACATCGGGATCGAATTGTAGAATAGTAATCGAAGGGTCAGTTTCTGATCCTTTCGATATAACATCAGGAGTTCAACAAGGTGATGCACTCGCGCCCGTACTGTTTAATTTGGCGCTGGAGTACGCGATAAAAAAAGCCGAATTGAGACACAAAACTGCATATATAACAAATCTAGTCAAGTTCTTGGCTACGCAGACGATATTGTACTTCTCGGACGTTGAACACGATATTAAGGATAGTCTCTCTCAGCTTGGAAGAAATATTAAACGGCTTGGATTATGCATCAACACCGGCAAAGCTAAGGTGTTAACAACATCTAAGAACATACCTCCAAGAAATCTGAATACTGGCGACTATGAAATAGAACGCGTAGAAAACTTCAAATACCTCGGGTCTGAAATAACATCGTCAAATGACATGCAGGCAGATATCAAAGCCCGTGTCTCTGCCGCATACAGAGTTTTCTACACACACTCAAAACTTCTTCGATCAAAACATCTTTCGCGGTCGTGTAAACTTACACTTTACAAAGCATTAATCCGACCTGTGCTTACATTTGGAAGTGAAAGCAGGACACTGACTTCCGCCGATTGTAGAATTTTATCAACATTCGAGAGGAAGGACATACAAACTATTCATGGTCCATGTAAAGTTGCTGAAAATCAGTATAGAATCCGAATGAATCATGAAATCAGACAGCTTCTTGGAGGCTGCGATGTAATCGGATTCATTAAATCCAACCGGATTAGATGGTTTGGTCATGTAGAAAGGGCTCCAATGGATAGAACGATAAAAAAAGCGTCCCAACAAAAACCAGCTGGTGTTCGTTGTAGAGGAAGACCCAGACAACGTTGGCGTGATGACATCATCCAAGACCTTCTTGATAAAGGACGTCGCAACTGGGGTCAACTGGTCATGGAACGAGATGGTTGGAAGCTGGTTGCACAGACGGCAAAATCCCTCCATGGGATGTTAACACCAGAGAGAGAGAGCTATAAATTTGGAATTTTCCCTTCATGGCGGAAGTTGGCAAATGTCCAGCATGTCCTCCAAAAAGGAACAAAATTTGATATTTCTAATTATAGACCAAAAACTTTACTCCCAGTCTTATCTAAAATATACGAGCATTATATTAACACACACATGTCAAAATGTTTGGAAAATAACCATTTAATATCTGATAGCCAGTACGGTTTTATATACAAAAGATCAACAACCGATCTATTTGACTATGCAGGTCATCTTTGGAACAGCATTAGTGTCTGCAATACCGGCAATACCGGTAAACTTTTTAAAATATAATAAAAATTATATATGTACAATAAAGAAAATATGAGCAATTTCAGTCAAGTTCATCAAAATTTTGCGAAATTTTGACTCGACCCTTTTTAATTTTGTTTATTTTTTGTTAATATATGGCGTTTGACAAATGAAAAATACGACTTCTCGTAGATTTTTTTTTCACCAGGGGCTTTCACTTTGAAAGTTTGTAGGTTTATCATGTAGAGTTCATTTTGACGAACGACTATAGAAAAACTGTTTAATTGATTGTCATAAATGATACGTCGTTGAATAGGTGTTAAAAAGAAATTTTTGAAATTGTACATTGTAAGTTTTCTAATCCTATTTAACGGTGTTACATAAGAAAACAAAATTAAGAGATGGCGCTAGCATCCATACCCACTTTTTCATTTTTTTTTAAATAAAATTGAAGCTTGTTTTTATTTAATTAACTGTGAAAGTTTAAGATAGGCGTTATTTTTGGTTTTAAAAATAAAACACTTGGAGTTTATAAAAGTAGGGTAAAACGGTTCTTCCCCTCGGTTGCTGATATAAAAGTTTTTAAAACAACCTCATATTTCTTTTCCAAAATCTAATTTTTAAAAAGTATTTGAAAAAAAAATCAGATTTTGAATTTCAGTAGCCTGATTCTCTAAGCGAAAAGATAAAGTGTAAACGTGTAAACGTTAAATTATCTTGCTGTTTTTGAGTATTCGAATTCCGTAATTTTTTTAAAGATAAAATGTAAACCCTTAAGATAAATATACGTCAATACTTTACCCAACTATTTTATCTTGAGATAAATTAACACAAACTATTATTAGTACTTTTTTGTGAATTATTGTAAATTGTTTTGTTTAAT
Source organism: Diogma glabrata (assembly GCA_963693315.1). Lineage (NCBI taxonomy): Eukaryota > Metazoa > Arthropoda > Insecta > Diptera > Cylindrotomidae > Diogma > Diogma glabrata. The sequence continues at coordinate 364,207,688 of OY856186.1, read as the reverse complement.
AAAATTTTATATCGATATAAATGAGAAGAATTTTTACTTACTTATAAAGAATAAATAAAAATTAAGTAAAAATGAAGTATTAAACAAAGAAAGTTTTGGTGATTTTGGTTATATATCATTGCACGTGAACGGGAACAACTAAAAAAAATTTGTCTTTAAATTTCGGGGATTTGTCTTCTGAAGGAGCACTATGCCCCTTCAGAAAACAGCTTTGAATTGTTTTTAGATTTTCTGGTCAACTTCTTTGCCGTTAGTGACAATCCCAAATTTGAAATTTTTTCTAGAACGACAAACGTCTTTATTTGTAGGCAAATTAACTAGAATAAAATTTTAAAAAAATGTTACTTCCTTAGCATTTTTCCCGGAAAATACAATAAAAATATTTTAAAAAAGTTTAAGGTCAGTTTCCTCGCTTATTCAAAGGTTTTAAGGGCAAGATTACTTCAACTTAGGCGCAAGTGGATTTTTTGTTTATTATTTTTATCGTAAATTAAGAAAATTTAGTAAAAGGGACAGTTTTGATCTGTTTATCTTATAAGCACATACGAAATAAAGCAAAAATAAAAAAAGAGAAAAAATTCTTGTCAGAACAGTGTAATTTTGTATGGATTTTGCTTTTTTCAAAGGCCTGTATCTTAGACCCCGGGGCTGATAGTCAACTCGTATTGCTTTTATTCGCTTCAGTGATATCAAATATAAAAAAATCTGGGCGTCTAAGTAGAAGTAATATCCCCGTTTTAAAGTTTAAAATCAATTTTTCGAAACGTATGACACGGTTTTTTAAATTTTTTTTTTAATTTAGTTTAAAATATGCACTCTCAAATAGTTTTTACCAGTGGTGGAAGTTGTATCGATGTAAACGCTAGAGGGCGCTGAAGGTAAAAAACACTGTTTTCACTTGTTCTAAAAGTTAATGATTTTTTTCTCGGAAAAAGCACTCACTATGTAGAAAAATTTTGCATATAGTAATTTTTACTTAGAATTTTACGTAGATTACGAATATATTTTTCGATTTAAAAAACTCGTCAATTTAAAAAATATTAGCAGCCATTTTGAATATTAATAATTTGACATCGGATTTGAAATCAGTGACCATGGTCATCTTATAATACATTCCTTGAGCTTTAATTTCCGTTTTACAAAACAAGATATAACGTGAAAACTGGTTCGGAGATGGTTTTTAATCTTCAGCGCCCTCTAGCGCTCACATGGACACTACTTCCATCACGCGATATGGATTATTTGAAAGTGCATATTTTGAAATAAATTTAAAAAAAATTTTTTTAAAAACGTGTCATACATTTCGAAAAATTGATTTTAAACTTTAAAACCCCCAAAAAGTGAAGACACTACCCTTAAAATATTTTTCTCGTATTTTACGGGAAAAATGCTATCGATCGAATATTTTTTTAAATTTTATACTACGTAGTTAAATTTTCTACAAAATGAAGACGTTTGCCGTTCTAGAAAAAATTTCAAATTGGTGAACGTTACCGACGACAAGGGGGTTGGTCAAAAAATCTAAACAAAATCCATCATTGTTTTCTGATGAGTACTATCAATCCTCAAAATTTGGAGAAAAAAAATTGTTAGTTGTTCCCGTTCACGTGGAATGCCGCATATGTTTATATTTAGTGTTTATAACAAACTAATCTATTTGTATTTGTTTGCTATTGTAAGAAAGAAATTGTCATACATTTTATAAATTTGTTTGTTAAAACCAACAAATAGATTAAATTAAACATCAAAAATTAACAAATTTGGCCGTTATTTTAACAGTTTGGTTATTGTTTTTTCGTAATAAACAACATACTTGTCTGACAAATTTACAAACGACTCGTTGGTAAAATAAATTTACCCTTCAACAATTTGTAAACCGAATAAACGGTGATTTCTTTATATTTTGCAAAAAATTTCAGATATAACGAAACCAGTAGCTGCTACATTTAAAAACGGAAGCACCTGTAAACAATTAGGAATGCTGTTATTTCCTTCGACTATTGCAAAAATGGCCGAAATTCATATATTAAACTATGAACCAATAATTTTGGTGGACAAAACTAGCTGTTGAAGCATTGGGCAGATACATTAAATTAAACGAGGTTTGTTTTGTTCTTAATTGTGAATTTCGCCATCTTTTCACTCAAATCAAAACTTGGATTTAGTTTTTTAATTTCTCGCATCATTTTAACAAAGTAATTTGCCGTTTATTATTCACTAAATTATTTTTATTTCAACAGGCAAAATTTCTATCGCACATAAAATTTTTCTATCACTTTCACAAATAATTTTGACATTAAAATATCTTGCTGACAATAATTTTATCTTGGACACAATCTTTTTTTACAGAATACGATTTAAGTGTGCCAAGATAAATTTAAGCGTAAACTTTTGATTGTGTAAAATAAATCACGTTTACACATTACAATTTATCTTGTTTTTTAGAGAATCAGGCTACAGTACACCTTTAATCCCCTTAAAAGGAGGCTGTTTTTAGGTAGATTTCATATAAAAATCTACCTATTGTAATGTGCCTCATTTCGGAATTCCGGAAAAATGTTTGTGCCAAACGACTAAATATGATAAGCGGAGATGAAAGAACAAAAAAAAAATTGGAGTGAAGCGCAGCGGAACTCCATTCTTCCCCGATTCGGACTTTCGATTGTCGCCGTTAAAGATATCGCCATTAAAGATATCAAAATGAAATTTTACATGTAAGATGACATCTAGCCATAGATGGTTTACAAAAAAAAAATATTAAAAATTGGATACACAACGGAGGAATAATCACCGAACAACGGTTCCCGTAGACTTTCAATGAGAAAATTGGGAAAATTGCTTGCTTCGCTCCTTTAAATCAATTGCATTTTGCATTGGTTACCTAATATATATATGGATATATATAAACGATATGAGATATAACGAAAACGACCGGCACTCTCACGGTCGTATTTGTTGAGTTTAATATCTTAGACAAGTTCGTGAATCAGCAAAATCCGACACGTGTTTTACAAACTATAGGCTTTTTTCTAAAAAAAATTGATTTTTTGAAACCGTTATAATGGCCGTTTGGATACTAATATTTTTAAAAAATTAACAAATTTAAAATTTTTGGAATCTTTTTTATCAATTTGTTTTAAAAATAGACCTCTGGAGTTAGAGGTTCTTTAGTGAGCGGCTCCAACAAAAAACTTTGCCAAACATTTTTTTTTGAAACAACCGGCACTCTCACGGTCGCATTTGAAAGCCATATCAAAAAACCTTTTCTAGAAATGTGTGTTTTATTAATATCTTCGAGCAACTCGTAAATCAGCTAAATCCGACACATGGTTAAGAAACTAGAGGCTTTATACTAGAAAAAAAGTCTGTTTTTTAGATTCGTTATAACGGCCGTTTGGATATTAATGTTTTTAAAAACTTCATAAATTTAGAATATGTGAAACCTTTTTAATCAATTTCTTTCAAAAATGGGACCTCTGCAGTTGAAGGATTCTGAGTGACTGGCTCCAACAAAAAAGCTTGTAAAACACAAAATGCATTTGAATCAACCGACACTCTTACGGTCGCATTTGTGGAGCCAGATCAAATAACATTCCTTAGAAATGTGGGTTTTATTAATATATTATTTATTTATTTATTTATTAAGGTTCTAAGATACAATTACAAAATGAAATATCTACAACATTTTATTTCATTCAACTTAATGATGTTTAATGCAAAAAGGCAAAATGCCTTTTATGTATTTGTACTTAAAACCTTTCATATATCTATTATCACTACCCAATATTATATCATTTTAAAATTAACTTATTTTTGTATATATTCTAGGAGTTCTAAACTCAACAAATCAAAATCACAAATACAAATTATATCCTAAACAAAAAAAAATAAAAATAATTATGGATTGGTTTTTGTGAACAATTAAGCTTAAGTACATATTGGAAATCACTTGAATTTTGCAATTCGAAATAACTTTTCATTTTCTCTAAAATTCCTTTAGAAAAAATTTTATTGTGTTTCGTGTCAGGATTCGAACTACATTCATCAGAGACACATTGTTCAAATCCCGTGTCTCCTACACAACTTAGCCAAAGTGGCGATGACGAAACATATTTTAATTTTGATGTTCAGATAATTTCTAAATTGAAACTTCATCATTTTTCATATTTACTTAAGTTGAATTTTTCATCTATGATTACATATTGAAAATTGTATTTTTTTGGTATTTTTTGTATTAAATTTCTAGATATTACGATGTGTGAATTCATAGGATGAGAGAATATTTCGTCAACATCTAAGTCAACATTCTAATCAACATCCTAAGTCACGAGTGTAAAGTCATTATTGATTGTTGCCAGTCAATGCGAAGCTTAATATCTGACGTAAAGTCAATATGTTGTTATATTTTTGGTTAGGAAAAAATATAGACCAACATTAGGGGAATTTTTAATTTCGGATTGGTTTTTGTGAACAATTAAGCTTAAGTACATATTCACTAGAATATTCACGGATTCACGGAAATCACTTGAATTTTGCAATTCGAAATAACTTTTCATTTTCTCTAAAATTCCTTTAGAAAAAATTTTGTTGTGTTTCGTGTCAGGATTCGAACTACATTCATCAGAGACACATTGTTCAAATCCCGTGTCTCTTACACAACTTAGCCAAAGTGGCGATGACGAAACATATTTTAATTTTGATGTTCAGATAATTTCTAAATTGAAACTTCATCATTTTTCATATTTACTTAAGTTGAATTTTTCATCTATGATTACATATTGAAAATTGTATTTTTTGGTATTTTTTGTATTAAATTTCTAGATATTACGATGTGTGAATTCATAGGATGAGAGAATATTTCGTCAACATCTAAGTCAACATTCTAATCAACATCCTAAGTCACGAGTGTAAAGTCATTATTGATTGTTGCCAATCAATGCGAAGCTTAATATCTGACGTAAAGTCAATATGTTGTTATATTTTTGGTTAGGAAAAAATATAGACCAACATTAGGGGAATTTTTAATTTCAGATTGGTTTTTGTGAACAATTAAGCTTAAGTACATATTCACTAAAATATTCACGGATTCACGGAAATCACTTGAATTTTGCAGTTCGAAATAACTTTTCATTTTCTCTAAAATTCCTTTAGAAAAAATTTTGTTGTGTTTCGTGTCAGGATTCGAACTACATTCATCAGAGACACATTGTTCAAATCCCGTGTCTCTTACACAACTTAGCCAAAGTGGCGATGACGAAACATATTTTAATTTTGATGTTCAGATAATTTCTAAATTGAAACTTCATCATTTTTCATATTTACTTAAGTTGAATTTTTCATCTATGATTACATATGGTATTTTTTGTATTAAATTTCTAGATAAAAAATACCAAAGAAATACAATTTTCAATATGTAATCATGGATGAAAAATTCAACTTAAGTAAATATGAAAATGATGAAGTTTCAATTTAGAAATTATCTGAACATCAAAATCAAAATATGTTTCGTCATCGCCACTTTGGCTAAGTTGTGTAAGACACACGGGATTTGAACAATGTTCAGAATTCACACATCGTAATATCTAGAAATTTAATACAAAAAATACCAAATAAAAATAATTATATTAATAATCTTATATATTAATACGCTAAGCCTAAGGCTTTTTTATTCGAATTTTAATTCATTTCAAATTTTCACTGCTAACTGATATTAATGTAACTTAGATTTTAAAGATTTTTGGGATTTTTCGAATCATAAATAAAAAAATTTTAGACGAAATAAAATGTATTTTTGAATTTAACCCCCCCCCCCCGCCTCAAATGGAATTGCCCAAGTATATATTTTTTTCAGAAAAACGAAAAACTTTTTATATTTATATAAATACATACATTATAAGTTTACATACAAGTAAAAATATTCTACAGGGTGGTACTGTTTACAATTTGCATATTTATATTCTCATTTCTCAAAACAAATAAAAGAAATAATAAATGTTACATATAAATTTAAAAGCCTAATATGTACACAAATTTTAATTATATTGAATTACTTTAAGAACACGTGTGTCGTGTCGAACTCGTATGTAAAAAAAACACGAAACAACAAACGAAACGAAATGAAATTTAAAACTTAAAACTTTATTTTCTTGTTTTATATTTTAGTTTATGTATTTCTTTGGGAATGGATAAACGTATTATATTTCTGTGTTTTAAAAAATCGTTAGAAATCAATTTTTTTGTCTGCTTAAATCACATTTATTATTTTCTGGTATTTTCTAAGCAAAAAACAATATTACAAATAGGCACTGATTGTGTTGTATTTCCTTTAAAGTTTAAAAAAAAATCGTCATTTTCAAACCCAAATTAAATTTGCTATATCATTACTTTTATTCGTACTTCTTACAAATTTAAGTATTTATTTATGTATTAGAGATCATTGGTTAGAAGCCATTTACAATAATATATATAATGAGGGTCCGGCGTGCTTCGCTACACTTATAAATAAAGTTTTTGCGTAGACATTTTGTTGACATTGAAGCAATGATTTCAAAAAGTGGTAATGAGAAATGCTAGCATATAATTTTTAATTTTTCTTTTCAAATTTATGAATGAAAAATAATCAGAACTCTAGCTGATCAGTTCAGATATATGAAAAACTAGCGATCAAATAAGTTAGAGACCTAATAAGCTTACTTGAAAACTTATTTGATCGCTAGTTTTTCATATATCTGACCTGATCAGCTAGAGTTCTGATTATTTTTCATTCATATATTTGAAAAGAAAAATTAAAAAATATATGCTAGTATTTCTCATTACCACTTTTTGAAATCATTGTTTCTACGTCAACAAAATGCCTACGCAAAAACTTTATTTATAAGCGTAGCGAAGCACGCCTGGCCCTCCTAGTAATAACAATTCTAACATTATAAATGACAAAATATAATTAAATCTAATTTCATCTTATGAAGATATAAAACTGTATTAAAATAGTCTGTAGTTGATTAGAACAAATTAATATCTAAAATATTTTTTTAAAAGATCTAAAACTGCAATTAAAAAAATTCTACTCATAAGGTAAAGTATTTGCAAATCTTAAAATTCGGTTAAACGGTGAATTTAAGCCAAAATTTGTTCTAGCCGCCGATATATGGAATAGCTGTTTCTAGATCCAGTCCATGCTTTTGGTACATTCCATTTGATACAACTTAAAATATCTTGGACAACTTCGTAAATCAGACAAATCTGACACATGGTGAAGGCACTAGAGGCTTTATACTAGGAAATAAATTTTATTTTTTAAATCCGTCATAACGGCCGTTTGGATACTAATATTTTTAAAAACTTCATATATTTAGAATATGTAACATTTTAATCCGTTTCTTATGCATATAAACCTCTGCAGTAAGAGGTTTTTGACTTGTTGGCTTCAACAAAAAAGTTTGCAACAATCCCCAACTACAATTTCCAATAACCAATATCAGTCACTGAAAAAAAATAAAAAGATTTGAATAGAAGAAACCTAATTTTTTTTTCTTAGAAATAAACTATTTTGATATTTTGCAGTTATTGCCCGACATATGATATAGAGCAGGTTTGTGTCATAAATTGTCACACATATGTATATTTGATATTTGTTTGTTGCAAAATTGGATAGATATAGTTTGGCTTATATGTAGCTAATTTTTTTTAGATTTGTTCGATATCCATTTGTAATTAGTTGTTGTGTTTAAACTAATCTGATACATAAGATTCTACTGGCACACAAAACTGTCTGATCTCAAAATCTACCTATTTATAGCCGATATATGTGCCGCTTGGACTTTTTTTTAGATATGCATGATTGAAACATTTGAAAAACCTACTTTTAATTTTAAGTGAGTACAGGCGTAAACTAATATGTATTAAAAATAAATAAAAACCATCTTAAGGATTTTAAATTATATATGGCTATTAAGACAAAGATTAAGACAAAGATTTTAAAAGGTTGAACAGATGCTCAGGTAAACAATTGTATTTGATCATAAAAAATAGGCATATATTATAATCTTTAATGATGCCTGCATTACTATTTTAAATCCCATTTTTGTTATATAAATGAAGTTTGAAATTGGTCACTATCAGTTAAATTCTATTACTTTAACAAAACCTTTCAAAATTTAATTTTTCTAAAATGAGTGCATATAAATGCGTTAAAACATTTTAAAATTCTAAGTGTTCTTCAAATAAAAGGAAAATCACAGAGAATGTTCGACAACATTTTGATGTTCTTGGGATTAGTGCAATGGAGTTTAAGCGAATATTATGTTATTTTAGTTTAAAACAATCAACACAACCTTCTGGTTCAGATTTATCAACATCACTAACAATGGGAGACGATGCAGTATCCAATGACGCATCTTCAAATGAAACATCAGATGAAACGCAAACCGGTCAAGTGATTGGTGCAACCAGCTTAAAGCTCAGATTATGTTCAAGAGATTACGTTGCCGAGAGTATGTTCAAATACAAATTTGATTAACTTAGAGCGTGATGAGTTAATTAATAATTTAAATAAACATATTGTGCCGCACATAGATGACCATCTTTCACCTGTAAAAATAAGATTGTGTGGCAGTCTATGACAGTGACGAGTGATTACTGAAAATGGTAAATAAACATTTCATTTTTTTTTATGCCATCTAATACAAAGAAAATAATTGCAGAAGTGTTTTCCCATTCAAAATAAACTTGTAAAATAAGTAAATCATTTTACTTCGGTCTATAAGACCTAAGTATTACATTCATGAGCTCAAAGTGAAATTCTTACCCCCACTTTTTTTGGCATTTCTCGACGTTTTAGGACCTACTGATTCTAAAAACGCAAAAAAAATGTATGTCTGTCTGTAGGCCGTCCGTCATTACCTACGTTGTAGCGAAAACCGCTGGAGGGACTTCAAAATTTTTTTTCTAAAAATAGGTATACACAAAGGACAGGTCCGAAAGGACGCTGTGCTCGATAACTGTACCGGAAGTGTGTCAACAAAATCATTATGTGTGTCAAAAATAGCAAATTTTCATATTTTTGGCTTAACAACGTTCATTTTAAGTGATTACGAGTAGGAACATTAAGTTTGGAGAAATATTGATGGTCAGGATTGGTATGTGAGATCAAAAACTAGATTATTGCTTTATAAGTTTGTCAAAAAAATGTTTCAAGTGTGTCAAAAGAAAGATTTTTATTTATTTTTTTACCCAATTTTGTGGAAAAAAATAAAATTAATTGTTTGTTTGAAATGAAATTTTATTATTATTATTGAGAATTATGGCATTATAAGTTTGTCAAAAAAATGTTGTCAAGTGTCTCAAAAGAAAGATTTTCATTTATTTTTTTACCCAATTTTTTGGAAAAAAATGAAATTGTTTGCTTGAAATGAAATTATATTATTATTATTAAGAATTATGGCATTATCAGTTTGTCAAAAAAATGTTGTCAAACGTGTCAAAAGATTTTTATTTAATTTTTTACCCAAATTTTTGGAAAAAAATAAAATTGTTTGTTTGATATGAAATTTTTTAGGAATTTTTGGAATTTTTTGGAAAAAAATGAAATTGTTTGCTTGAAATGAAATTATATTATTATTATTGAGAATTATGGCATTATCAGTTTGTCAAAAAAATGTTGTCAAGTGTGTCAAAAGAGAGAAATATTTCTTTATTTTTTTACCCAATTTTTTGGAAAAAAATAAAATTGTTTGTTTGAAATAAAATTTTATTATTATTGTTGCCATAATTGCATTGTAAGTTTGTCAAAAAATCTTGTCAAGTGTGTCAAAAGAAAGGTTTTATTTATGTTTTACCCAATTTTTTTAGAAAAAAATAAAATTAATAGTTTGTATGACATGATATTTTATTATTATTATAGAGAATTATGGCATTATAAGTTTGTCAAAAAATAATGTCAAGTATTTCAAAAAATGATTTCGTTTATTTTTTTAACCAATTTTTTGGAAAAAAAAAATGTTGCTGTTTTTATGACGTAAATGTAATTTAGAATGAAATTAGACATGGGAATTTTTGAATTTGTTATACTTTTTGAAATTTCGAAAAAGTTTGTTTTTTTGATTTTGTAATAATTTTTGCAATATTTTTAGAATTTCGGCAAAAGTTTTAATTTTTGATTTTGTAAGAATTTTTGGAATATTTTTAGAATTTTGAAAAATTGTTAATTTTTGATTTTATTATAATTTTTGGAATTTTAAAAAAAATTTCAATTTTTGATTTTGTAATAATTTTTGCAATATTTTTAGAATTTTGGAAAAAGTTTGAATTTTTAAGAATTTTTGAAACATTATTGGAATTTAGAAAAAGTTTAAATATTTGATTATATTCTAATTTTTGGAATATTTTTGGAATTTTGAAAAAGTTTGATTTTATTTAATTTAACAATATTTTTGGCATTTTGATTATAATTTTCCGGCAACGTATTGATGTTTCGTGTTAGTTTTGTAATAAATTTTTAAACAGAGATAAAAAATACTTGTAGTTTAACAAAGAATTATGTTTGATATACATCGCTGCTCAAAACTAAAAACCATGTCCTCATAAAAGTTTTTTGCCGAAAACTATATAAAAATTCTTAACCCAGACCGAAGTCTTGATATCTCAGAGCTGTGAGATTTCAGCCCCTCCATATTTTAACAATTGTATTTATTTTTTTATTGTACATATGTAATTTTAAAATATTTTAAAAAGTTCATTTAATAATTAAATATTTGATATCTAACATAAAAAAAAAACTCTTAGCTTATAACACCATTTTTATAATTTTCTTTCAGAACAAAAAAATGATTCCCGACAGTCATATGCACAGCGAATTTCATCTTTAAAACAAAATATAACGCGTGTCCTAAACTTTCACAATATATAGGATATAAAATAAGCTTCAATTTAGTTTATAAAAAAAGCGCCCGCGCCCTCTTTAAAGTTTTTTTCTTATGTTACACCGCTAAAAATTATTTCAAAAAATTAATAGCGTACGTTTTTACATACTTTGTTCTAATACCTATTCAACGACATCTCATTTATCTAAATCGATTGAGTAGTTTTTCTTCAATCGCTCGTAAAAACGCATTCATATCACAAACTCACAAAAAATTTGGGGCACCATGTGAAGACCCCTGGTCGAAAAAAAATTCTAAGAGAACTTGTATTTTTATTTATGAAAGACTATCTATGAACAAAAAATAATCAAAATTAAAAAGGGTCAAGTCAAAAAGTTGTTGGACCTTCGCGAAGTTGCTCTTATGCTTATTTAATTGAAAAAATTAATAATTATAATATTATGAAGAAAACTAATTAATTTTTAATAAAATAGCATAAACTGGATCTACCCAAACATATTTTAAGACATGAAAAAATCCAAGGAAGAAACCCATCAAAAGATACGGTGAGATATTCATACTTAATATTCTAACAGTTTTTCGCGAGTAAAAAATCGCTTATACATGATGCTCGTTCGTTTATTTCAAATACTGCTTTTGGAATCTGCAGGTTCTCGCCATCTGATAAATGTGCAGCCCTGTTGGCCAACATGTTTAAATGTTCAAACTCAATAGAATATTGATTCAATTACGACTGAAGATGCTGCCGTTAGGAAAAATGTAGAATCTTTGATCTGCCGAGCTGCCAAGTTATGTCATCCATTTGTTGTACAAATACCTCGTTGTAAAACTGTTTCCTTCCAGAACGACTATTTTAAAAGAGTGGCCAAAATGTAGAACTCAAAGCCTTCCTCTGTATTTCCCGATGAGTTTTTCCCTCAATCATTTAAAGAGAATGTACATCATTATTTAAAACAATTAGTATAGTTGTCCCTATATCCTCTTTCCTTCCATTTTCCTCATCTCCTTTCTTTATAGTTGACATGGTATCTTCGGATATTCAAAGAGTCTGAATAATGAATATTTCATATATAGTGTGCTAAACAAGTCTAACTAATTAATAAAAAAATGCTTAGCGTCAATTGTGTATATTTCTATTCTAGATGTTATTAGATGTTATTAGATCTAGATGATGTTACTATCATTGTCAGTGGCACGGTTCGAATCCGTTTTGGCAGACATGCTATCCAGCTAACCTACAAAGGCGATGGCATTTCAAAGTAGAAATTTCATCATTATTTTTTAACTTCTTTAAGTTGAATTTTTCTCATTAGGTATATCTGTTTTTTGTAATTCAATTATCCAATTCAAGTGTATTTTATTTTTAGTCTAATTAACTCTACGGACATATGGCTCTGTAGGTTAGCTGGATAGCATGTCTGCCCAAACGGATTCTAACTATGGCACTGACGAGGATAGTTTGAATCCCGATCCGAAACACGCAGAGGCGTAGTTAGGGGGGCGGGGGGGGGGGGGGGGGTGTGGTCCGCCCCGGGTGTCACCCGTTTTGGGGTGACACCCGACCGTTTTGGGGTGACACCCAACTTAAACAAACCACCACAATGGTTTTCAACGATAAATCACTTAGAAACCATTTTAGCCAGGTTATTTTCCATTAAATTTTGATTTATAAATTGTGATAACTTATAATGTGTCCTATAAATGTGTCCTATTGGTTCAAAAAGGATCTATTCTACTTTTTAAAATTTTTGAGTTATTACGTAAAATAAAATTTCAACAATATGTGTGTATTTCTTTTTTTTGATCGAATCAACATGTTGAGAATTGAATACCATCACCACAATTACTCAATAGCTTTGAATATTCCTATAGATACCATATTAACCGTTTTTTTTACGGTACATTATTTAGTATGCAAGAATGATTCTTTAACGACCTGGTCTGAAAACACATATACTGAATAATGAATAGGATAAGTGGTCTCCGTCGATAATGTGGCACCCTGTGTCGATAGGGTGGCACCCTTGAGTTCTGTTCTATTCTAAAATTATGTCTCTATTCCAAAATTATTTCTAAAATATCCGCTTAAACATAGTACCTAATATGTTTTACATTTCAAACAAATTAATTGCAAACACCTAAGGAAACCAATAAACAATCAAATCACCATGTTTGTAAATAATCTCAAAATAATTTTTTTTCCTTTATCTAGAAACTCGTAAATTGGAATGAATCGTTTTCGAATGGACACATAAACAATTACTGTGGAATAAAACGGTAGTTATGCAATTACTATAGTTTTGCAAATTTTTATAGGTAGATACATACTCAACCTGTTTGTTTTCAGTTTTATAATATTATTGATAAAATTTAATAAGATAAAAATATTTAATAATATTGCAATATTGCAATAAAGAACTCATTTGTCAAATACACAAGTGTATTGCTTTGGCAAAATAAAAAAAATTGAATTTATGTTAATCAAATCCATTTTTTAATCGTAAATGGGACTAATTGGAGAAAATCTGGGATTAATTTCCATTTAGTCAATTATATGATGGATATGATTCCGGATCTTGGACATCTGTCCAATATGACGAATTTAAAAGGATGGATTGTACACATTGTACAAAACCGTCAATGGATTTTTGTCCGTTGTCTGGAGTAAAACGTACCTCTAATAATTTCGAATTGTAATTGGATTTTTTCTGCGATATTTGTCTTACTGATTGTAAATGGTAACATTTTGAACATTTTACATAGAAGGTTTTATAAGATATATTTCGTTTGCGTTCTTGACTATATTATAAGAAGAGTGTATTGGTAGAAAAAACGAAATTTCTAAACTAATTTTAGGTTTTTGGGCATATTATCATTATTGAGGATGAAAACTCACTTTAGTTTTTTCAATTCGTTTTAATTGTAAGTTAAAATTACATAATGCCAATTTTCACGAACTTTACATTTATGTATTTCAATTTAATTGAAAAACGGTTTCGCAATTTTTAGAATAACCCAATTTTAAAAAGCGGAAAACTTTGGAAATGAGGTTCATAAAACGATAGGAGACGCAGTCTTACTATTAATAGATAATGAAAAACAGAAGTGGAAACTTCTTTTATCCAGATTATTGCATATAACTTTGTTTTTATCTAAAGAAAACCTAGCATTTCGTGGATATGATGAAGGAAAAAGCCTTTCAATAAAGGCAATTTCTTAGAACTAATCAAACTACTGTCAAAGTATGATGTAGTATTAAAAGAACACATCTTGAATTAAATATTAAAAAAAAATATAAATATTTTGGAATTATGTTTGATAGCACACCTGACATTTCACGTATTGATCAAATGTCAGAAGTGATTCGTTATGTGAAAATTGATGATAGAAAAGTGGAAATCAAAGAAGTATTCCTTGGACTTTTTCCTTTACATGGAAAAAAGCCGCTGTTTTAAGCGATGAAATTCTTAAAAATCTTGAAAATAACGGTTTAGATGTTATGAATTGTCGTTCCCAAGGTTATGATAATGCAGCTGTTATGAGTGGTATACATGCAAGCTATTATTAAAGCAAAAAACAACAAAGCAATCTTTGTTGGTGTATAGATTATTCAATTAATTTATGTGACCAACACTCATTTGCACAAAATGTAGCTTTTGTAACATTTTTCGGAACAGTGGAATTTTTAAGTTTTTTCTGCTTCGACTAGCTGCTGGGAAATACTTGTTAAACACACCAAAGTAACTTTTAAAAGACTCTCAACAACGCGTTGGGATGCTCATTATGTTTCAGTTAAAGTATTGGATGAACATTTTAATGGGGTTGTGGCTGTAATTGAGAAATTAAGTGATCAACAAGAAAATGTAGACACTAGAGGCGTATGATTGAGGTGTATGATTTTACATTTCTTTGCTATCTTTTGTTTTGGAATGATGTTTTAAGGCGAATAAATTGTGCTTGGATTGTATTGCAAAACACAAGCTTGAATATTGATCAATTAGTTATAAAAATACAGTCACTTCGTCTTTATATTGAAACCTAGCCATATTGTACTGCCGTGCTAAGCACAAAGGCCGTATCTTGCTTTTTTGTCAAAAATGAGTTATGCATCTATGATGATATAATAACAGTCGATGGACATTTTCATCATAAAATTAAACCATTTAATTAATTTTTTCATTCAAAAATTACTCTTTTAAATATACCATATCTTCTTTAAAAGTATCAAATTTACTATTTAATCATCAATAAATAATATTTTACAACATTAACAAATAATAAAACCTTCTATTTTTCTGATTCAAACCAAAATTTAAAATTTGTTTGACTAAAAATATAGTTTTGATTAGTTTGACTATGAAACTTGAAAATTAAAAAGTGTTACTATCTCGAAATGTCAAAAATTCAAGATGCGGCCTTTGTGCTTAGCACGGCAGTGTAGAAGAGGCAATAGATTTTGCTGTGAAAAAATCGAAGTACAACGACGATTCATTGTTGAACTCCGAACAAGATTAAAGTCAGTCCAAGATTTAGCTTCATTGTTCGAGGTTGTGCTGACAAACGCTGGGCTTTTGGCGAACTGTGAAGAGTTGGAGTTATCTGAATCAAAATTTACCGGTTTTTATGATCAGGTATCAGAAACAGAACTCGTCATAGAGATACTAAGGTTGAGAAGGCATTTAAAAGCGGCAATGTAACAGTTTCTAACTGCGCATACCTATAGACATTTTGAAATTGATCGTGGAATGGGATTTTACAAAATCTCTTCCGAATCTTATGGTCGCACTAAAGTTATTTATGACTATTTGCGTATCAGTGGCTTCGAGTAAGAGGAGTTTCAGCAAATTAAAATTTATTAAAAATTACATGCTAGCAATAATGACCCAAACGAGGCTTAACAATCTTGGCATATTAACAATAGAACATGAGGCAACACAAAATATAAATTTTGAAGATGTGATTTCTAAGTTTGCAGCTGTTAATGCTAGAAAAAAGAGATTTAAATAAGGTGAATAGACGTCCCGCTGTTGGCGGGACAGTCCCGATTTTTAACAATTTGTCCCGCGTCCCGCTTCATTTTAAAAATGTCCGGATTTAAAAAAAAACAGAATTTTGTTATTTAAATGAAAAAAGAATTTCGTAACTCAAAATTAAATTTAGGCAATTTATTTATACTAAATAAAACATTTTCTTTGGTTTAAATATATATAAATAAATTCGAATTATATGCCAATCAATATCAA
>OY856186.1:364184065-364186565 GCA_963693315.1 Diogma glabrata | reverse complement strand
ACATATGTATCCCTTGATTATTCTTTGCCCTCTACCTCGTACGAGTTTTAATGAGAAGGGTCCAGCGTAATCCACACCCGTCTTCAAAAATGGTCTGCTAGGCGTCACTCTTGCTTCTGGCAGATTACCCATGAGTTGTTTCGCAGAAGTTTGACGATGACGAATACATATAACACATTTATGTAAAATTTTTGCGGACTAAATCTCGACAGCCACAAATCCAATATTGTTGCTTAAGGATATTTATTAATAGCGTTGGACCCGCATGCAAATATTTCAAGTGCTGTTCTTCTACTATTTTATGTGTGATAATATTTTTGGCTGATATAATGATTGGGTGTTTGACGTCGTATGTTGCTAATGATTTTTGGATTCTCCCACCCACTCGCAGAATATTATCGTCATCTAGAAACGGATTTAAGGATTTTATTTTACTTGACTTTGAACTCTTTCTTGTCTTTGAGTGCCTTTATTTCGATATTGAAATCTTCAGCTTGTATCCACCTTATAATTTTATTTTTCGATGTCTTCAACTCGATCGTTGTTAAATTCAGAATTCGAAGTAATATGCTTGAGCAACTTATAAATAAATTGTAGTATTCACTTTGTGAATATGGACTTTTAATACAAAAAACCTTAAATTATGATACATAACCCATGTAAACACGGCCCGTATATCGATTATCCCCCCCGGTACAAACCCTTGAGATTGGGAATCTCTTATTTATCTAATTTATCTTGACATTCTAATATTTAATGTTTAAATTAAAATTAACATACATATTAATAATAAATACCTTAAGTTGTAGCTGTTGATTGATGTCATCAATATTCTGTTGCTTTAGGTTATTTGTTTGATTTTCCAATATCCCTTGACTAGCGTTTGACCTTTTAACTTCCATTTATATATCTGCCTTTGAATCCATACGGTTTTAAACAACCGGAAAAACCATCAAACAAACGATTGTCTCTAACTGTGGTAATAGCTTCGATCACTGTTATCCTTGCTATTCATACTTTCGATAACATCAGTGATACTTTATCTTCATGTACTGCCACAATTTATAAAGCAGATTTCAGGAATTCTTAATTTATTTTGATGATGTTATAAGTAAACAATCATTAGTAATTTATCACTTGTATTTACTAAATCAATAACCTTTTTTTTGCTTATTTATCAAACAAAATAGACATCCAAATCACACACTAATGAAAACAGTGTTAACTTTTTTTTGTATAAATTAAAGAATTTCTTTTTAAATCAAAATCAAATGTAATTATTATTTATTTTTGATAAGTTTTAGGTAATGTTTAATAACAAAACTGAATGAAACTTTGCTTTTGAAAAGCCAAAAATGGAATGAAAAATAATTTTTCCCAAATTAAAAATTGCAAAAATGTGATTTTGCTTTTTACCTCTTCTAATCAATCGTGTAATATTCAAAATTCAACAAAGATTAACAACGACAACGACATCTGTTCGCTAGAATTGGAAATAAAATTGAGTACGTTCGGTTGCTTTTTATAGTATATTCGAAATTTAACTAGCAGTAAAGTATTAGAAAATTTAAAATTATTGTCAATGTAAAAATGAACGGAAACTAATGAAATGCATTTTATTGAATTGAAACGAAGATGAATTTGGTTTTATTATTGTTTTGCGATTATTGCGATCGTTACACCATGAATTCAAGGTAAAAATCAAGATTTCTACTCTTGAAATCACAAAAACGTCGCCATCCCCTCCATGACAGAAAACACCAAAGCACTATTAAACTTAAACTAATAATAGAAATTCTAATAACTAATAAAAAAAATTATAATTACTAAGTAATATAAATTTAACACCTATTTAAATTCTAAAAACCGAAAATTAAATTTATAACTATAATAACTAATAACTAAGAATATAGGTTTAATTTAGGAAAACTAATAATTCTAACACTAAATTTAATTTTATAAAAAAAATTATATTGAAAAACTTAGGCTTGGTATATAGGAAACAGACGCTAGAGATTTCGATGGTAAAACCCGCAAAATCATGACTCGCAATCACCAACAATAGTAAAACCAATTCTCAACAAAAAAAAATGGAGTTAGTACGACGGAAATGTAAAAAGGATGAAAGCACAAAAACGAAAAAAAAACAACGAACGCCCAATTCGAAAACATACAAGATTTTTTGTAAAAACAAACTTTGTAAAGGAACAAAACGGACCACCGTCGTAGCCAATCTTTGCTGAATCTTTCACAAAAATTCCTAAAACATTATATATGTAAAAGTATAATTTATTTATTTAATTTCAGATATACTGAAATAATTATATATACCTAAAATTAGTTATTGACGATAGCACCCCTAAAATATATTTATTTATTTTTAAAAAAATTGAAAAAATGAAAATTATTCAGAAAGGATGTTTATTTATTGGATGCACCGTCCCTAGCTCAAAATATTGATTTATTTTTAGAAAAAATAAAAAATATTTATTTATATCTT
>OY856186.1:364072767-364183865 GCA_963693315.1 Diogma glabrata | reverse complement strand
TACTAATATTTCAAAAAATTTAACAAATTTAGAATCTTTGGAATCTTTTTTATCAATTTGTTTTAAAAATAGACCTCTGCAGTTAGAGGTTCCTGAGTGAGCGGCTCCAACAAAAAAGTTTGCAAAAAAAAATTTTTTTGAAACAACCGGCACTCTCACGGTCACATTTATAAGGCCAGATCAAAAAACCTTTTCTAAAAATGTGCGTTTTGTTAATATCTTGGACAAGTTCGTAAATCAGCCCAATCCAACACATCGTTAAGAAACTAGAGGCTTTATTCTAGAAAAAAACTCTGTTTTTAGATCCGTTATAACGGCCGTTTGGATTCTAATATTTTTAAAAACTTCATAAATTTAGAATCTTTGAAACCTTTTTAATCAGTAATTTTCAAAAAAAAGACCTCTGCAGTTGGAGGTTTCTGAGTGAACGGCTCCAACAAAAAAGCTTGTAAAACACAAAATGCGTTTGAATTAACCGGCGCTCTCACGGTTGCATTTGTGGAGCCAGATCAAAAAACCTTTCTTAAAAATGTGTGTTTTATTAATATCTTGGACAAGTTCGTAAATCAGAAAAATCTGACACATGGTTAAGGAACTATAGGCTTTATACTAGAAAAAAAAGTGGTTTTTTTAATCCGTTATAACGGCCGTTTGGATACTAATATTTTTAAAATCTTCATAAATTTAGAATCTGTGGAAACATTTTAATCCGTTTCTTATAAATATAAACCTCTGCAGTTAGAGATTTTTGACTTGTTGGCTTCAACAAAAAAGTTTGCAACAATCCCCCAACTACAATTTCCAAAAACCTTATAACAGTCAATGTCAACCTTATAACAGTCAAAAAATAAAAGATTTGAATAGAAGAAATTAATTTTTTTTCTTAGAAATAAACTATTTTGATATTTTGCAGTAATTGCACGACATATGATATAGAGTAGGTTTGTGTCATAAATTATCACACACATGTTTTGTGGTAGATTTGATATTTGTTTGTTGCAAAATTGGATAGATATAATTTTGCTTGTAGGTAGCTAATTTTCTTTTTAAAATTTGTTCGATATCTGTTTGAAATTCTGTTTCTGTCTGTTTTGTTTAAACTAATCTGATACATCAGATTCTACTGGCACACAAAACTGTCTGATCTCGAAATCTACCTATTTCTAGCGGATATACGTGCCGCTTGGACTTTTTTATACCGGTTTTGTTTCGAAAAGAGTAAGGTTTTGTTCGAATTTTCCAAATACTACCCAACCGAAGTACGACTCTTGAACCATTGGGAGATGTCGACCTAACCTATTCGACTCGGTAGTAAAATTGTTGGAAACAGTTCAGCTCCTATTACGATATCAATTGGTGTCGCTACGTTAAACAAAGGATCTGCGAGTTTAATGTGTAAGTTATCCACCGGGAAATATCAAAAGTGTTGTACGGTAGTCTTTCCGATGTTTTGTTCGCAATGAAAAGTTTAAGTTTCACTGAGAATTTCTGATAGTTGGAATGGATTATGGTTATGACGCTTTATGATACTGATGACGGTGCATCGTTTAATCTTAATCCGTTTATTGTTAAATAATTGTTGTTTCGGAAATTAAAGTTTAGTTTTTTCGCAAAAGTTTCGCTAACAAAGTTCGTTTGACTTGTTCGCCCGAGTCCAGCAAGGCTCGACACTCAATGGGTTTACCGTTACAATCTTTAATTCGTACCATCGCTGTTGGTAAAATTGTCGATTTTTGATGTAGATATGTATTTGTTATATTTAAACTACAGTTTTCTGTGTTTTGACCCGATGTTCCGGGTATATCAGTTGAGGTTGTTGATTAGTGTTCGAATGTTGACCTGGCATTCCAGGTGTTGCTCGTGGTTGTTTATTAACACTCGTTTCGTTATTTTGAGTTGTTGGATGATCAGAGTGTAAAAGTGTGTGATGTCGACGCCGACAAATTTTACAACCACTTGATTTGCAGTCGGGAAGTTTATGATACGGATTCAAACAGTTAGTACAAGCATCCACAGCTTGTACTTTGTCAAATCGTTCTTGAGGCGTAAATCCGTTGAACGTTGGACAATAGAAAAATGGATGTTTGTAATTACCACAAAAGTCGCACTTTGCATTATAACTTCGATTCACATCTGATTTGTTCGCAAAAAACAAGGAGCTTTGTTTTATGTAAGTTTTGTTAACAGGCGTTTTTTGGAATGATTTCGAATTATTGTCGACTTGCTTAGGTACTACGCTGTTGACGGTTTGGTACCATTTTCTTCGACTTGGCGAAGAACACGACATTTTTTTTCTAAAAATTCAATGAAGTCGTTCCAAATTGGTTGTTCATTGCGTTCGATGTTCTCTTCTCATACACCACGAGTCTTAGCGTCAAGTTTTCGAGTTATTAACTTTAGTATGACCAGTTGTGATAAACTATCGATATTATGACCGCATACACTCAATGACGAAATATTTGAAATGCAGCCGTTCAGAAGTTTTCGAAGTTCGGATTCTTTTCGTTTTGTTACGGGTTCAAGATCGATGATTGCTTCAATATGCTTATCAACAATTATTCGAAGATCGTCGCAGTTTTTTAAAAAAGTTTGCCACGCTTTAAGATATCCTGCATTTGTTAACGTAATGTGGCCGATTAAAGCTAGAGCATTACCACGTAGTTTATCAAGAAGATATGTCAAGAGCGTTGTTATTATGAATAATAGCTAGATATGTGTCACGAAAGGTGATCCATTTTGTTCAATCGCTACCGTCAAAATATGGAATTTTTATTTCAGGTAGTTTAATTGATTGTGGTTTAAAACAGTTTTATGACATGACATGTAATTTTCGTTAACGTCATTATGGTCGTTGTCATTATCAGGTTCATCACTATGATGAGACAAAGAGTGACGGGATGAAGCAGAGTCGTTGTGATGACTTGGAGCGTTTGTCGTTTCAAGAGTGTCAAAAGCTGTCAAAAGTTCACCGTTTAAAATATGGAATCGGTTTTCGAATTCTTCAAATGCGTCTGTAAATTGACCGATTTCAGTTTCTGGCACTAACTCGATTAGAGATTGGACAAGTTTATTAAAATTATCAAAAGTTTTCTCAAGACATGTTATTCTGCTTCGCAATTCATGAAGGTATGGAGTGTTTTATTTCATATATTTTTCAATGACAGTGAATTTTATCTTTAGAAACCAAATTTCTTTTTAAATTCAGAATTTGCTTCGGCAAGATAGAGTGGTAGATATTAAATACATTCTCTACAATTAATTCAATGAATTATTTGTGATATAACATCACTCCGATGGAAGTTATCCCATCATGAATAATAAAACTGAATCTAACAAAATATGGTGTGCAATTTATGAATTTTTTTTGCTATCCATACAATTGTCGATCGATCTAGTTTCGAACCGATTAGAACTTTTGATTAAACTTTAAAAAGGTGTATCATTCTCATCAGGACTAGCCGACTAGATACACTACCGAAAAAAGTGAACGCTTATAAACCAAAATTGGTCTAGCGAAGTATAAGAAAACAAAAAACTTTCATAAACATATATTTATTAGATTCAGGTTTAGTCAATTTAGTTCTCTAGTTGATCACTATTGTTGTTATACTCTAACCAAGTTAGAATTGGATAACAAACTTGTATCGGTTCGAAACTAGATCGATCGACAATTGTATGGATAGAAAAAACTTTCATAAATTGCACACCATATTTTGTTAGATTCAGTTTTATTAAAGACATTGTTGTTTTTTAAGAATTTTATTATGCGTTCAGAAATTCAAATTTCAATTAAGTATTAAAATTATTTAAATTGTGAAAAAATATGCAAATGCCAAGTCTCAATTTGAATTATCGAATACGCTATTGAATTATATGGAATATGAAAATTAGAAATGTTTTTGTTTTTACAGTATTGTGATAAGATAACTAATTTGAAATTCCCAAAAAGTTAAAAATTGAAAACATCATTGCAAAATGTTGAATGTTCCAAAAATGCTTGTTTAGAGACACGATACCAAAAGATACCGTTCAATTGTAAAATATTTCTTTAAGCTGATTGATGAAAATTGATGATTTCTTCAAGTTGAACACGAAAATGTTGATGCGCAATTCGTAGAAAAATGAAATGTGAATCGCCACAACGATGATCATTAACATAATCATAAAATTACACTTTTATTTTTTTTAAGTTTTCAGCAAAACGTTTTTTTTAACTGATGATTACACGAACAGAATATTCCAGAAAACGTTTGAATGTTTTGTTTTTTGTAAAGTTTTTACACGTTCTTGCACAAACGTTCTGGAAATTGAATTTTGTTTTGTAATCGATTGACGAAAAATCAAAAAAGTATTTTTGATATTCTTTTGAATTCTATTCTGTTCAATTTAATATTTTAACAGTCGAGCTTTCTAAGACCACCTTTGCATTTAAACTTCAAACCCTTCCCTTACTACGAACCTGGTGTACTATTTAAAAATTAAAATTATTCAAAACAAGCAATAAAAAATACTTAGCAATACTGGCAATTCGTTTTTTGACACGATCTTTGATCGCTTAGGATCATTTTCAGTATTTAGCTTAGGATCATTTTCAGTATTTGTAGTGTTCCTCTTGTCTTTTTTATTATTTAGGAAATTTTTTGGACTTTTCATATTCTAACATTATGTACTTCTTATAGATGTTTTTTTAATAGGTTGAGAACTTCAAATAAAAAATAAAAATACAATTTATCAATTTTATTCATGCAATTTTTTTTATTTAGAAGTTCAATATATTCCATTAATGTTTAAATATGATTTCGGACGTATATCCACCTCAACTGCTGAGTCCTGACTATCTGCAATCTGAGTTTAATTCTGCTATAGCTCGTTCAATGATGTCTAGTAGGTCGTTCTTTGTTACTGATTTGTTAGCGCATCAATGAATCAACATAATATCTCCACCAGGATCCAAGACGCCAATTTGAGAGAGAACGTTTTTATAAATTTTAATTTTTTAAACAAAACTGACTCACGTGCTGTATGGGCTGAAGCTCCAGTTTATTGGAAACAAATTTAGTTTGGATCAATGTTTTTCATGTTTTGAAACAAAATCATGATTCGATTGTGCTTTATTAACCGTAACGTTGGTTTTAGCATCATTTTTAAAGAAATAAGAGCCGATGATACCGTCCATAGCAATGCACATCAAACAGTGACTTTTTCTAGATGCAATGGTGTTTCCAATATCTGTTCAGTCATTCAGCCAAAAATGAGCATCATTAAACATAATTTTTCGATAAAAAAAAGGATCTTAAGGCTTTAATTCCAGCTTCGATCTCATATGAATGTAGGCCAAAATCCTTGCCTAAAATTTGTCATATTCTGTGGACAGAAATAGTCCATGTGAACTTTGGATCTTCATTTACACTTTCAGTTTTCACTTACAGCGGCTATGGTTTCTTCAGTACGAATATTGCTTTGACGTGTTCGGTGTTGTTCGTCTTGGTTGCATCAAGAAGAGTAAATATGGTAAGAAATGTATCAACAGTACGAAAAATTGCTTGTCGGAATAGAAGAGTATTTTTTTTTATCGTTCATGCTCCGTGTAGGAGCGTTGCCAGGCCAATCAGCTTTGAATACTCACCACAGTCATTCGCAACAGTGACATGATTACCATGGCAGCCTCCATGGCCTCCATGGTCTACCTCGCGGTCGCCTACTCCCTGGGGTACTAACGTACATTTTTCTTATCATTCCAGACTGTGAATCGGCTCGTAGGACATGCCCAAACCAAGCCATCCTATTAGAACGGATACAACCTATTATATCACGACCCTCAATAAGGTCTCTGATCTGAAAGTTATACCGGGCTCTATACTTTCCATCGTCTGTCTTAAGTGGACCAAAAATGTAGCGTAGGATCTTACGCAAATACAGATAAATGCGATTCGTCATTTTGTGTAAGGGTCCACGTTGGTGACCGGTCAAATAAATGTCTTGTATAACTTGAGCTTGGTGTTAGTTGATACATACGGTGACCCAAGGAGGGGTTTAATTGAGTAGAAAGTTCGATTACTTGCAGCGATTCGAGCTTTTATATCTGTAAGTATGCTGTTGTTTGAGTCAAGCACTGATCCCAAATATTTAAAAGATTCAACTCCCTCAGGTCGTTCATCGCCGCACATCAAATCTTTCTTCTCAGCCTCTCTTGAAACATTCATGTGTTTGGTTTGTCGTAGTTAATTTGAAGACCAATTTTTCTAGCACCACTCTCAAGCGAATTGAAAGTCTCACTTGTAACAGCTTCACTTCAGCCGAGGATGACAACGACATCAGCGTAAGAAATCATCTGTACTGAGTTTATTGACAAGATATTGTTATTAGTCGGTAGTTTCTTTTGACGGCACACATATTAAAATGCTAAATTAAAAAGTATAGGAGAGATAGCATCACCTTGTCTTAAACCGGAGTCGACTTTAAAAAACTTTGATATTTCGTTCTCTACTCGTATGTTGTAGCATAGATTATCCCATCATCAACTATTTCGGTGTATTTAATTTTTGCATTACTTTGTAAATAAATTAAATACACCGAAATAGTTGATGATGGGATAATCTGTGCTACAACATCCTTCCATTTTTTAAGAGAGATGGGTATTTTTTAAAGAACGGTGACCATTGAGAGCACAGCATTGAGAGTTCTGTACTGTCATTTTGCATAGTGATACCAGTTTATCAGGAATTCCCATTGACACCAGAGCAGACCATAGAGTCTCTCGTTCGAGAAGAAGAAGTTCTATGAAGAGTTTGTGCACAGGTATGTTGAAGTCTGGGCATTTTTCCAAAATCATCCTTATCGAGAAAAGTGCATCGGTGGTACCTCGGCCCCGCCGGAAGCCACACTGATATTCTCCAAGCAGTTGTTCAGCAAAATGATTGATTTTTGATAGCAAAATGTAGGAAAAAATCTTATAGGCTGTGCAGAGAAGAGGGCTTCCTCTGTAGTTTGCACATTGTTGGCGATTGCCTTTTTTATGGATTGGTATCAGCATAGCTGAGTTCCAGTCCTGTGGCATGGTTTCAAACCTCCAGATCATTTGAAGAAGTTCAAACAATCTTAAGGATAGAGTTTCACCACCATGTCCAATCATTTGGGATGTTATATCGTCGATACCAGGTGCTTTATTGCGTTTTAATTTTCACAGCGCGCTTCGAATTCCTCTTTGGTTCGTCTACATATACCTTTGACGCACGAATACGCTTTGCTCGTCGACCGACTTGTTGCTGGTCACTTAAGTTGAGAAGATTCTCAAAATAAGCGACCCAAGTATCTAAAATATTTTTAAGGTCTACTTGTAGCTCCCCATCTTCGTTTTGAATAGCAGTCGATCTAGTT
Organism: Diogma glabrata; assembly: GCA_963693315.1. Taxonomy (NCBI): domain Eukaryota; kingdom Metazoa; phylum Arthropoda; class Insecta; order Diptera; family Cylindrotomidae; genus Diogma; species Diogma glabrata. The sequence continues at coordinate 364,176,488 of OY856186.1, read as the reverse complement.
TGAGGGCCCTTCTTTAAGGTTTTAATCTGTTGAACGAAGTTACGCGATTGATGTTCCTTATGAAGCATTCAATCTCCTCACACTGTCTCTTCCACCATTCTATCTTCGTTCGTCTACATAGCTTTGTAACGGCTTGTCTTGCCTATTTATAGTTCTCCTTCGTGGACGTGGTGTTGCGTCCTTGTAGACATTTTAGATAGCAGTCTCTTTTGTATTGAATAGCGTCAAGGCAGGCTTGATCCATTCATGGCTTCTGGGACTGGTTCTGGTGTCGTCCAAGTATTACCTCAGCAACGCTTAACTCAGCATCTTTGAGCAAATACCATGACATATCGACGTCTCCATTAATGGTTTCTGATTTCTCCAATGTTTCAGCAATATGGTTTTGATATCTCTCTTCCGTTTCAGCATTCTATAATGATGAGATGTTAAAAGGTTTCCGTTGATTGAATTTTGGAATGCCTGGATTTGGGAAGTGGAACCTTATCTTAGCACATACAAGGAAGTGGTCACTTCCAATGTATGCACCTCTAAAGGATCGCACATCCAGAACACTTGAAAAGAAACGTGATGTTACTAGCACGTGATCAATTTGATTTCGAGTATTTCCATTCGGTGAGACCCAAGTCTGTTTATGAATCGATCGATGCGGAAAGAACGTACTGGCAATTCTCAAATTATTTGATAATGCAAATTCAGTCATTTTCTCACCATTATCATTCGAATTCAAATGTAGACTGTTGGGACCCACCACATTTTCATAAGAGATATATCTTCCAACCTGCCCATTAAAGTCACCAAGAACCATAATGAAATCGCGTGTTGGTGTTTGTTTCATAACCCAATCCAGTGCTATGTAGAAATTATCCTTCACGTCGACGGTCTTAGCTTCAGTAGGTGCATGCATGGCAACAAGAGAAATATTGTTATATGTACCGCGTATAAGTAGGTAGCAGATCCTCTCATTGACTGGGATGAATTTCATCACGGCTTTTTCTATGCGTGCACCAACAAGAAAGCCAGTTCCAAATGCTCTTCGAGAAGGATGACCACAACTGTATAGAGAGTGATTATCCAAATCTTGTTTTCCGATTCTGTCTAATTTCTTGCAGAGCAATGATATCCATCCTATACCTCTCAGCCTCTGTTTCTAGACTTATAAGAGCATCAGGAGCGCTCAGGCTGCGCGCGTTTCACGTTCCGAATCGGTAGTCTGGTCCATTTTTCACGTCCAGGTAAAATTTTATTTTGAAATCCGGGTCTGGTATTCTTTTTCTGATTTCCAAATTTAACCAATTTTTTTTCCGGGGTTAGGGTGTTAACCTTAGGTCCAACCCAAATAGTCGTCAATGGGTTCGTTCTGCATCTTAAGGTTACCAAAAACAACCTTCTTATACGTTTATATAGCGAGCCGCTTGATCCAAGACAGACGTCCGCTCCAAGCCGCCCCTGACAAGGAGAACAGACGCTTGAGTCGCATTGGTTTTAAGGCGCCAATTCGCCGTGATGTAGCGTCATTTACTCTGCTTGCCTCCAGTACACGATTGAAGAAAGGTTTTCCTCCGATTCCACGATTTTCAAAGTAAATTTTTATAATTTCAATGCGTTGCTGAGGAATGGTTTTTCCATGATATTTTAATAAATTTATCACTATCAGAAGTTCTATCGTACCAAAACAAACACCTGTTACCTCTGTTCTTAGTTACAACTTTTAGAGAGTTTGCCATGAATTTGGTCATGTCTTAACTTTTAACAAGTCAACTTTATGTAAAACATTTTTTACCTCATAATCTTGATACAATAAAAATATAATAAAAAAAATTGGCACAGTCGCATTGGAAATTATCTTTTATTTATTTAATTTACAAAAGCTAGATTGTAGATTTTGGAGCTCTCCTCTAGAAGCAGGTATGACTCAATACTCCAAGTCTTTCGTCCAATTTTACGCCAATGAGGGAAAGTTGTATAATATCGAATATGTGTTTTGAAATTTGTTACGCCAATTTTGATTGAACGTTTAAGATTGTTTCGAAGATTTTATTTTTAATATTTAAACCAAGAACTAATGATTATATAGGGGAGTCGTTTGTACAGTTTCTACCAAGCTCAAGTTATATAATATTTTTATTTTTCATACATTTATTTGCTTGCCCCCCATAATTTTGAGAGATGTGCTAAATTGGCGCAGCCTCGTTTGAAATTATTTTTAATTTTTTTATTTTGCTAATAGCTAGATAGTGTATTCTGGAACTCACCTTTAGAAGCAGGCATGACTTAATACTTTAAGTCTTTCATTCAATTTTACGCCAAGAAGGGAAAGCTTTATAATATCGGAAATGTTTTTTGAAATTTGTTACGCCAGTTTTGAGGTAACGTTTAAGATTGTTTCGAACATATTATTTGTTGATATATAACCTTTGATAGACACCAAAAACGGAAAATTGATGTACATAAGGACAAAGTATTTATAGTAGTGGTTCCAAGTGAATGAAGATAAGTGTGCCGACAAAATTATTTTTGTGATAATCGCTCTTTTTACGTGCAACTGCCAAATGAACACTCTAAATTTTTTGACTCCGTATTTGCATATTTTTCGATATGAAAAGTCGATTTTACGATTTTCTATAAATATATCACGGATGAATGAACTTCAGCACAGATCAAGTCGATTTTACATGAACTAGCAAATCTCTCGCGTCACACCAGAGCAACCGAAGTGGCTCATTCTTTGGTAGTTCGATTGACAAGATTTTTTCAACAGAGTCTCGCATTTTTGGAGTGCCTTATCAGTTTGGGTTTTTCCTGACAATTTTAATGCCCAGAATTTTAAAATCAACATTCATAAATATCTTCCTGACTGCTTCATTCGTGATATGCTATCCATCTTAAGATTTTTCCATATCATAGTAGCTCATGTGTGCTCACACACCATCGTCGTCATGTAGCTACTCCACAGGATCTTACTTTCTAATATAATTGCTAAATATTTTGTCGTCTAATTTTCCGCCCCGTCATGATAACTGGACTCAAGTTACTTACGCTTCTTGGCAACAGGATCACCGCGATTTTTCTAAAATTGAGTTTCTGTTCACAGATGTACTTTGTAGAGCGTGTTTCCTCAAACATAATCTCTGGTCCAATGATTATGTCTTCCGTATACACAAGTCCCTCGCGGCTCTGGTTATCTAATGACCAGAATTAAACAAAAAATAACATATTGCAAAAGCATTTCACAGACAGCAACATCAAATCAGGAATAATAGGCTCAGAAGTAATTTCAAAATTATTGGAGCAAGCTCCAAGTTTTTGTTACAACAAAGTATTTCTGTTAAAATTCAAGTTCATATAATAATGTACTGGTGTAAATATTATCAAAACCGCTATTGCCATTACTTATTTAACGGATTTTTTCACAAAATCCAAAATGTTTGTCGTGCCAAGTAAAATTGTTAATTGGCACGCGTGCCACGTATTTGCGATCACTGATTTATAGACTAGCAATTGTAATTCTTACAGAGAAAAGGTTTTGCGCCCATATAATGTCCAAACCATGATCAGATATGCATTTATGAATCTCGTGCACTGCACTACACCTTACCTTAAAAATTGACCAACCAAGCCGCAAGCGTGACTCTTAAAAATTAAAACATATTTCATGAAACGTTTTTCTAGTTTTATCTGTCAATTACCCTTGGTTGGGCCTGGCTTACCATTTTCAAACGGCCCAATCTTGGAGTGATGGCCTGGGGCCAAGTTTGGCAAATAAGACTTGGGCCAGGTCTACCAAACCAAACCCCCTTTAAATGTGTGGAAAGAGGTTGTGGAAAGAGTAACATATATAAAAATAAAGATAAACATAATATGGCCTGTACATGTTTACAATGCATTTGACTGGTTAATAACGCGTAATATAATAAACTGAACCTTGGTTCAGCCTAGGCATTTACCAATGGTCCAAAGCTAACTAGCCAAGGCTTGGGTCGCCAATGCTTCCCCTAGATTGGTCCGTTGTTTACATTGGCTGCTCCTACCCGAGCAGTCAAATCAAATCATCTTCTCATTGTGAGTTTTAAAATCTTATTTCCTTCACTGAACCAATAGGTGAATGTAAAAACATTCGTTTATTGGGGTCACAGTTTCAAATGACCTACTCTGGAACGATCATGTAATAACGATGGCAAAAAGCGCGTCTAAAAAACTCGGCCTCCTAAATAGATGCAAAAAAAATTACCCTTCATGTTTATAAGTCCTATTTTCGTCCCTGTATGGAGTACTGTTGTCAAGTTTGGGGAGCTGCTTCTGTTCCCATCTTGGCCCTCTTGGAGTCTGTTCAAAAGCGGGCTATACGAATTGTGGGTGATCGAGCTTTGAACATCGTCGCACTGTTGCTGACCTCGTTGTTTTTTACAAATATCGTCATCAAAAGTGCTCAGTTGAAATCAGCAGCATCATGCCTCAAACTTATTCTTACCCCCGTTCCACTCGACAATCGGCTACCGCAACCAGTCAAACGGTCGAGATCTCACGCTGTCATACTGGCAGATCGCAGAAAGACTTCTTTGTCCGAACTGCATACAAATAGAATAGTTTGCCGGAATCCTTAGTCTCAGGTGACTTATACCCGCAGAGGTTTAAAAAAAGCGTTCATCATGACCTTAGAACGCCAATTGTTGTGGGACCTAGGTCTTAAAAGGTATTTATGTGTTGTTGTGACACATATTCTAAACCCTATTACACAACACTTTTTATTTAAAAAAAAAAAATATTTATATTAAACATAAATTTTATAAAAAATTTCCACTTTCCGGATTGACACAAGTTTTAAACTTGACGAAAAAAAAAATTTCATTTAAATATTACATGTTTCGGTTATCCGGGTTTTTTTTTCACAAACATTTACTTAAGTCGAGTAATCAGAAAGCAATAATTTGTTAATTTGAAATTTAATCATCAATCTCTTTTATTGAATCAAGTATTTCATAATTTTAAATTTCTCTTATCGGGAATATCAACGAAAATGAAATAAAAAAAGAAAGTTGTAACGAAAACCTGATAATTAGTGTTTAGGGCACACATAAAAATTAATTATTTTGACAAAGTGTATATGGGGACTGGATATGTTTTTGATTGAATGTTATGTAAGATATAAATTTTTTGGTTATAGTTAAAAAAAATGTTAAGGAATGTATGCAAGTTCTCATATCTTCATTAAAAACATAACCAAGCCGTTAGGGTTAGGCCTATTATTATTGTTGATTATATTATCTTTTTTTTTGAATTTTTAGAATCGGTTCTCAACTTCACCCACCCTGAATTAACGAATTCTATAACACAAAAAAAGAATGATCTGATGTCTTTTACAAGTTATTAAATCTATGGTAGTAAGAATTATGAACACATGATATGAACACACGAGTATCGCCAGCAGACCCAAGCCATAGCATTAGATTAGCAATTGAAAAGTAAAAGCTAACCAATGAAGACTCTGAAGAATTGATAGGCCAGGTTGAGCGCTGGACGAAGAAGATGCGAAAAAGTTTCACCTTTTAATCTTATACAAATTTTACCCTTTTCAACCGTGAACATGCATCAGTAGATCGAAGGAAAGACAGATCGGAAAATATGAGTAATTCGATGTATAGAAACAGTGTCGAACACGAAGTACGGCATGTGGTTGATACAATACCCGATGAGGTCCATAATAGTAACGAATCGTGCACTCTACGTCCAGCTCAAAGAGAATACTTTGATAATTCGAAGCAATTGTATAGGTAGGTTTAGTCGAGATGATCAAGGAATTTCGTTAAATGAGTTTCTGACTCGAGTAGAAGTATACGCTTGCGGTGAAAAGATTATGCCAAACGATGGTATTGGCATGGCGCAGGTTTTTTTAATTCTTGGGCAACATTTTTTGTAAATATCAAAAACGAGCTTCTGCCACGAAGTTATGATTTTATGTTAAGGGAAGAAATACTCAACCGCCTGCAAGAACGAGTGGAACCACTTTTAAATTTTATTACAGATCTCAAGATATTATTTTGTAGAGTATACCCGCCCGCTATTGGACGAAAAATTTTAAGGTATACGTGTACAAAAAAACATATAACATAACTATAGTTCGGCAATGACTAATGTAAAACGTTAGACAATGTAATCGGGTTGTGCAAAAGAATGGACGAAGCAAAATTGTTGGTTTGGACGTCATTTATACATGGTACCACTAACTTCATCGTTAATGGCAGATGCTTACTCATTTGATCAAAATCGATAGGAACAGTATAAACGGTTAACACGTTATTCTGTGATTGGCTGTGTAGACCAAAGACCCCTGTTTAGATACCGAACAAAATGCATTTAAATCGATTATTGATTTTTAAAGCTCTGTGAAACCAAAAGAAAGGACTTCAGTGTTGAAACTGTGATCAACCAGAACTTTCTTTTAAGCATTGTATCAAACAACATAAAAGATTATTCAGTAAAACATGTGGAAATCAAGACGTGGCAACAAAATACTCCAGAAACTATTTTAATTTGCGTACATTTTAATCCTACAGACAAAATCAACAATTTTTCATCATTCAGGCGGCGTCTTAATTACCGCGTTAGCTCTGACATATCTCGATTTGCGATATATTTTTGTCAAAGGTAATTAATTGGGAGTTAATGGTCTTTTAATAACGTTGCCATTGATTTGTTTATATATCTTCATATTTAAAATGTCATGTTTGACTTTGGTTTATCCGGCTCAAAGGGCCGAAAACTATGTACAAAACGAATCAATTGAATAAAAGTCATTTAAGCGTATCTTTCATTTACATCTATTAAACTTTAATGATATTATGGTCTATGGCTTTTTTTCCCTAAAATCAGTCGTTTACGAATTTGATCAAGCACAAAAGCCAAAAACGTAATAAAAATTGATATTGAAAAATCCCATATAATGTAAAAACATTTCATAATATGGAGTCTAATGACAGTGGAAAAATTCAACTGAAGTAAAAATAAATAAGTGATGAAGAAGTTTCAACTTTGAAATTGTCATCACCTCAACGGCGTAATCGATAGCATGTCTGCCCAAGGATTTGAGCCGGGCACTGACGAGGGAAGGTTCGAATCCCATCGGAAACACGAAAAATGTGAATTGAAGTTTTTTTCTGAGAAACTTCAAACCATACCTTTGAATTCAAAAAATTCCAATTACTTCTTTACTTACTTGAGTTTAATTGATCTCAAAAATCCAAAATAAATAAAAATTGATATTTTAAAATATTTTATTGGTCTCAGAATAATCCCGATCTTTGAAAATATTTTACAATATTTCCAAATTTCACCGTCCAAAACTTTTGAGTATGGTAGGAATTCTAAGACTTCTTTATTTCCAAAAATGTCCATTTTTTCACCTAATAATTCCAATTAAAAGGCGGCAAATATCAGCTATTAAATATTTAAAAAAAAAAAGTTCAAAAGTTCAAAGTTTTTCATGAGAATTTTAAGTATGTAGAATTTTAAGTCCATTATGCCAAACTTCGTCATCCATTTCCTCACCATTGTAATTGCATCTATTCATTCAGTTTTTTTTGGCTCAGGCATATTTGCATACCGGGAAGTGGTGGGCTATTGAAGATTTTCTGAACATATATTCAGTGAACTATGTTGTTACGATTGTTACGATTCTTACAGAACATTCATTCTAACATTCATCAGTATTAAAATCGTAATAATCTGTAACTTATTCTTCGTGGACGTAGGAAAAATACATAAACCTTAATTGCTTATGGTGAATTTTTATCAAATGGTGCAATTTTTGGTGTGTAGTAGAATAGTATATTTATATTACATATCCAGAGTTGTAAATAGCGTTTTACATGCGAGGGAAAATTTTGCGCACGAGACGCGTAGCGTCGAGTGCAGTATCTTCACGAGCATGGAAAATGCTTTACAACTCGAGATTTGTTATATACTTTTCCTACGACTTTGTTTTGATGCCCAAATGCATATAATTACTTGAAAAAATGAACTACTAATTATAAATAAAATGCAAATAGTTTACAAATTGTGGTAGGCTTTGCATTATTCTGTGTCAAAATGAATTGAAATATTTAATTTTTAAGAATCAAATTTTTCTTTAAATAAAAATTTTTCTTTTTATTAAAAGCGTGCGGTAATATATATATGAAAATACATTACCGCACGCTTTTTTTTAACTTACCGCACGCTATTTGAAATTAGTATATTACATATCTAGAGTTGTAAATAGCATTTTACATGCGAGGGAAAATTTTCATAGCTCCGGGCTCCCACAGGGTGGCCCTAGAGAGGTCAAATGTATGGACAGACCCTATTTTTCCCCTCAACATTTCTTCCGATCATACCTACCCTCTATCACGGGGTCCTGCAACAAAAGTTGAAAAATTGATTTTTTGTTTAAATTCACTGTGACTGCTCCAAAGTGACCTCTAGATGGGTCAAATGTATGACTAGCCAGGGCCTCTCTCAGCCGTGTAGTTGACCACTCGTAATTTATTGACAATTTTGAAAGCTTCTATATGGTCGTCAAGGCCATCCCAAAAGGCCGGAGGATAACTCAAAAAATTTAGTGACAAGTCGAAGCGAATGAAAAAGTTTTTCGTGTTCGATGTGAAGAAGCTGCTTAAATCTTTTTTATGAAGACGTCGTTGACGTCTTTGAGTTTCATTGTCAGTTTTTTTTACGCTGTGACTTGTGAGTGATCACGACAGCGCCAGCTGAAGGAGTAAGTCCTTGATCATCTTCTTCGCTATCTTCATCAGATGATGTCACATTCTGCGATTATTGATCCGTCTTCTTCTTCGCTTTCTTCACTTTCCTCATAAGCGGCGCGGCAGGCTTTTACCATTTTGATCTTAATTTCTGTTGCCCCCTTGGAATAAAAAAAGTCGGACAAGTGCGCGAATATAATTCGCTCGTCGAGGGTTCCGTGTATATATTATTCTACGAGAATAGTTCTTCTCCAAAACACAATTATAGAAATTAACCAAAAACCGGTGCTCTCGAAAATTACAAAAAAAATTGTTTTGCACTACAAAACGCAATTACCTTCCATATGACACCCCATTTGACATGATCAAAAATAATTTTTTTTCGAAATTTTTGCTCTCAAGTCTCAACCAATGAACATTTGAAATTATAACAACCAAAACAAAAATGTTTTATGCAAAATTTCTACAATCGTGTTTTTTTTTTTAATTTTTTTCTTTTGTAATGTTCGAAGTTAAGGGGAGGACAGAAAAAGAACACTCGTTTTTGGCAATAACTCAAAAACCAAGCAGTCGAAAATGCATTGAAATTTATTTTGGATTTTTGAGATCAATTAAACTCAAGTAAGTAAAGAAGTAATTGGAATTTTTCAATTCAAAGGTGTTTGAAGTTTTTCAGAAAAAAAACTGCAATTCAAAAAAAAGAGAACTGAAAAACTTCAAACCATACCTTTGAATTGAAAAAATTCCAATTACTTCTTTACTTACTTGAGTTTAATTGATCTCAAAAATCCAAAATAAATTTAAATTCCCGTAATGTAGTCTAATGTTAATACATATAGAACTACAAATTGACCAAGTGTCAGCCATTGATTTCACATTGATTGGAAACAATCAATAATGACTATACAAACGTGACTTAGGATGTTAATTAGAATAGAAATGTTCCCCATTCTATGAATTCACACAAAGTATTGTCTAGAAATTTAATGCGAAAAATCCCATATAATGCATTGAATTTTTTTTTTTTGAAATATTTCCATCTTTTTCGATTTTTCTAAACCAAACTCGATTCCTTAAAAAAAACTTTTGTTTTGCTATCTCCTTATCTATATCCATAAAATATAGATAAAAAAAAATATTTGAAATTTTTTTGTTATCAGCAGGCGTGGGAAAACACATTTGATAACTAGAAAATTTCAAGTTGATAGCACTTATAGTTTGTGAGTAAATCGATTAAGTAGAAGTTCGGATGGATACCGAAGTCTCACCAATAGGGTACCGTTTTTACTTTTTCAAAGTATGCACGGGACCCTAATAAAACGCGAGGACAATGGTCTCGTCCGAAAGATACCACGTACAAAACATTCTTTGACAATTGTTTGTCAACGTCAGCATGCTCAGCACATGATTTCATAAAATTCAAATCTTGGAAGCCTCCTCAGCTCGATCGGATCGAAACCAGGCTTTGGCGTAGCAAAGAACGATGAATATACAAACATCACGTAAACCATTCGGCGTAAACGTCGGCGGTGTATGTTTTCATTTTAATTGTATCTTACCCGTCTTTGAACCGGTCAGAGATAAGTACACCTGGCGCAAAAGTTTTGCCAAATTTAGTTTTAAATACTTACCGTAAAACCAGTTCATAAATAAGACGGCGGCAAGACAAATAAAGTACGAGTCTTTCAAACATTTTTCAAGAGCACGTGGCGTTGGACGCTGTTGTGTCGAACGAGAAACCTTGCGAAAACGTGAAAATAACAAAATATTAGTTGCTATACAGGTGAAATCACACTTTTAGGTGTTTTTGTAGAGGGATCTTTAGGAGGGAAGCAGATAGGGGGAGAAGGAAAAATGAATAGGACCTGTGCATGCATTTGACCCCTTAAGGGTCTTTAAGGGAGCTATGAATTATTTTTTAACATTTTTCTTCTTTTTTTATAAAGGACCCCAAAAGGTGGTAGATGTAGATGTGTTTGGAATGAAAAAAATTATTAGGACTTAGTCATACATTTGACCCATCTAGGGTCACTTTGCAGCAGTCACAGTGAATTTAGACAAAAAATCAATTTTTCAATTTTTGTAGGACCCTCGGCAGGCTGACAGAGGGTAGGTTGTTCGGAGGAAATGTTAGGGAAGAAAAAATAATAGGGTCTGTTCATACATTTGCTCTCCCAGGGGTGAGCTATGAATTATTTTCGTCAAATGTTTGTCAAATTAGAGGCCGTTATGACAGCTGTTACCGCCATCCTATTGGGACCAAACTTGGCTCAATCATTTTTTCTCGGAATCTAACAAAATTGACCCGTAGAAGCTATCAATATCTAGAAAACGCGCACTAAAACGAGGTTAGTAAATACGCATCAATATATTATTAATTGTAATTCCAAGTTTTCCTATTAACTCCAAAACTCTTGAGATGAACAAATTAAAATTTTCTGTAGCGCCACTAGCGCGTTTATCAAAAATGGAATAAAGACAACATTTCTTTTCAAATAAAATTAAAGCGAAACTAAGTGCGAAAGAAAATTTCAGGTGAGAATAACCTTTAGCTTTACAATTCGCGCCTCAACACAAAATTCAACAATGTTCCCTACTACAAAGTTCTTAAGCTAGGGAGAAAGTTTACAACGTTTAAGTCAATTTTAAATAAAATTTTTAGGAATATTTTGTATTTTTAATATTTTCCTTTTCTCTAATCAATATTAGAAGGAATATTCTAAGTAAAGAATACTGTCGCTGTACTGGTTTGCCGGTGTATTTCTATAAAGCCACACTAAGTATTCTCTCTATCTGGCGTTTACATCCCATGGAGGGATTTTGCCGTCTGTGCAATCAGCTTCCAATCATCTCGTTCCATGACCAGTTGACCCCAGTTTCGACATCCTATATCACGAAGGTCTTGGATGGTGTCATCACGCCATCGTTGTCTAGGTCTTCCTCTTCGACGAACACCAGCTCGTTGTTGTTGGGACGCTTTTTTTATCATTCAATTTGTAAGTTTTAATAGATCTCCTGGTCTTCTAAGGTTTAGCATGTTCCTAGGTTCCCATTTTTAAATCGTAGTCCGGGTAAAGTTTCCGAGGTCGTTCTTGAAATGATTGCGAGATAATCCGAGGCCAGTGTACAGAATTCCAGTGTACACACTAAGAACCTTTCAAAAAAAAAATTACTCAAATCGAAAATAACCCGTTCGAGAACAATTTAACTTTAATTTTTATCACTAAATTTCTTGAGAAATTTCGAGCCAACCTGTGTCGAAACTGTTGAAAAATTAAAATAAATAAAAAACACGTATTAATTTTTTTATTATACTGACAATTACCGAAGTTTTAAAAAAATCGGAAAAGGTCGGGCTCACATTATCGATGATTGACTAGAAGATATTTAGATGTCGTAATTACTTTACGATCTCTTGAGTCTGTTAATTTAAATTGATTCGTTTCTAATTGAGCCAACAAAAAACTAAAAAAAGAGAAGTTGTTAGCTAGAAAATTTAATCGAGTTATGATTAATAAGACAAACACGTTTGTGAAATTGATGTCATCAAAAACTCCATAACCGTAAAAAAACCTGTAGTTTGTAAATATGTGTGCGTTTTTCGCATTTATTCTTTTCAAAAAACACGTTGCCTTTTTCTAAATCTCATGTTCAATTTTAAAATTTTATTCCTGTTTTGGTCAAAAAATAAATATTACACAACCTACAGAAATGTGTTAATTAAATGCTTTGGTACCATGTAACTGAGACGAAATAGTAATGCATCTCTGCGTTTGTCTTTATTTTCTTTATGCTGTTTACCCTTTCTTGAAATGTTTCATTTGATTATTGTAGAACGAAAAAAATTCAAGTTATATCAGATTTTTTCAAGAATTATGTTAATAAATTTAAAAAAAATTAATCGATTACTATTATTCTAAAAATCTAAAGCAATGACCTATTTTCATGTTTTCTTAATGTAAATTTTATATTTTTAATAAACGACCTTGAAATATGTGTACTGTGTATATCTTATTGTAATTTTCTTCACGTGACAAAATATTTAAAAAAAAATAAATAAAATAAAATCGTTATTAACCTTCGATTAAAACTAAAATAAAAAACAAACTTTAATCAAAGCTTTCGATGTTATATTATTATTTTGTTTTTTCATAAATATTTAATTATACAAATCTCAAAATAAATTTAACAAAAAAATCAGGTCAAGTTTGTTTAGATCGGTTTTTTTTGTTTTTGGTTTTCGTGTTATTATCGAATTTTATATAAATTTTCGAAATAATTACAATAATTATTTGTCATTGTTTCTGTATATATTTGTTGGTTGATTAGTTAGTTTTGTTGGTTGATTGGAAAATTGCGAAATATTTTATTTGTGTGTAGTTTTGTTATTTGTATATGAATTTTCATTTTCTTTTGTATTTGGTTATTGTAAAAATAAAAAGCTTTTAACTGTATATGAAGAAAAAAATATTATAAATATGTTATACTCCGTAAACAGCTTTTTATGTGATTTCGAAATAGTTAATGATGATTGGTTTGTGGTAAGTGAGTTTTTATGTTGATTTGGTTTCGAATTGAAGATAAAATGTAAAGTTTTATGAAGTATTTATTTTGATTGTTTTAACTTTATTTTTAATTGGTGCTTGAGGCAATAATTTTAATTTTTTGTATCCTTGATCTTGTTTAAAATCGATTTAATTTGTATATACATATTGGCGCAGCTGCTTTTCATTTACGCTACGCGGTGTTAAAGATTGTCTATCCAAATAATCGCCTAAATTAAGAACTGTATCATTCAACTTACTCTCAACTCGTATAAATTTTGTCACTTATTTTAAATTCTAATTTCTTAAAACCTCCCGCAACGTGTCTCTCTTTTCTTTTATGTTTCTTAATTTTTTTTTTTCTTAAACAAACGAATCACACAATAGTAAAAAAAACGCGGTTTTGATGTTTGTATAAAAAAACTTTTGCTTTTAAAAATATTTTAACATTCGTTTTATTCACATATAAAATCTGTTTTTTTTTCTATTATTATTATTCACATGTAAACAATTTTATAAGTTTTATGAAAACAAATACAATTATAAGTTGGGTCTAACCGTCAATAGAAAAATGAATACAAAAAAATAAGTGTGTACATAAGTAAATACTATCGATCGAAAAATTGGGCAAGAATTATAAATATTATACCGCGTATGTAATCTTCGAACTGTTTTTTTGGGAGTAGTATATTATTATAATTAAATTATTATACATACATGAATTACTTTTTTAAGTTGGTGAAAAAATGAATTGGTTGTTATATAAACTGTTAATATTATTTTATTTTTTCTTAAATCGATTATTTAAAGATGTGAAGTTGCGATTATTTTACTGTTAATTATGATAATAGATTAAATGTCAGTCGGCATTTAAAGAAAAAAATCTAAAGAGTTTGTGAAATACAGAAATAAATTGTTTTGCAATTAACAATTTAACAGAACTGTACATAAGGATCAGATATTTCGGTATTTCTATAGAGATCAGATGTCACTAGAACTCGCTGTAACGAGGAAATAAAGTAACATTTTTAGTTAGACTAGTAAAGATAATGGGATTATCTGACCAACAAATATCACTTACTCTTAAGTTGTAGCAAAAAAGGTGGCTCAATTTGATCAGAACTGACTAATGCTGACCAGCAAAACAGACTCATGCTAAACAGCAAAGCTGGTTTATGCTGATCAACATACCTGCCTCATGCCGATCGGTACACCTGCCTCATGCTAGTATTTCATGATAGTCACTGAAATTGCTACTTGTAACCACCGAAACTCACTCATATATATTTTTTAATTTTTTAAATAAAAAGTGTTTTGCTATAGGGTTTACAATACGTGTTACAACAACTCATAAATACCTTTTAAGACCTAACCCGCTTTTGAACAGAGTCCCAGATGACCAAGATGGAAACAAAAGCAGCTCCAGGAAGGAATATAGGACTTATAAACATGGAGTAATTGGTATGGAGTGAAAATTTTTTTGCATCTATTTAGGAGGCCGAGTTTTGTAAACGTGCTTTTTGCCATCGCCATTACATGATCGTTCCAGAGTAGGTCATTTGAAACTGTGACACCCAATAAACGAAAGTTTTTACATTCACCCATTGGTTCATCACACATACTGAATAAAATATCTTTGGGGAACTCGATCTTTGATCTGGTCTTTGACCATCATATTAACCAGTCCTCTTGCGATTAAGCTTTCATACTAAATTTTAAGGTTTTGAAAAACTTCGATAATTTATCATCAAATTAAATAGTATAGTCGTATGTATGTAACGACGAAATGAAATCTCTACCTGACCACTACAAATTCAAAAAACCAACGTTTCTTTATCTCATTCGTCTAAGAACATCATCTTTACTTTACCTTGGAAATATATATATTTTAAAAACAATATATTGCAACCCAAAAATATATACTTTAGAATCAAAGTTAAATTGACCCTCGAATACGAAAGCTTTTTTATGTTATAGAAATTGTCTTTTTGCTCTTAGCACCTTATTTGATTTTTTTTATTTTATACAAAACATTAACAATTATGATTATTTTATTAACTAGAATAACATTATATCTATTACTATTTAATCGGAATACAACATCTGTGTCACATTGAAAAGAGAATATGAGATGCGTCACTTCCTTAAACAAAACAACATGTTTACTATATTTGTATAATATTGTTGGGGTTGTTTATGTTTATCTGTGTCGTTGAAATAGATAGCAAAAAACTTAATTGTTTGCGCAGCATGTCTGGAGCCATATTTTAAATTTCTGTTGGGCAAATGATAAGAAGTCATCTTGATATATTCTTATACACCATAATTTTCTCCTGAACAAACTATCGTGCAAGTAAAATTGTTATAAGAATTTTTCTAATGCGATAAAATTAGAGTACTAATCGATTTGTTTTGTGGTCGATCTATCTTGGTAAACATCAATAAATGTCTAAACAAAGCCCAGTATAACTTAAGTTTGAAGAAAAGAGGTTTTAAAAGAGAAAATAATTCGATTATCTAAATTTGACACTTAAACTTGTTTTAGTACTTGTACTAATTATTTTAGTACACGGACGTGAAAAGATAATATGGTGACTTCAAACTTTTTGTGCCAACCGAATGTTCTTTGTTACATTGGCTTCAAATCAGTCGAAGCAAAACCCTATTTGGCGTTAACCGAATGTTTCTTGTCACATTAATCTCTAATTCGACTGTCTTACCTTAAAAATCAAAATATAAAAGCACAAAAACCCAATCGAGGTATCAACTTGACAGCGATGATACCATAGGCACAAAAAAGGCTGGAGTGGCCGAATTTTTTTCTTCCATTGTAGTGTTGGTGCGTTACAAAACAGATTTGCCGATTAGGATTAGTGCAAAACATGCAAAGAATATGTTAGCCATCTACATCTCCTTATTATAATCCAGACAGTGTCTGCAAACACGTTGATAACACGTTTTGGATTTGACCCAATTTGTGAACATACGCTGATGATTTACCGACCTATTGAACTTTTTTATCTGGTAGAATAGCCACCAAAATTCCATAGACTAGCAAGAGCGGCTACTTTCAAGCTACCGAAATTGTTGTTTTTCAGCATTCCTATTATTCCGATACTTTAAGCTTAGTGGTTTCTCTTTGGTTAAGATGAATATATTTTTGAATATTGCCTGGTATAACTTGAGATTGAAAAAGAGTGGTTTCAAAAAGAAGATAATTCGATACTTAAATTAATTTTAGTACTAGTACTAATTATTTTTAGTACACGGAAGTGAAAAAATAATGCGGTCACTACAACCTATTTGGCGTTAACCGAATGTTTCTTGTCACATTAACCTTAAATTCGGCTGTTTTACCTTAAAAATCAAAATATAAAAGCACAACAAACCCAAATGAGATGTGAACTTGACAGCGAAGTTTCGGTTGCCACAAAAGAGGTGGTAGTAGC
This sequence comes from Diogma glabrata, assembly GCA_963693315.1. NCBI lineage: Eukaryota > Metazoa > Arthropoda > Insecta > Diptera > Cylindrotomidae > Diogma > Diogma glabrata. The sequence continues at coordinate 364,159,757 of OY856186.1, read as the reverse complement.
CGATTTTTTTTCCAGCGTAGTGTTTATGCCTACAAAATAGATTTTCCGATCAGGGTGAGTGCAGGTCATGCAAAGAATAAGTTAACCATCGACTTTTCCTTATTATAATCCAGACAGTGTCTGCAAACACGTTAATAACACGTTTTTAATTTGAACCAATTTGTGAACATACGCTAACGATTTGACGACCTATTGAGCTACTTTATCTGGTAGAAGAGTCACCAAAATCTCTAGGCTAGCAAGAGTGTCTGCTTCCGAGCTACCGAAATTATTGTATCCCAGCATCCATATTATTCCGATACCTAATTTCTTTGTATTGCCGTTTAAGGATGCGCGGTAGTTTAGTGTCTCTTAAGGTTGTTGGAACTCCATAAATTTTAGTTTCTCTATCCGATATTATATTAAGTCTCAAATAGAAGTCTCAATACTTCTGAATTTTTGCGCTTTTGACAGCCAGTTGCCCAACTCAAAGATTTCAACAAATGAAACATTATTACACACACTGTCACTATTTTATAGATGCAACAGGTTGCCTTTATAACCAAAAATAAAATTAAATACCAATCGTTACAACATTGTATAAAACATCGCGCGACTAAACATTTTCCAATTTAATCAATTTCTTACAAAACAAAAAAGGCAATCTTAACCAAAACAAAATAAAATTATATCTAAAGTTCAAATTATTCAAATTATTCAAATTGAAATATAGTTTCAAGGATCCTTTAAACGCAAATATAAAATAAATAAACAAATGCACCGAATTAAATCAGCCACAAATACATAATTTAGTAAAAATTAAAAAAAAAGTAAAGAAATTTAGTAAATAAAGTAAAACTAAATTGTACTATTTCAGTTTAAGTGGACGTAAAGTATTTAGAATCTGTTTTTGGAATTAGATTGACATCTATTATTTCTTTGATTAATTAACTTTTTCGATTAAGATTTATTTTTCTTATTACATTTCTACGCGTCGTTTAAAAACAAATACAAATATTGCACTCATTACCAATTACTCCACATTTTTTAGGTCGATATTCGTGCCTTTCTGTGTCCGTATTGGAGATATAGATTGTAGCATTACAAAAGCACAAAGTCAGGTAATCATAAATATTACCAAACACAACAAATGCCTATTATTTCAAATACAATTACCTAACATATTGAACCCTTCTCGTTAGCATAATCTTTTTATTAATAGAGATGATCCGTTGGCTAATTTTTATTTATTTTGTTAAATGAATAATATTTTTTGAAGTTATACTTCTTTACGCTCGTTGTACACATTTTGATGGGGTGTTGGTCGAGAAACCGCGTCACACTTTTTTTTTATAATTGATTTAGAAATATCGTCTTTATCACCATAGAGCATAGGGTTCAAATTATTTTTGACTAAGAAAACTAAGAAAAATCGACGATTATCCGCAAAGTAGTTTGTAGTGAGAGATAGGATAGTTTTTATCTCGATTAAAAGCCTTAATATTTTTTAATTGCGAAATAAATGTTAAATATGGATGGTTCATAAGCAAACTTTCAGATGGCGGCGTAAATTAATTAGTTTACTGTCAAACCTCCTTTATCGACTTTTTAATCATCCGTGTAGGGCCCATATAGACGATCAAATATGTTATTGAGCGATTATTTTGTTCCGGTGTTTGGCGCAATGGCGCTGCAAAAGGGGGAAAGGAGACTAAATTCCAAAAAATTATATGGGATTTCATACAAAACACAACTTGAATAATTTTACAAATTTTCTATGAAATTTCTCATTTTACTACAATTAAATAATTTAAATTTCTTTATGAACTATTACTGACTATATATTAAGCATATTATTTTCTTCTGTCCGTAAAACAAATACGAAAATAGGTTAAATTTTTCATACACCTTTGTATGGGAAATTTTGGCAATTTTTAAGTTTCTTTTTTGAGCGACTTAAGAACAATATTTTATATACTATGCTTAATCACGCTTAATATGTACTCGATAGGATAGTTTTTATCTCAATTAAAAGTTTTAATATTTTTAAATTGCGAATTGAATGTTAAATGTGGTTCATAAACCATCTTTCAGATGGTGGCGTGAATTAGTTAAGTGACACAACTTAATCATGGACTTTTTAAGTGTGTGTGAACGAATGGCCATAGAAGTATAACTTCCACCGTCTGGTCCGACGCAGACCCTACTTTTTCTATGATAGTATATAAAAAGTCTATTTTCATCACGCTTAATGCCCTGTGAAAATGGGTTCTTTTTCCACTATAGTGTAAACAGAATAACAAATGTACACTCCGATTACCGAAGTCAAACTATGTCACTTTAAATTACTTAAGTCACATCGCATCAATTTTCGTATTGTTGAAGTCGTTTTTTACGCCTCAAGTCATTTTATACGACAGATGTCACTTTAAATGACATTTTAGTCGCCTCAATTTTTCATGTGACAATATTTTTTTCAAACGTCTTTAATTGTTTTTGTGAAATTGAAGAACGTAAAATGTAAAGTTTTTTTTAGTTTTAGAGTTTTTCGTTTCAGAATTTTTAGTTTTAGTCGTGACCGTTTTTATCGACTTCAATAATACCAATTTTTAAGCGACGTGACATGACTATAGTCATGTCACCTGATGTGACACGACTTCAGTAATCGGGGTGGGTAGTTGCCATGGTTTTTCATATAATTTTACAAAGTTATTTAAACAACGCAACCATGAAAAAATAGAATCTGAATTTTTAATGTTTTGTTGTCGATTTCTAATTTTATAATTTATAGTAAATATCGATTATATATATATACTATCATAGAAAAATTGCATTTCCTACGCGAGATAAAAACGTTTTTCGTTTGTAAACATGTCTCACTCGACGCTCCCGAAAAAAACAATGTTTTCATCACTTGTAGGAAAATATACTATTTTGTTTCTCTTACAATGTCAATAATCTCTTTCAAATAAATTGTGATCCTGACATAAATAAATACAATTTTTTATTTTCAAAATCTGATTTCATTTCCGAAATAAATAAATCAAAGAGATTGTTGAAAATCATCAGACCTGCACTAGCTGATTACAGACTTGCATTTACGGATATATTATGTTTTGGTTCATGAAAATGTATTCAACATTATATCCGAATTTTGAAAAGCTTTTAAGTTTACAATTATTAATGATTGAGGTTAGTGTAATGACTTGATTTTGATATGACTACTATACAAAACCAAACATGAAAAATATAGATATTGCTAAGCTGGTAAATTACATAATCTTTAAAGATCAGAGTGATCTGATTCAAGATTATAAATAAATGTAATAAGGATGTCGATCAAAGAAGAAAAAATGTATTTCTAACGTTTAAACCATTTTTCAGTAAATCGAAATCTTTTCACGGTTCGTGTCTGACCTTCCCAAGACACACCCGGTTAAAATTTAAACTTCAAAATAACTGGCAAGAAAATTAAAAAAATTAATTTAGACAAAGAGAAACAGACAGATATACCAAAATCCAATGCAGACTTACTGGAGGAGATAAGATTGAAGATTGAAAGTGTTGGTTTCTTTTGAAAGTTAGTACTTTGAAAGTAAGCCTAGGCAAATGAACTCATAGAATAAAAGAGCTCTAGATATTCACAAAGAAGAATTGGTTTATCTGGGTCTATTAATGAAAACGACGTTTTATTTGTTGCTATACATTTAATTTTTAACATCAAATATTTTCTGTATCTACGCCTTTTTCATGCTCTATTGGTTGTCTTCTTACTAGTTGAAGGTTTACTCACTGAAAAAAGCTTACAACTTTACTATCAATTTTAATATTTTCAAATCCCATACATCAAGATTCTGAATAGTATATTGTAGAACTATTGCTAACGCTTTTTCAAAAACAAGAAACAAAAAGGGTGCATGTACTTATTTAGCTAAATTAATTGCTATTAAGTTCAATTTTCTATTTTAATGTGAAAATTTTGGGGACCAATAATATTTTGCAAATAGTTTAGTCTAATGTATTTTAGTACAAATCTCACATGAAGATGGCGTGATTAGTTTATAGTTTTCTCAAAAATTTTGTTTATAAATATTTTGATGGGTGACATTTACTTTTCGCGTGCAACAACTATTTTCGCTTGAGAAATCTACAATAAATATTTTTAGTTGTATGTGTAATATAAATATTTTTTGGTTACTTTATTTTAGAACAAAATTGAATATTTTTGTCCATGTGTTATGAAAAACTTTTTTGTTATCAATCTCAAAAAGTGAGTAAATTGAATTATTCTTGTTAAGGTCCTGTAGATGAGTGTTCCTCAACCGGTTGTCCGCGGACCATTAGTGGTCCACAGTAAAAGTTTAGTGGTCATCGAATTTCTTTATATTACCAGTTAAAATCTTATTTTGTTCGAGAGCTTTTTCACTCCTTAAAATAGTATTCACAAATTAAATTTTTTTTTCTACGGTAGCATATACAAATTTTATTTTCATCCAGGCTTAATCCTATGTGAAAATGTTTTTTCCATTAGTGTGAAATCGTTTTCGCTAAATAACAAATTTTTGTTGCTATGGTATTTTCATGTAGTTTTATAAAGTTTTTAAATCAAAGCAACCATGAAAAATTAGAATACATATGTTCAGTGTTCACGTTTACGTTTACGTGAACAAATTTTTACTCACAAACAAGCACCAAAATGTTCTATATATTTTTAATATCGTTCTTACTTGTAAGAGTAAATTTTTTTTATTTTTTCACTCCTTTGAAGTCGATTTTAGTATTTTTTTTTTCATTCCATATGTGGAAAAAGAAAATTAGTACGTTTTCGTCATCCTTTTTATTTATTTTAAAAACAACTTGCATATACATATTTTAATACGAAGAAAAGCTTCAAATTTGAAGCAAAAAGTAAATGTGTGAGTATTTGAAAAAAAAATTATTCATCCGTTCACTACAAATATAAGTTTATTTCTGTTTTTTACCACCATAATTGTGTGCGTTATTAGTCTTAATAGAATTAAATAAACAGCTTTTAATTTTTGTCTAATGCGCGATTACTGCGGAATAAAATATTAGTATTTTATTGGGTCAGTGTTTAATGATATATTTTATTTTTCTAACAAAGTTTACAAAATTTGCGAAAGAATAAAATACGTTAAACTCGAACCCAATACACCGTTCTATCCTTCCGACAGAGTAACATTTATTAATTTAAATTAAATTATTTTAAAATTCATTGATAAACCAAGTAAATAAAAAAACAATGAATTTGATTTTATTTTTTTAACTATTTCAAACAATTAAAAACATTTTGTTCATTTTCGATGCCCATTTAATTGTTTGGTATTATGAAAATTCGCAAATTTTTCGCAATGGAATTCAATTCATTTTAATCGTAGTAGCCTTTGCTATTTTCAATATTTGAGAGAGGGACATGCGCATTAGTTTGAATTTATTGTTTTTTTTTATATAATCAGAGCGAAAATGTTTGTGTTGTTTTTTCTATAAAATTCAATCAAAATTATTTATAAAATACAATGGAAATGATTTATAAAATAAATCAAAAAATTTTAATTCAGAGTTCAATACAATCAAGTTAATTGTTTTATTGTGTTCCGCACCATTCACGCAACAGAATAAAACAGCTGTCTATTAAGACTAATAACGCACATAATTGTTTCCGGAACAATAAAACAATTTATTTGATTGTATTGAACTCTGAAATAATTTTTTTTGCTTATAATAATTTGATTATATTTTATAAAAACAAACAACAAAAACAGTTTATAAATTCTGATTATATAAAAAACAATACATTCAAATTAATGCACATGCCCCTCTTTCAAATATGGAAAATGGCAAAGGGTACCTACCATTATTAAATTGAATTGATTTTTCATTGTGAGAAAATTAATCAATTAATGGCACAAAAAAAAAAAATAAAATTCATTGTTTTTTTATGCGTTTTGCTTGTTTTATCTATGAATTTTAAAACAATTTAATTTAAATTAATACATGTTAGTTTTTTGGATGGATTAAAAGTTGTATTGGTTTCGTTTTTAATGAATTTCATTCTCTCGCAAGTTTGCAATTTGTAAACTTTTGCTCGAGAAATAAAAATTAAAATATAGCGTTAAACAATTACACAATAAATTACTATTTTTCGAATTAGGAGTGAGAACATGTATTTGGAAATGTTATATTTTTTATCTTATCCACTTTGAAAGAACGGAGTAAATTAGTTATATAAGAAACGTTTTAAACTGTGTTTATTACGCATCAAAATTCGTTCTTGGTTTCTTCAAATTTTATTTCGTTCACCCCTGTTGTTTTAAATTACATGATGTATGTAAGTGTGAACAAGATATAACCTGCACTTTCACCCATCTAACATGAATTTTTTCGCAAGGTCCGCAAGAGAATCTTAAAATATTTATTGGTCTGTAGCATGAAATCAGTTGAGAAACACTACTTGAGATTTCTCTAAGAAAACACATGATAAGTTTGTCTATGTCATCAGTTGACAAAGGTTACATAGCGTTGTTGTGGGGTTGAATATGTATAATATTTTCAAAGAAAATATTATACACTGTTTTGCTGAAAATTGGTTTGCAAATGAGTAAACAAAATGGTCCGCACGGTCTCTTCACTTCACTGTCTTTTGTTTTCCTTTGGGGAATATTATATGGTCATCCACCTAAAGCGGTTCAGAAGCCTAATAATGTTTTTTTTGTGATAGTGTGAGTACGAGTTGTTTCTGTTAAACAAACTACTCAAGACCTGTACAAAATTTAACCTAGTAGTTTTAATGCAAAACATAATTTGATTAGAAATCGGGTGCAGATTCACTAAATTTAAATTACAGTTTCTTAGGCTACTCAACACCTTAGTTATATGTTTAAAGAAAAAACATCATCTTTCTTAAAGGTGATATCTACCCGAGCAGAAATTTGTCAGGGCTCAAGTAAGGCCCTGATCAGGTTTGCCCTAGTCCGGATCAGGCATTGGTAGGGCAGCCTGATTGGGCCCTGATCATGAGTGTAACGCTTTTGCCCTATCAGGTCCTGATAGGGATTACCGGATCAGACCCTGATTGGGATAATCGGATCAGGCCCTGATTGGGATAGCCGGACCAGACCCTGATATATATTTATATATTATATACATAAATTAATCAAATTAAAATAAAAAATTACAATGGGAAAAATGAAAACATACATACCACCTTAATCACTATTATTATAGTTTTTCAGCCGAGAAGCGATAACTAAAACATACATGAAACGATTTTAACTATATATTTCGAAAAAGGATAATGCTCTAGTGAATTTTAACAAATTGAAATTTCAGCTAGGGGTCCAATACGAAAAACCTGATCAGGGCCGGATGTATTCAAATAAGGTTAACCCTAAAAGGGTATTCTAAATCAGGCCCGGAACAGGCCCACATCAGAGTGCCCTAATAGGGATTGCCCTTGTAGATCTGACCAGGCCCTGATCACGCCCTGACTGTATTCAGGTTTTCCCTAAGTAATTTCTGCTCGGGTAACTTTTAGAAAAAAAATTTTATGATAAATTGGGATGCTTCCATTTCGGATCTCATACAGCAAAAAAAAAAGAAGTCGGGCAAAGAGACAAATTACTCCAACAGTATAAAGATTTATTTTGGATGAAGTCACTTTGTGGTTAAATATGTCGGCGCAGAGGCTACCAAGTGGCGCCCAAGCCATGTGCTTTGAAAAATACGACAATCTTTTTCATTCTATTAAAATTACCTATTAAATTAAAATTATTCTATATTAAATTTTAGAAATCCCGGTAAGACTAAATATTGGATATCATAAAGCACTATTACCTGAAAATAGCTGCCCCCGGTATGTTCGAAATACAATGAAAAGTGTTCTGTGAGATTCTCAATTATATGTGGTTATGGATAACCGTCACAGTTTGGCGCCCATTAGGAAAAATTTGATTTAAAAAAGACTAAATTAATGGAAAATCATAAAATATCATGATGCTTATTGCTTTGAATACAACTTATTATATAAGGGTTTACCAGAAAGGCAAATTGTATACGATCCTAAAATATATGTCGTACTTTTTAAATGCACTTTTAAATGGAACATCTTTCTCTAAAATATAAATAGAGGTAAATACTAGTTTGTGTACTCTTCAACATTAGAGTGAGATTCAGACATCCGAATAGTTAAGGAAACTGATTTGATCTCTCTCCTTTGCCCTCTGAAAAATTTTAAAATAACAAAACCATATCCCGAAGAAAACTGATTGATCAGCATTTCTCAAATTTAATTTCAAGCTAAGTATAAGTATTTTGATATAACCAAACCACATCTTAAGGTCAACCACTAATTGTGTTGATGTAACGTAAATTCAAAATTGATGGGGAAAGATCATACAAGATAGCTGTAACGTCGGGTCCGGATTTAAAAATGGATTAAAATTTGAAATGAACAAAAACAAAAAGTGGGTCAAGTGTGAATTAATTTCGCACACCAAAGATTCTCTAAATGTAAAGAAACAAAATATCAATTTAAGTTATTAAAAACTCTTGTATTAATTGTATTAAATACATTGTTTAATTTTTTATAACTAAATGAACATTTTTCCTAAAATTTCTAATTTATTTGCCTTAAAGTTTTTGATCACTCTGCGTATATACTAAGTTTCTTCAAAATCGGTTGTTAGGAATGGTGTCCAATATCGCTCAAAAAATAAATCTGCAATTCCTTTATATAATTTTGTGCGAACCTTAAATGACAAACCGAAAAATGGGTTGCAGAATTATTAGAAATTATACTAAAACCTTATGTAGCAAGTTTCATCAAAATCGATTATCAGGTTTTGAAGTTATTGAAGTTTCACATGTCGTTCAAAAACTTATCAGTTTTTTGTCATTTAAATTTCCCTCTTTTCTTAGGGTTTCGTAAGGGTTTCAAAAGCTGATTAAAAGTTTTCTATAATACTGAAACCTTTTAACCAACGTTTCATTATTTAAAATCGCTACATAACTGTAGTAGAGAAAATGACATTAAAATAATACAAAAAAAAATTTTGACCGGAAGTGGTAAACCGGAAGTTGCTGAAAATATCTTATATACCTACTTCCTATAAAACGAATGTTAGTTTTAGAAGTTTTTGAAGTTTCAAATATACAGTTGTTCAGCAGACCACATATATAGTTTATCACGTAATCGATAGTAAGACAGTTATTCAGATAGATAGACATAAGAACAGACACCGATGTCTTACTTTAAACGAATTGGAATGTCAAAAAAGGGTTATATGTCTTACTCATTCTTATTTAACATTGTGTTAAGGATGACAATATTAGTTAACGACTAACCCTATCATGCTCATGTTTAATATTTCGATGAATTTTAAAAGCGTTTAAATATAATAGATGACAATCATTACAATTTCTTACTAATCAATTTTCGAATAGTAACAAACCGGTTTTCAGTTAACCAGCTAAAGTTTAGTTTTAATGAAATCGTAAAACCACATAAACTTTTGTAATTTGCTTTGTTGGAGTAAGAAATAATTTAATTAACAAAAAATTTGTAATAACGTCATTCGTCAACAAGTTTAGTGAATCAATCCTTATGATATTCGGAGGAGAATGAATTAATGAACCCCGCGAATGGCGTTTTTGTTGTGAACTATAATTACAGAGTGGTAGTGAAATATCCATCGCAATTTATTTTTATAAAAAAAAATCCGCACTCATATTTTACTAAGCAATTACAACAATATCATTCATTAAAAAATATAATTAATGTTATTTAAAACCAGCTATAAGTAATAATAAATATAAAAATATCACATTAATTATATTCTTACTGTAAGTAATTTTAATTAATGATTTAGAAAACAAACATTTCGAGAACTTATTTACTTATTCAAACTCTTAAATATAATTAATTAAACAAAAACAAATTTACTTATTATGAATTTGTAATAACCTAGTTTTATTTTTCTATTTTTCATAAATAGCTGTTCGAGCCGATCGGATGCGTGGTGGTAGAAATAAATTTGGTCCAATGTATAAAAGAGATCGAGCGAGAAAATTACAAATTTTAAGACAAAGACAACTAGCATTACAAGCAATTCGAGGAATTGGTGGTTCGAGTGGAAATAATGATGGTGTTCCATCACAGTTATCACCAACCGGTTATCAACAGCCATATACAAATATGCAAATAAAACAAGAGATTCAAATTCCACAGGTGAGAGTAGTAAATGTGTGTATTATTTTGTTAAATATACTCGCTTTTTGGCTTGTCTAACTACCATAATATTCTAACATTAAAATATTTGTTGTTCTTCTTTTGTTTTTTCTAATTTAGGTGTCGTCATTAACATCCTCACCTGATTCATCACCTAGTCCAATTGCATTGGCTTTGAGTCAAGTAAATCCAGTTGCAACAACAGCATTATCACTCGAAGGACCAACTAACTCTTCGACAACAACAAGTGCAGCTGTTTTACAAAATACTGTAACAGATTCAAAATTATGGTTAGCTAATTCAACAACAGCATCACCACATTCGCTAAGTCCAAAAACGTTTAGTTTCGATAGTGGAACTAATCCAACCAGTACAGCAGATTCAGGAACTGTTGAAACTCTGAGGTATGGCTAAATTATTCATAATTTTTTTATTAAAATTTTAATTTGTTTTATATTAATTTAATTTAGGGTGTCACCAATGATAAGAGAATTTGTACAAACTGTAGATGATAGAGAATGGCAACAGCAACTGTTTTCACTACTACAAAGTCAATCTTATAATCAATGTGAAGTAGATTTGTTTGAATTAATGTGTAAAGTATTAGATCAAAATTTATTTTCACAAGTTGATTGGGCAAGAAATACAGTATTCTTCAAAGATCTAAAGGTAAGTTCCAGATATGGTTATTAGTTTCCGAATTATAAAATTACATAACATAAAGGAAAACGTGGTTGAGTTATGTGTTTGTACACATATTAATATAAATACATATTTAAACCGTGGCGAATGGTTCAGCTTAAGTTGACATTTAGGTCAACAATATAAATAAAAACAAAAAAATTTTGCAATAAATTTTTATGTGTTTAAAATATTTATTTAAAAATAAAGCTATTTTAATTAGTAACATAAAGAAAAAAAAATGTCTTGGGAAAAAAATTAAATTCATATATGTATTTTTGTTTACACACAATCACAGAGAACTTTCTGTGATCAAGTGTCAGACAGGAGTTGCGATAGGGTGGGAGGTTGGTTATTAATATTATATTTCTTTATTTTTTTTTAAACTTATAAAAGGGAATTATTTAAATTTTATTATTTTTTTTGTTGTTGTAAATAATAATAATTATATTGTGAAATGAAAAGTTTTATTTTAATATTAAATGAAAAATGAATCATGTAGTTTCACAAATTATAGAAAATCGAAAATAATTATTTAAAAAAAGAGATATTTGGATTATGAAACTAATTTAGAAAATGGGATTTTGATTATTTAGGTTAAATTTGTTGGTATATAAGTGATTTCTTTTTTGTTTTTAATAATTGCTAACATTAAATGTTATTGATGTCTTGATATGATGAATTTTGTATAAGGTAAACATATGAGATAATTAGACGTTGATTGAAAATAGATAACGTCGAAATCGGACCTTTGAATTTGTTTATTTTTCAGATTCATGAGATAGAAATATAATGAAAGATTCATGATTGCCAGAAAGTACTATACTCTTATCCCTGAAATTTTTCTAAATACAATTTCATCATTTACATTTTTTAAATGCGATAATTCGACCAAAATCAGTTTTTCTAGTGATTCGACTATCAGGCCGCCAAAACTGATTTGCCACGGTTCATTCGGACTTTTCAAAAGAAAGAAAAGTGCAAACCAAATACTCGAAAATGAAACTGATTTCATTTTACTCGAATATAAAATTTACAACAACAGCGTATAGTAAGCGTTTTAAACATCCGAGCGGTAAATAATCGATCTGGCGAGTAATGCATTATGGTTTTTATAGGCAATTATTAAACATAAAAATACGTGTTTAAATTTATTCGCTAGATTTATAAGAATTCGCTAGATTGAAATTTGAATAGAGATTAAATTAACTAGGTAGTATTATTGTGCGCAATTAAATTAAAGTAACTAGGCACATTATTTTTAAATTCGAAGTCATGTTTTGAGTTACCAATACTCAAAAATCCTATAACGGACTTGGATATTAATAAGTTCTCGCTGTTTCGTGACAAATAGTTGTTTAGTTAGGCTTGAAATGAGAAAATATGTTACTCCGTCAAAGTGTAAACAACATATTTTTTTATATCGCTAAACATTAGTTTTAAAAAATTCATTGCATGCACGCACTGTTGGCACTTTATACATTCTACCCAAATAAAAAAAAGTCGGACAAGTGCGAATAAAATTCGCTCGCCAAGGGTTTCGTGAATGTAAAAGAACTCTCTCTCTCTCTGGCGTTTACATCCCATGAAGGGATTTTGCCGTCTGTGCCACCAGCTTCCAATCATCTCGTTCCATGACCAGTTGACCCCAGTTTCGACATCCTATATCACGAAGGTCTTGGATGATGTCATCACGCCAGCGTTGTCTAGGTCTTCCTCTTCGACGAACACCAGCTGGTTGTTGTTGGGACGCTTTTTTTATCATTCTTTCCAATGGAGCCCTTTCTACATGACCAAACCATCTAATCCGGTTGGATTTAATGAATCCGATTACATCGCAGCCTCCAAGAAGCTGTCTGATTTCATGATTCATTCGGATTCTATACTGATTTTCAGCAACTTTACATGGACCATAAATTGTTCGTATGACTTTCCTCTCGAATGTTGATAGAATTCTACAATCGGAGGAAGTCAGTGTCCAGCTTTCACTTCCAAATGTAAGCACAGGTCGTATCAATGCTTTGTAAAGTGTGAGTTTACACGACCGCGAAAGATGTTTTGATCGCAGAAGTTTTGAGTATGCGTAGAAAACTCTGTATGCGGCAGAGACACGGGCTTTGATATCTGCCTGCATGTCATTTGACGATGTTATTACAGACCCGAGGTATTTGAAGTTTTCCACGCGTTCCACTTCATAGTCGCCAGTATCCAGATTTCCGGGAGGTATGTTCTTAGATGTTGTTAACACTTTAGTTTTGCTGGTGTTGATGCATAATCCAAGCCGTTTAGCATTTCTTTCAAGCTGAGAGAGACTATCCTTAATATCGCTTGTTCTACGTCCAAGAAGCACAATATCATCTGCGTAGCCAAGAACTTGACTAGATTTGTTATATATGCAGTTTTGTGTCTCAATTCGGCTTTTTCTTATCGCGTACTCCAGCGCCAAATTAAATAGTACGGGCGCGAGTGCATCACCTTGTCGAACACCTGATGTTATATCGAAAGGATCAGAAACTGACCCTTCGATTACTATTCTACAATTTGATCCCGATGTTGTGAGTTTACACACAGAAACAAGTTTCTCTGGGATACCAAGGCATATGAGTGCGGACCAGAGGTTGTCGCGGATGATACTATCATATGCTTGCCTGAAATCAACGTAGAGCTGGTGAATGCTGATGTTGTACTCCCAACATTTTTCCAGAATCATCCTTAATGTAAAACATTGATCTGTGGTTGAGCGGTTGGGACGAAAACCACACTGATAGTCACCGATGATAGATTCGGCGAACGGGATGAGTCGAGCAAGTACAACATTAGCTAGTATTTTATATGCAGTGTTCAACAGTGCGATGCCACGATAATTTTCACACTTTAAACGGTCACCTTTTTTATGTAGCGGAACAATGAGAGCTGTTTTCCATTCATCAGGTAGTTCTTCTTGGTCCCAGATTGCAAGAATCAGATCGTATATACGTGAGACCAGAGCTGCTCCTCCATTTTTCAGAAGTTCTGCGGGAATTCCATCGAAACCTGGTGATTTGCCATTTTTCAGTTTTTTAATGGCAGCTTCCACTTCTTCTATTGCTGGGTAAGGGACAAAAATTTCTTCAGTTGATGGAGCAATTGCTCGAATAGGATGAACTTTGTTCGTCCTATTCAGTAGGTCTTGAAAGTGGGATCGCCACACTGCCAGCACATCACGTTCACTTGTTGTAAGTTCATTATTTACCTTTTTGATGGCTGTAGATCTTGGGTGGAAATCTTTGGTCAGATTTCGTGCATTGGCAAAGCACTCTTTTGAATTTCCGTTGGCCGCATGTTGGTTGATGTTTTCGATGCAGCTCTTCATGTGTTCGCGTTTCTTTTTACGTAGAAGTTTTGCTGAGGCTTTCCTGGCGCATAGATAATCAGCTTGCGAGCTTCGGGTGTTCCTTGTTAACCATTTTTCTCGCAGTTTTTGTTTATTTTCAACGGATTGGCGGCACTCGTCGTCAAACCATTCGTTGTGTGATTTCGGTGGTCGTTTTCCGATTGTAGTTTGTGCTGCGGATATGATGGTTGATTGAAGCGATTGCCATTCTTCTTGTATGTTTAATGGCATCTCAGAAGAGATGTCATGCTCTTCTATGTTTTGTGTTATTATTTCCTGATATCTATTCAGCGTTTCCGGATGTTTAAATGCTTCGACATTCCAGCGCACGGTCTTTTTTGCTTGTCTGTTAAATGTGGATGACAACTTGCACTTGTACTTAAAGATGACAAGCATATGATCGGTGTCCATATCAGCACCTCTGTATGATCGAACGTCAGTTATACTTGTAGAGTGTCTCTTAGAGATCATGACGTGATCGATTTGATTTTCCGTTCTTCCGTCATTTGATTTCCACGTTGCCTTGTGAATTCTCTTGTGAGGGAAGAAAGTGCTGGAAATTACTAGATCATACATCATAGCCAGCTCGGCTGCGCGAAAACCATTATTGTTGCTGGTATGATGCAAGCTGTTAGGGCCGATATGTGTTTTAAGTTCTGCAATCCTACCGATTTGAGCATTAAAGTCACCTACCACGATTTTTATATCGTGCCGCGGGATGTTATTGATGACTTCCTCGAGTTCTAGGAAGAACAGGTCTTTAATATCATCTGCTTTATCTTCAGTAGGTGCATGAACATTGACGATCGTTACATTGAATTTTTGCGTGCGGATTCTCAGTGTGCATAACCGCATATTAATTGGGCAGAAGTCGATAACATGCTGATTCACGCGACGGTGTATAAGAAAGCCAACTCCAAATTCTCCTCCGTTTTGATGACCGCAATAATACAGAGTGTATCCTTTCGCTGTTTCATGGATTCCACTGCCTGGCCATCTTAGTTCTTGTAATGCCACTATATCCAGTGTGTAGCTCTCGACTTGTTGAGTGAGTTTTAGGAGATCTCCTGGTCTTCTGAGGCTAAGCACGTTCCAGGTTCCCATTTTTAAATCGTAGTCCGGGTACAGTTTCCGAGGTCGTTCCAATAATGAATCCGAGATATTCCGAGGCCTGTGTACAGAATTCATGACAATAATTTTTTTACGGAAATGGGGTGTTAGCCCTTCGCCCAACCCAAATTTTCGTGAATGGGTTCGTTCTGCATCTTAAGGTCACCAGAAACAACCTTTTTACACGTTTATATAGCGAGCCGCTTGATCCAAGACAGACGCCCACTGAAAGCCGCCCCTAACATGGAGAACAGACGCTTTCTACACATTTATATAGCGAGCCGCTTGATCCAAGACAGACGCCCGCTCCAAGCCGCCCCTAACATGGAGAACAGACGCTTGAGTTGCATTGGTTTTATGGCGCCAATGACTCGCCATGGTGCAGAATCATTGAGTATAAGCAGTATTTACTCTGCCCCTCTCAACTACACCAACCTAATTCTGTTAGCGTTACCCAGGTAGCACGGCGTGGACGTAGAATTTCGGATTTTCGCTACCCAATGTAAAAGAACACATTATCAAAAATAAATGACATAAAGTTATGTTGTAAAGTTTTTATATCGCCAGACTATGGACGCATAACAGAATAAATGTTTAATCGTAAACGTCAATAGGAAGTGTCAATCACATCTACATTGATCAAAAATATTACTTGAGGTTAAATCTTATCCATAGCTGTTTATGTTAGCTAAAGTATTTTAATAGTCTAAATTGGGAATATTTGTTCTATAAATCAGCGTCGAAATATAGGGTGGTATACATACACTTAAAATAGCACTTTTTTCATCAATAACTAAAAAACTGTGCATCGGAGAATTCTAAAAAATATTGCAATGTTTCTTAAATTAAGTGTTCTTTCAAATGACACCCCACTCGTTTGGTTCCAAAAAAGGTATTTTTTTACCCCCCTTACACCAATCCCCTAAACACACAGAAATATAATTATTTGAGAGTTCGCTATAATTTTCGTTCAAAATATAGCAAACTTCCTGTCTCTATGAATCTTTTCAATTTTTTCTGTCAATCAGTGTCGAAACGTAGGGGGGGAACGGTCTGGAATTTGCATATTTTTTAGAATAACTCCGAAACTGTGTACCGCAAAACTCTAAAAAAAATTGCAATGTTTTGGCAATTTGGTGCTCTTTCAAATGATCACCCCACTCGCTTGGGTCAAAAAAAGTTTTTTTTTACCCCCCTTACACCCATCACCTAAACACACAGAAATATAATTATTTGAGAGTTCGCTATAATTTTCGTTCAAAATATAGCAAACTTCCTGTCTCTATGAATTTTTTCAATTTTTTCTGTCAATCAGTGTCGAAACGTAGGGGGGGGGGGGAACGGTCTGAAATGCGCTCATTTTTTTGAATAACTCGAAAACGGTGTACCGGAAAATTCTAAAAAAAAATTGCAATGTTTTGGAAATTTTGTGCTCTTTCAAATGATACCCCACTCGCTTGGGTCAAAAAAAGTTTTTTTTACCCCCCTTACACCCATCCCCTAAACACACAGAAATATAATTATTTGAGAGTTCGCTATAATTTTCGTTCAAAATATAGCGAATTTCCTGTCTATGGATTTTTTCAATTTTTTCTGTCAATCAGTGTCGAAACGTAGGAGGGGAACGGTCTGGAATTTGCACATTTTTTAGAATAACTCAAAAACGGTGTACCGGAAAATTCTAAAAAAATTGCAATGTTTTGGAAATTTGGTGTTCTTTCAAATGATACCCCACTCGCTTGGGTCAGAAAAAGTTTTTTTTTACCCCCCTTACACCCATCCCCTAAACACACAAATATAATTATTTGAGAGTTCGCTATAATTTTCGTTCAAAATATAGCAAATTTCCTGTCTCTATGAATTTTTTCAATTTTTTCTGTCAATCAGTGTCGAAACGTAGGGGGGAGGGGGAACGGTCTGGAATTTGCTCATTTTTTAGAATAACTCAAAAACGGTGTACTACAAAATTCTAAAAAAAATTGCCAAGTTTCTGAAATTCGGAGCTCTTTCAAATGACACCCCACTCGCTTGGGTCAAAAAAGTTTTTTTTCACCCTTCTCCACCCCAATCCCTGAAAAACACAAAAACATAATTATTTGAGAGTTCGCTATATTTTTCGTTCAGAGTTTATCAAACTTCCTGTCTCTGTGAATTTTTTCAAATTTTTCTGTTAATTAGGCTCGAAATGCAACGGGGGGGACCAAATTTTTGTGTCACTTTATTGATAGCCATTCAAAAACTATGCATTGCAAAATTCTAAAAAAAATGGCAATATTTCTAAAATCAAGTGCTCTTTCAAATGAGATGACCCCACATGACCTGGTTTTAAATGATGTTTTTACCCCTTAACATTCTCACCCTTTTAATAAATATAGTTATGAGTGTCTGCCACTTTTCTATATTTTTCATTAAAAACCTACTCAATTTTCTATCATTCCAAATATATTTCAAGATTTTCGATGAAGTAGGGTCGGAGTTAATCGGGGCAATAAAACATCCCGAAAACGTAATTTTTCAAAATTATACAAAAAATGGTGAGATGAAAAATTCCAAAATATATTTTTAAATAATGCTGAAATGAAGTGAAATATGAATTTAAATAATGCTCCCTTTCATATGATAGATACCCTACTCGTCTCGCTAAAAAATGTATGTTTTCAAAGGCTTTACATCGTACCTCCTTAAAACAAACGAACACAACTTTATTTATTTTTTAACCCGCCATCTTGTGTGGATAGGTTAGTTTTATAAGCACCTCAAATTTTAAGTTCATCGGATTAATGGTTCACGAGATAATCGAAATAATGTGAAAAACACGTTGTACTCTCACCAATAGTGTTCCGTATAAAAAACGGAACCCTAAAAAGGGGGAAAAACGAGAAAAACGAAGCCATTTCCAATCCTCCATCAACTACGAATTTCAAACGTAATTAAAAAATTAACTCACGCCATGATTGGTTCCGGATCTGACTCCACCCAAAACTCGTTGCACCCAAATGACCAGGTGATTGTTGAATAATGTACTAAAAAAATCGATGCACTAAAACTAATAGGTGATTATTGAATAATGTAATCAAAGAAGAAAGCATGTAAAATTGTTGTGGAGACTTTCGGCGACTATGTTTTGTTGGAAACAACATGCAGGGATTGGTTTCGATGCAGTCCTTCTAGCAGTTGATACGAAGAAAAAGTTTGACAAAAAAATTTGGTAGCGTTGCTTAATAACGACATACGTTAGACGCAAAATTTTTTAGGTGTAAACAGCTGCTCCAATCCAACGACAGAAAAGGAAAGAGTTTAGCATGGAGATGAAAAGTTGATACACTATGATAACCCAGAACGTAAAAATGGTTAAGTAGTCACGCTTATGCACTATCGAATATCCATGTTTTAAAACTCATACTCTGTATTTGGCAGGATGACAAAGGAATTTTGCAGCATTGCAACGCTTGGGAACATGCCAAAAACTACTTGGAAACTTCTCCGAACATTGCTCGTTCAGATTAATACTTGTTCCGTTGATAAGTTCCAAAGATGTGGATAAGTTCTTCAGATAGGGCATTCGTATGCCGCCAGAAATATAGGACAACGGCGTCGCTAGATTTAGACAATATTTTTATTGAAATGCTCTTAACTAATTTTCTTATATTAAAGCATTCATTTTCTCGAAAAACAGCGAGAACTCCTTCAAGTTTCTTATAATTAATTCAAAAATCAATTCAATTCTCATTCTAGTGAAACATTTCCCGCTTTTGTCGAGACAGTCCCGATTTTAACAATTTGTCCCGCGGTGTTTTAAAAATGTCCCAATTTTTGTAAAGAATGCACGACAAAATAGCGAACGGCGGGAGAACAGGAAGGTATATACAGTTTTAACAAAAATCACAATAGAGAACAAATAGTTAGAAACATTTCGTCATTTTAAAACAAACCATGTTCAACATCAAAGCACTAAAACTTTTGGAATGCGCGCTGTCCTTACCAGGAACTAATGCTGAAACAGGACCAGTTTTTTTCTGTAAATAAAGTGTGGAAATCACAAAAATCTCAATTATGTGTTGAGATTTTGAATGTCATGTTATGTGTGAAATATAATTTAACAGATTCTTGTAAAGAATTTTATGACCTTTAAACAGCGACAGCAATCAATCAATCTAAACAAAATCACTCAAATTAAATATATACCAAAGAATAACGGTTTACAACAACATATACAGTGTTGTTGTTGTAACAGCACATATAGTGTTGGAAATTTAATTGACTGTGCCCTATCGATAAAAAATGAATAACAATATTTTGGCCCAAACCGTTAAAAATATTAAGAAATAGGTCAAAATCACGCAATCGTTACATCGATTTGCCACACATTTTTAGATTTGCTTCAAATATTTTACAGTTAAAGAGAGAATAAAAAAATGTTTAGTATAGAAGAAAATGTTTTTTGTCGCAAGTGGTTCTCCCTTTATAACTAGGGGTTGTTTTTAAAAACCACGAGTTTCATTTATGTTCAATTTATTTTATCTCAATTTATGCTGTGAAATTTTTTTATCATTCTCTTTTTCGCTGTAAAAAATTTGTAGCAAATCTAAAAATGTGTGACAAAAAAAATAGAATTTTTTGAAAATTCGTGTTTTTGACCAATAAATTTTTCAAAGATGGCACTTGTCCACAATATGAAATCCCATTCCGACGTATTTTGATTCTACAGTTATTAATTTTTACAGTTATTAATTGCATCTCAACTCAAAAAACTTTACTTTTAGATAAAAGAAATTCGTGATCTGGACAACCAGACGGCGGACGATCGATCGATTTCTTACTATACATGGCATTAAAGTAGTGAAGTACGGGTGATTATAGAAACATTTTAAAATGTGTTTAATTTGAGAACTGAGTGATTTCTCAAATTACAAGAGAACGGCTCCCTCGATATCAACGGTTGAGATATTAGATTTTAAAAATGAGCCTAAAGTAAAAAAAATTTTTTCGGAAGTTTTATTGACTCAATTACACTGGTCAACAAAAAAAAATTTTTTTTTTTGGGTTTCTGTTCCCATGCTTAAATTCTGATTCTAGACATTGAAAAACACTTAAATATTTCATATTTAGTTCGTAAAGTTTGTTTTGGTCTTTTGGGGTTTAATACGAGAGAGCTCATACGATTACGATATGATATTCACTTTTAGACATTAATTTCTTGTTATTTTACATCTATATGTTATTGTTTATCACAAATCTTGAATAAAAAAGACTTGTATCTAAGACAATGTTTTCTAATTATAATTTACAGTGGAAGTGTAGAAAAATTATAAAAATCAGTAATTTTTGCCGAAAAATTGAAAAATCGCTTTAGCTTCTACAAAAGCAAACTTTAATCGGAAAAAAAATTTTTTCCTTATTTTTGTCGTAGGAGAAACCGAAATTTAACATGTAGCAGTCAGACCCAAAAATCGTGTTGACCAGTGTTATCTTTCCAAAGCATATGAATTATAAACCGTTGATATCACCTGAGTCGTTCTCTTGCAATTTGATTTCAAAGTCACCCTAAAATTGAATTTTCACAAATCTTTGGACCACCCTGTTTTCAAACCAAACACTTTAAAATTGTTCAAAAGCACAGTTATTTTTTATTTCGCCTGTACTACTTATATTTCAAGTATGAAGTCGATCAAAAATGATCCTGTTCTTCAATCGACGTTTTGACCGAAATTCTAGAACTAAATTTTTGATGAAGAAGAAACTTTCGGAAGGGCAGGATTTGGAAGCATTTAAGAATTGCCGATGTTTATTGTCATTGTAGAATGAAGCCGTTTCCCTCACCTAATGTTTCATGTTTCAAAAACACGTTTTATTTCATTATTTTAAAGATGCGTTAT
Organism: Diogma glabrata; assembly: GCA_963693315.1. Taxonomy (NCBI): domain Eukaryota; kingdom Metazoa; phylum Arthropoda; class Insecta; order Diptera; family Cylindrotomidae; genus Diogma; species Diogma glabrata. Next base: position 364,138,492 of record OY856186.1, on the reverse strand, counting down.
AAATTATATACAACAAATAGTAATTCTTTTCTTATAAGCCAACAGTAAACCTAAAATCGGCCATCTATCGGTTGCCAGCAAATGATTTAATTAAAAACATTTATTTGCAGTCATTCCTTGGCTAGACATTTGCCAGTTGCTGGACGTTGTCTAACGGGCATTTATTGTCAACCTGGATCGGTCGATGAATAGTTTTATTTCGGGATCGTATGGCTCGGGATCGTATGCTAATTTTCAGTCGACCGTTCTGATCCTTTCATTCCATATTTAGTACATTAATTGTCTGTTACAATATTCAGTTTTTTTTAGTTTTCAGCCGTTTTAAAGTTGTGTAGGTTTACTTCTTGAAATTTTGACATTTTTAATTTCCACCTCCACAACCGTACTATCCGAGTCAAAATCTGCAGTCATCACATTCACAATTAGCTTATCTTTCAAAATATATCTATAAAACTTTGCTTTAACATAAAATGTTGGTCTTTTTGCAGCCGTCTTTGACTTCTTCTGAGATGTTTGTCATTTAGATGCGGAGATCTTAGAACGATCTACCGGCCTAGACTTTGCAATTTTTGTAGCCTACTTTCTGGTGAATTTACCTTAATTAATTTTCTTTATGTCAGGAGTAGCCCTAGTTTTTAAAAAGATCTATAAGCTATCCTTCTACCGTTGTAAGTTAATTTTCAAGCGATCAGTATTGTTTACATATGTATCCCGACTTCCAGTGTATTATGATGACTCTGAAATGTAAGTGAGTACGGCTTGATGACCAGTTTCTCGCCCAATGTCATGCCCGGGTTCTTAATAGAATTTTTAATTTGATTTTTATTCATTGTGAATTCCACGAGTAGTAAGGAACACAAAAGTATAAGTCAGAATACATTTGGGCTGAGCCGTTGAAAGTTTCCATCCACCTCGATCCGGTACATTTGCCGACTATAAAATTAAAATCATTTTCTTTGTCGCGTTATAACGAACATAACAAAAATGTCATTTAGAGTTCAAAAGTAGTTTCTCATTTTATCATTTACTCAATGTATTCATAAATACCTATTCACTTGTAGGTTACGATTTAGTTGGGACTGAAATTTGAATGAACTGTTAGAACTGTTTGGCGTTTTGGTATGTTGATTAAATTTTATACACTTTGCAGTGATCCCATACAATTTCGAATAAATAAAAGATCGCAGGCATCAGGAATTGCAAGATTGAGACGATGAGATGCACAACGAACATACACAACCGTTTTGTGCCCTCTGACCATTGTGCCCAACGACCATTCATTACCGAAGCTCCATCATAGTCCTGATCAATCATGAATTGCGAATCAATTCCCAAATTACGAATAGTCTCCATTAAAATATTTGCAAGACTCTTTCCAGTAACGGTTTATACTGCAGAAAGTCATCTCTTATGTTAGATGTGTCCGCTTTAATATATCGGCAACACCATGAAAATTTTTCTATGCTAACTCTGTCACTAGTTTCATCAGTCAAAACATAAAATAATTTTGCAGAATGCAGAATTTAATTTGACAACAATTGAGCGAACAACTGTTTTGTTGCAGGCAATAATTATTTCGTTGTCAATTTTCGGATTCAGATAAGTTTAATTTTTTCCTGAAAGTGATTTTAAGTTTCATCATTTTTTGTTCCATCATATGAATGTAAATTCAATGTAAGTGTATATTAAAATAATTTTTTTAACCGTTCAATAACATTAACATGGGAGGTTCAAAACCTCCCTACCCTCTCCCCCTGCGTACGCCACTGGCAGCGGGTCTTTGAATGGCGGCATAGTTTCGTGTTGTATGTAAAATTTTTGATTATCGATTTATGGTCAGTTTTACGTAGCAAGCGTCGTATTTTGACTAATTTCGATTACATAGATATCTAAAGCAGTGTTTCTCAACTAATTTAATGCCCCGGACCAATAATATTTTAAAATTCTATAGCGGACCGTGCGAGGTATTTCATGTTAGATGGGTGAAATCTTGCTCACACTTACATACATAATGTAATTTAAAACAACAATGAACGAAGTAAGTTTACCGACACCAAAAAAAGAAAAGAATGAATTTTGATACATAACAAACAAAGTTTAAAACGCTTCTTATATCACTTTTTTTCGTTCTTTCTGAGCGAATAAGATAAAAAAATATAAAATTCCCAAGTCGCATGGAGGGATCAGTTTTTATTGTTTTAAATTTTTTTTTTTAATTTTGATCTACGGGTGTGACAACCCTACGTACTCCAGTCCGTGCTATTGACATATGAGTTAACGTCAGATATCACATACCACTGGCAATAAAAGTGAGATAGCACTAGCCAAGGTGACATCTTAGGGGTGGTGGCGGATGAACTGTATTCAGTCAACGGTAGCACCCTCAATCTTAGCTGTGAAATAATCCTTGATGATGAGACGCTATTGCTTGCTTGAAGAAACGAGCCTTCATATAACTATGTGTGGGCTTTAATCATTAAGAAAGACAGTGCGTCACAGGATCAAGGAATATGCAACCGGTTGGATTATTAGCAACTACATTTTTGTTTTGTTTCAGCAAATTTTTGTAAAAATTTGCTATTTACTTTTTAATTTAGTTTTATTTTCTTTATTCTATCATAAAATATTGGCCTATGTCATATTTTGTCAGTGATAGGATTTTTTGTTTAGTTATCCATTCTTTAACAAAAAATATAAAAAAAACAAAAAAAGGAAGATTTACGTCCATCAACACCTTTGAACGTATGTTGTTGTGGGACCTTGGTCTTAAAAGGTTTTAAAGTGTTATTGTGACACACATTGTAACTATGTTGTAACTATGTGACACATATTCTGACCTACTACACAACACATTTTATAAAAAAAAAAGGACAGGAGTCAAAACAAAAAAAAAAATTGGTCTTACTCCTAATTCGAAATAAAAACTTAAATAATGCTATATTTTATTTTTCGAGCAAAAGTTTACAATGCGAGCAAGCATTGCAAATTTGCGAGAGGATAAAATTCATTAAACATGAAGCCAATACAACGTTTTATCCTTCCGACAGATTAACATGTATTAGTAAATTAAAGTGAATTATTTTAGAATTCAATTCAATTTTATTCAATTTCGATTGTTTAGTATTTTTAAAATAAAATGACCTACAATGAAAGAAATCAAAGTTCTAACTACTAATACTAATGAGAATTGAGAAACTAAAAAACAATAATAAAAAATACTAATTTTTTCACAATGGAAATTTAATTGAATTTAATGATAGTAGCCTTTGCCTTTTTCAATATTCGAGAGAGGGACATGCGCATTAGTTTAAATTTATTATTTTTTATATAATCGGAGCGAAAATGTTTTTGTTGATTTTTTATAAATAAATACAATCAAATAAATGGTTTCATCCTTCCGGCAACTATAAATAGGTTTATTTTTGTTTTTTTTAGAACCATAATTGTGTACGTTATTAGTCTTAATATAATAAAATAAACAGCTGTTTAAATTTATTCTGTTGCGTGAATGCTGCGGAACACAATAAAACAATTTATTTAATTGTATTTAACAAATATGTGCATATGGGAATTTTTTATATGGTTTTCGAAACTCGCCCGAATTTCTCAGCTTTATTGATTCGAAAAAAATCTCGGTTCTGCTCTCAAACATCGTTGGCACAAATCTTGTTTCCGGTTATTTTATGTTTTCGCCTACTACCATTCTTCAACACTCTGGTAGTGCTGCTCCGTAAAGTTTCTCTGTGTCGTTTCCGTTTTTAAAAATTTTACTGTAATGAATGAATCAATTGTATAAATTATCGCTCGGCGATAGCTTTTGTTTCTATATGGATTATGGAACATCAACGGCAGAAAAAAATGTGCACTTCCGCCACAATGTTTTTCATCCTATATTATCTCATCATCACTTTCCAAATCTTCTTCAAAGCTTAAACTATCTGCATGATTGATATTAGAATTATTTTATTATCCAGTGTATTCCATCCAAACTTTTTTTATGTCATAAATATATGGTTGTCTTTATAATATTCAGTTTAGTTTAAAATTTTACTCGAAACATGGATTTCTGGATGTCCGTTAACTTAGTTCCATTTTTGAAGTCATAAAAAAACTAAAATTGTGGAAGTATTGTGCTGCTTTGTAAAGCTCGATGAATTTTGCTAGTGTTGTGCAATTTCCCGTTTTGCAAATTCCATTATTAAGAAAAAAACCAATTTTGCAAAGATACATATTAAAATTAGGAGATAAAAATTATCCTTCTCAATTTTTGAAATAATAAAATTCAAAGTTTGTTCTGGATTGTGCTAGTTTTGTGGTACAATGTTCTTCTTGCTAAATCTAGTTTTTCTAATAGAAAAAACTTGGCATAGTTTTTAAATTTTGAGACACTAGCTTCGCCATTTTTGACATCATGAAAAGTAAAGCAAAATTGTGTTGTGCTGCAATATGTTGCAGGCTCAATAAAGTTATAGACTTACATCTAACCGCGTTATTTTCGAAAAAGTTGAGTGAAAGCTAGAAAACAAAAGCTGTACTGAATTGTAAATAGGGAGTAAATAAATATTATCATTAAAAATCATTTTGATCTCGATTACATTTTTTTTTTTCATTTCATAACAATATTTTTTTAATTTTCAAGTTTCAGATAAGATTTTTCTACGTTGTAGAATATCTATATTCTTTGTTGATAGTTTTCTACAAATACTACATCAACAAATGTAGAATATTTTCTAGAGAATAAAAAAAATGAATCTTGAAGATTTTGAAATGAAAAAAGCATTAATTATGGAGAAAAATAAAACTCGAAATTCTGTAGCTAAATAACTTGTAGGAACAGTTATAGGAATTAAATGATGAGCAGAAAAACGACGACTAAACAAACGTGTGAACCCAAATGATAAAGAATTCAGAAAAACAAGGAACCAAAATTAAAGGTTAAAGGTTTACATTTTGGCCTAATCTTGAAGTTTACTGTAACTGGCACTATTGTATTACCAACATTGTAATAATTATGAAGTTCGTATAAGCAAATTTAATGTTAATGTCTAATGGTGAATCACTAGCGAAGTATCACACTCGTAATTAAATAATCTGAAGATATTTGAAGAGAACTACTCAGGTAGGCAACCGGTCTCATTCACCTGTTTGCAAGTAATAAAGAGGTGAATATTTTGAGCTATCGAGTTTTATCTGCATTGCATTCAGAAGGTCCAGTGATTCCATAATTTGTATGAAATGAACGATCCGTAAAATATATATCCAACAGTACTCAATCGATCTGGAATACGAATACGCCTGCTGAAAATTAGGATGCAACCTTAATATTTGAAGTACATTTTAAAATTAAACTAACTTTTGCTAAAGTTTCCTTTTATAGTCTGATAAAATTTTGTTTAGTCTTATCGTCGAATATTCAAATATGTAATTAATTCCACCAATCCATTATTATAAAAGCGTTGACCTTGAATAATTTGACTGCAACATGTTTAAATCAACATTATTATTGCATTTAAATAAAAAAAAAAATCTATTCACATGGACTAATCATGTATTATAATTCAAACCAGTATTTTTTTTTATATAACACAATTTATGAATTTCATAGTCCGAGTATAATTTTCGAATACTTAATAGTTTTCAATATTTTATTTAACCAATAAAAGTTTATTAATTTTATATATATATATATATTTTTTTTGTAGATTATTTTTAAAAGTATTTGGAAATTAACTTAATATTCTGAAATAACTGACATTTACATTTGTAACACACCTTCTCTTTATTCATCATACAATATTCATATTTTTTTTTGTATTTTGTACCGCGTTTCTCATTCTCACTTTTATTTTTTTTATGTATAGTTTACCAATAGTTTAATTGGGTAATATTTGTTTAAAAATAAAAAAATTATTTCAACATATTTAATTTTTTTTTGTTCAGTTTATCCAAATAAAGACTATATTGAAACTATAACCCATTAATATAAAATATCTATCTGTTGCAAGTGGTTCACTTCTAATTAAAACTTCATTTTTCGCCTTGGCCTGAAGTGTTTCATAATTATAGGCTATTAAAGATTTGTTAAGGGTATTTTGGGTATTGAGTGTTAGAGAAGAGATCATTTGTATTTTTTCGGTATTTATGTATAGTTAAGTAAATTGTATGGTTATGTATTGTTCAAAATCTAGCGTAGATTTTTATTTTATGTACGAGGAATTTCGAAACATAATTTTGTTAGTGTATAATTGAGGATTGTTAAGTTTTGTTTAAGTATTTTTAATTGTTACTACAATTTTGATATAAAAAAATGTGAATCTAAACTTTAAAAAAGTTGTTTATTTATATAGAAAAGTTGATTTATATCAAAAAATAAAAGTAAACGCTGGAATTTTACTTCGTTGCATTTCGGTTTAGTCATATACAAATTTTTATCCTCAGCTTTCTGTCTGCATGCCAAACATCTCTTTTCATTGGTTTTATACGCCTTCTGATGTAAGGTAAAAATGTTTGAGGTCAGATCACTAATTTGCTCTGCATCACCAGTTATAATTCATCAGACCAAACATTTATATATTCTTTTTATTTAAAACTCGCAAGATAAAACTCAACCCAATATTTCCTTAATAATGTCAACATTGTTATGTATTAGAAATCAAATCGGTAAATTTCTATAGGTGACACATTTTTCAACTACATTCAAATTGTTGAACGTGATGTTCAGCGACAAAAAATTAGCTCAAACCGTTTTCTCGTACCCTATTTTGAGATATAGAGTGCTCCACAAAAATGAAACCCTCAGTAGTGGTGGCGCAGCATTATCAGCCCTGATTTTCTAAAGTGTAAACGTACATCTATTTTGTTTTTTTCTGTAAAGCCCGTCAATATCAAATTGACATTTTTACATTTTGATGTATCTACAAACATTTTTACGATAATCACTTGCATACTATAATAATCTATCTTTACATCTTTCCAAATTTCCAAAAGATTATGTTCATCGAATTTGGCCAACGAATTTAAACAAAATTAAAATCGGTTCAATAATTTTCGTGTTTTCGTCGAGCGTTTTGAACAGAATGACCGATAATTTATTTTTTCTTTTTTTTATACTAGATATAATCTATAGTGTCGAGACTAGTCACAAAATCTTTTTGTTTTAGATTATGCCTTCGAAAATATGTCAAAAAATTTTAGGTTAAAATTTCAAAAACTGACTGACTGAGTAGTCATTTTATTGAATAAAGCCGGTTTTACAATTCCATTGCGCTCTTTCAACCAAAGTCAATAACTTTATTATTACTATTTAATATTTTTCAATAAAAATTTATGAAAATTATATATTGAATATATTACATACTGACCCGGGTAATAATCGGCTAATAGATCGAACCAGGGTCAAGCCCGCGCAACAGCTTTTGGAGTTTGCACCAGGCTTCACATTTTCAAACGTCACAAGCTTGAACCAAGTGTGGACTGATGTCCTGGGGCCCAGTTTGTCAACTCAGGTTCGGCCAAGTCTACAAAATACGACTTGGATCAGGTCTCCCAAACCGATTTTTTTTCCTAACCTTCTTTAAATGTGTGGAAAGAGTAATATATACAAAAATAAAGATAAACGTAATAAGGCTTGCACATGTTTACAATGCATTAGACTGGTGAACGCGAACGCGATCCCCATATTCTTTAAATATCCCCTCAAAAGAAATATCCGAAAACACTTATTTCCCTTACATCACAATGACGCCCCTTTAAACGATTTTTTCTTAAAACTTCTTTTTTCAAACAGGTCCCATCGATAACTCGAGCAATTGTCAACCAAAGCGATTTTCAACTCATTTTTTAGGGTTCCGTTTTTTATACGGAACACTATTGGTGAGAGTAAAATGAGTTTTTCACATTATATCGATTATCTCGTAAACTATAAATGCTATGAACCTGAAATTTGAGGTGCGTATAAAACTAATCTGTCCACATGAAATGACGGATACAAATAAAACTAAAGTGGTTTTCGTTTGATTTTCAGTGGTACGATGTGAGACCTTTGAGAAAATACATTTTTTTATAGATTAAAGTAGGTCGTAGGGTATCATATGAAAGGGTTTCATTTCAGTATTCTTTAAAAAATTCTTTTGAAATTTTACACATCACCTTTTTTTTGTATAATTTTGAATAATGACGTTTTCTTCGTGTTTTCTTACCTCGATTAGCTCCGAACCTAACTGATCGAAAATCTTCAAATGTATTTGGAATGATAGAAAAATTAGTTTTTAATAAAAAATATAGAAAAGTGTCATATACTCATAATTAGATTTATTAAGAGGGTGGAAATGAGAAGGGGTAAAACACTATTTAAAATGTGGTCGAGTGGGGTGTCATTTAAAAGAGCAGCTAATTTAAAATTCATTGCAACTTTTTTTAGAATTATGCGATGCACAGTCTTTGAGTTATTGTCAAAAAAAGTGCAAAATTCAGACTGTCCCTTCCCCCCCCCCCCCTGCGTTTCGACACTGATTGACAGAAAATTTTGAAAAAATTCACAGAGCTAGGAAATTTGCTAAATTTTGTATGAAAATTATAGCGAAGTCTCAAATAATTATATTTCTGTGTGGTTCGGGAACGGGGGTAGAGAGGGTAAAAAAAAACTTTTTTTGACCCAAGCGAGTGGGGTGTCATTTGAAAGAGCACCTAATTTAGAAATCGTTGCAATTTTTTTTAGAATTTTTCGGTGCACAGTTTTTGAGTTGTTGTCAAGAAAGTGCAACTTTCAGACAGGAACTGACAGAAAAATTTGAAAAAATTCACAGAGACAGGTAGAATGGTAAATTTTGAATGAAATTCATAGCGAAGTCTCAAATAATTATATTTCTGTGTGTTTAGGGAATGGGTGTGGGGAGAGTAAAAAAAACCATTTTTGACCCAAATGAGTTATATGAAGGAGCACTTAATTTAAGAAACATTACAATTTTTTTTAGAATTTTGCAATGTACAGTTTTTGTTTTATTGTAAAAAAAATATTTTTAGTATGTAGCCTCTCCACCCACCTTAATTTCGACACTTGATTGACCGAAAAAATAATCAAATTTAAACCATTTAAAAGCTGGTGTAATTGAATCTTTTTAGAGCTACCATAAAAATCTATGGATCAGATTTAACCTGAAGTAACATTTTTTGAGTCAATTTTGATCAATGTAGATTTGATTGTAATTTACTATTGACATTTACGATTTAACATTTATTTTGTTATGCGTCTATGGTCTGGAAATATTTTTTTTTTTTTTTTTTTTTTATTCAATGTTAGGCATGTTTAGTGTTAACCAATATAGATCAACGTCTCTGAATATCCGAAGATACCATGCTAACTAGGGAACTAGGGTTCGAAAGTATTATATAATTTTCTTTCAGGAATTTATTAACGTTGATCTTAAAGTTTTGAGGGTTAAAATTATCAGGAAAGACCCACGCCGGTAAGGCATTCCAGAGATGAGAAACTCTGTTAAAAAAATCGCGTTGAAAAGCGACAGTTCTACACCTTGTCACTTGAACCGTAAAAGGATGGGCTGCTATTGATGCTCTGGTGAAACGCGCAAAGTTTGCTGGTTCAGGCAAAATCGATTTGATCTCCGTAGACGCCCGTTCGTCCATAATATACTTGTAAAATACCGTCAAATCAGCGACGTCTCTTCTATGTTGCAAGGAATCAAGCTCGTTAGTAAGAGTCGAGTTGCCGATCAATTTAACAGCTCTCCGTTGTATAGAATCAAGACATTTTAAGCTACTTATGTAGGCTCCACCCCATATGTGAGAGCAATACTCCATGCAGGGACGAATAAATGATTTATATATTAAAAGAAGCTGTTCGCTATTAAAAACCTTACGACAACGACCCAAGAATCCTAATTTTTGAACAGCGTTCTTAGCTAGGTTAAAAATATGAGAATTCCATTTCATATTATTTTCAATCTCAACTCCTAGAAGTTTAATAGATTCTTTCTCTTGAAGATCATTTGAATCAAACTTTAATAAAAACGGATTAGGTGTTGATAACCTAGAAAAATGACAAACTTGAGTTTTACTTGTGTTGAATTCAACACTGTTAGCAACTCCCCAATCTAAGATGGTTTTTAAATCAATATTTAATGACTCTATCAAGTTTGATCTAGCGACATTAAGATTTGATGGTGCATACAAATTTGGCATTTCATGTGACGCATGAAGTGTGCTATCATCAGCAAAACTATGGATGGGATTAACTGTTGCATCTAGCAAGTCATTAATATAGAGAAGAAAAAGAGTAGGTGATAAAGCGGAACCTTGAGGAACACCAGCATTAATTGAAAAGATATTCGATGAAACACCATCAACATTGACCCGAAATTTGCGCTCGGAAATAAAGCTTTGTAACCAAGAAATAAGTTGTTCATCTAAGCCGTAGCATCTCAATTTGCAAATAAGATTATTGTGCCATACTTTATCAAATGCTTTGGTAATATCATTTTGTCTTTATATTTCCAATGCTTTGGAAATATAAAGACATTGCAACACAACTTTTTGTCAATAATTTTTGATATTGTGTTCTTTTACATTCACGGAACCCTTGGCAGGCGAATTTTATTCGCACTTGTCTGACTTTTTTTTAAAATTTTTTTTTGTTTAATAAGGTCAAGCGCAGACGATTTTGAGAACTTTTATTTTTACTATTCTTAAGACTTCTTGAATACAAAAAAATAAGGTCATAAAAATTTCAATCGGTCGCCATTTTGTGAAAAATCAAAATTAAAAAAATCGGCTACGTACATCAAAAACAAATGAATTAATGAATTCAATAATGAATTTTTGGGAAGCATTTTGTTTAGGACTAATGCGATTCCCATATTTCTTAAATATCGCAGTCAAAAATGCCTGAAAAATCACTTTTCTTTCCACTCATTACTGCCTTGTGGATTCCAATTTAGAGACATGCTTGGCGTTTTGGAATTTTTCAAAATGACACCGTCAAAATAAAGCGTTAATCCCGACATTTTTCAACATCGTGCTTGAAAGCTAGTTAGCTAGCAAGAACTAATAATTTTAAAAAATAGATCGTGAATTTTAAAATGATTGTGGAAGTAGTATTTTTAAAAGTTTATATAATTAATAAAAAAAAATCAAAATGGCTTCGAAATGGTGCCAATTCATGGCGTCAATTTGCATTTTTACCAACAACAAGCTAATTATTTTTACCATTCTGGATTCTACCTCTTAAAAGTTATGTTTTAGGTGTCGAAATAGTTATTCAAAATGGCCGGAGCATAATACCGTATTTTTTTATCAAATTCACAGTTATATTATCAAAACTAGACTTTTTAAAATATTAAAATCAACTTCAGAAAAAAACAAATGTATGTGTTTTTGTCTCCAAAAGTCACATTTTTCACTCTTTTGTGTTCCGTTTTGTTTTTTCTGAATTTGGTTTTAATTTTTTTTAAAAGTCTAGTTTTGGTAATATAACTGAATTTGATAAAAAAAAACGGCATTTTGCTCCGGCCATTTTAAATAATCGTTGAAATTCTTTGAGAAGTTGATGCTACAACTATTTAGAAACCTAAAACATAATTTTCAAGATGTGAAATGGTAAAAAGAATTAGCTTTTGTTAGTAAAAATGCAAATTTGATGAATTGGCACCATTTCGAATTCGCCAGTTAGATTTTTTTTCTTATTAAACCTTTCCAAATTTTGGTCGCAGTAGTGGCCCGCACAGTAAAAAAAATCAATTGAATTTTACATGCTTTTGATAGTGGGCAAATTTGCCTATCCTTTTCATGTAATTTTACATACAATAAAAATTACTATAATGCTATAAATATTCAATTTATAATCACGTAATTTTACATGACATTACATGTAAAATGCTGCGGGAATGAAGTGTAAAATAACAGGAACATGAATGTAAATTTAAATACTGTTTTTGTCTAATTACGGACTACCAAATGCAATTTTAAATAGTTCGTCCGTAAAATTCAACTATCAGATATGCATTGGATATGGATCAATTTTTCATATAAAAATCAATAATAAAAACGAATTATGAATTAAAATTTATAACATAAAATAAAATTTATTTAGTTCCTTATGCCTTAATTTTATTTATACATTTTGGATTCAACTTTAAACAAAATCATAAATATTATTTGTTTAATAAAAATTAAAAGTTTTGACTATTTAGTATTTTTTTTAATCTAGAGCCGTCCGTCGGTATTCAAACTTAAGCAAGGTCTTTGTAAAATTTCATAAGTTTGGGCAAGACCGGTTGGGCATTGTATTCCAAGTAGATAGATTGTCATTTATGATATATATTGTTTATTGTTCACTATTTGGCTTTCTGCTAGTAAATAAAATATGTTGTCATCATTCGAGTCTGAGGAAGAAAAATAAAAACATTAATGAAATAATAATAAAGCAAATGAAGAAAAGTAAAGACATACATACATATACACCCTGTAATTTATATTACATGAAGGAAGTCAGCCAATATTCAAAGACATGATGATTTGCTGGCGAAGTGATGATATGCTGTCGAAAAATTGAAACGAAAAAAACAAGTTAATTATAATTATCACATTTTTCATGTAAATACAACTAAATACGGAAACACTATATACTTAAAAATTTACAAATATTTTTAGCACTTGTATAAATAACTTTACTAACATATTATGCTTTTCTAAAACTTTTAATTTAAAATTTTTTTTTGGTCCACTTAATTCACACAGAGCACTTTGAAAGTCACTTACATAATGATCTTACTATCCCGTCAATTAAACTTAGTTTACGAAATTTATCGATTGCATGTGAAATCATTCGCTATTTTAATATTTTCTACTATGTTACATACCTAAATTGTTTTATTTACACAAACATTAGTAGTTTCTAATTAAAACGTCAGTAAAATCACAAACGGAATGTCAAATCAAATGAAAAAGCCTGTAAAATTATATTTTAAATACTAATTTATTGAAACATTGTGTAATTACATACATTTTCATTTAAAATATAAGAATTGTAGTATTTTACATGGAAACAGTATTTTTGTCAGCAAAATCATGTAAAACCTGCATTGAAAATTCAATTTTTTTTTACTGTGCGTTTGACGTGAAACTTCACAAATATATATAAAATAGAATTTTTTTCTTCTCAATAAAAACAATAAATGTTCTAATTAAGAAGAAAAATTTCTACTATGAAAGAAAATGAATGAAACAAATTTAGTTTTCTTGTTTACTATTAGTCCCTGGGCCGGTATTTTTCAGAGCTTGCCGAACGAAAAAGCGGCCGAATCGAGAAAAATGGCAAAACAAAAGTTTTCGGACGTCAAGGACATGCGCCTCATGAAGCATAAAATATGTGGTAATCATCACATGAAATCGGCGTGGGCTCAGGGACTATATGTTTTTTTGTGCAATTAAGTACAATTTAGTAAAAAATATGAGAAATTAACCCCAAATTTGATTTTTGAGAACACACAAGTGTCGAATAATGATCATTTTTTATAGGAAATTTTCATAACGCAACAGGTTAAGTTCATTATGCTATGGGGTAGAAAACAATACAATAATGCATACTATTATTATGGAAAAAACATACAAATAAAGTTGATATCAATTTAGTTGGTGGAAGAAGAAAATATTTTATAAAGAACAACCATATATTTTCTAACGACATGAACAATTTATATATTATAATGTTTCTCAAATTATGTTATAATTACTTGCTGACAAACGTTTTTCATTATTGGCAAATTTATTTTTCATTAATGAAATTTCAAAAAACCTATGTTATAATAAAATCGAATATGTTTCTGTTAATTTTATGAAAAAAGCAGTGGTAGATACTATTGTAGGTGAGGTTTTATCTCATTTACATTTTTAAAAAACTCGCAATAATTGTATAATTTTAGTATTTACGTTCTCTCTATATTTATATATACTCAAAGCTTTGGTTATACAACCAATAAATAGGTCTAGGAGTTTTCTGCAACTTAAATGGTTATTATCTTATAGATGCACCGTTAATTAGCTTAATATTTAATACATTGACAAATACGACAATGTTTTTTTGATTGTCACAGATATAAAGAGAATGAATCTTTAAAAAGTCACTCAATGTGTGACAGATTATCTCTGACAACATTTCAAAACATTTTATTGAAGACAAAATATTTTCAGCATGGTCATTTAGACCCGATTGTATGAAAAACGATAGATAGAAAAAAATACGTGGATAAAGTTATATCTGTATCCGAGAATTTTATTTTTTGTCGATTGCATGAACACGATACGGATAGAATTTTTTGTATTTTTGTTTTTATTGTATTTTTATAGCAGTATTTTTATAGGTGGCAGTACTTTTTCTTTTACTTTTTATTAAATAAATTTAATTATAAATTTAAAAAAATTATTTGAAAACTTAAATTAATTATATTAAAATTATTTTAAAAATATTATTTATTTTACTATTAATTCATATCAAAAAACAAGTTTTAGAAACGCATAAATTTAAATTAAAAAATAATCAAAAATTCAAAACAAAATTATCCTGCTATGCGCATGTAAAGACAAAAATAAATTGTTTTATCCACTGCTCTATACAAAAAAACAGCAGATAGAAACACAAAATAGAAGGAAATCCTCGGATACATTTTTGGTTCTATCGTGATTCATACAATACAGAAGACGGATCTCTTGTCCGACTTTGATTTTCATCTGACCGATCTTGTTTCTGGCTACCAATATAACAATTTTAAAATGAAGTTGTAACCAAATCTATACTAACATTTTATCAATAAACCTTTTGTTGAAAACTCTTATAGTATATTTACTTTTTTCTAAGTCTTAGAACAATGTGATATAAGTGGTGTGCCTTGAGGAAGTAAATGGTTATAGCATTTCCTGTGCTCAATTTAATGTCAAACCTTCATAATTTTTGTTTAAATTTTTATTGGTCAAGTTTATGCCTCGGGGAAACTCGGGTATGATAACTAATAACTATCATGTTCGAACTTCGATGGACCTAACGTCATATCTTTTTTTTTTATTTAAATTAAGTTTGACAAAATAGATTAGATTTTACCAAACAATCTTGTGTTTTATCCTTCAAAATCGTAAAATATTAGTATTGTTCTGTGCTAATTGCACAATATTTATTACAAGACAAAAGTCAAACTGCTTTCCCTCACGCCCATATTGTAGTTATTTGCCTAAAATTAGGGGTTTTAGAAAGAAATCTGATCGACACCAAATGTAAATACTTAAATTAAATTAATATATTTACATATTTTTTGTTAAATGAAATGTGCTGTGATTCAGAAATTGCTATATGTGTCACAACATATTATACCTTTAAGACCTAGGTCCACAACATACAGCGTTTTGCGGTGTTGTTTGGTGCATTATTTTTATATTTTTTCAAAAAGCGGATAACTAAACACTATGTCCTATCGCATATAAAATATGACATAGGCCAATATTTCATTATAGGACGGAGAATAAAAACAAAATAACGCATCTATACAAAGAGTTATAAGAAGCATCGAGCAAGCAATAACGTGTCATCTTGAAGGAATATTCCATAGCTAAGATACTGGGTGCTATCGTTGAATGAATATAGTTTATCCGCCAGCACTCCTAAAATACCACGTTGGTTAGTGATATCTCACTGCTATTTTTTGGTAGTTTATCTAGTCGGCTAGCCCTGATGAGAATGATAAACTTTTTTGAAGTTTAAAATTTTCTCATTGGTTCGAAACTAGATCGGTCGAAAATTGTATGGATTGCAAAAAGTTTCATAATTTGCACCATAAATTTTTAGATTCAGTTCTTATACGATAAAAATATTAAAAAAAATTTTGAGGGTAGTTTTCTCCCTTATTTTGAGGTTTTAAAGTTAAAAATCATTTTTTCCTAATGTATGACACGTTTTTTTTCATTTATTTTTTAATTTAGTTTAAAATATGCACTTTCAAATAATTTTTATCGCGTGATGGAAGTTGTATCAATGTGAGCGCTAGAAGGCGCTGAAATTTAAAACCACCCTTAAAACTTTCAGCACTCTCTAGCGCTCACATCGATACAACTTCCATCACTCGATGGAAATTATTTGAAAGTGCATATTTTAAACTAATTTAAAAAATAAATGAAAAAAAAACGCGTCATACATTCCAAAAAAATAAGTTTAAACTTTTAAACCTCAAAATAAGGGAGAAAACTACCCTCAAGATTTTTTTAATATTTTTATCGTATTCTACGGAAAAAATGCTAACGAACTAATATTTTTAAAAAAAAAATGTATACGCATTAAACTGCCTACAAAATGGAGACGTTTGTCGTTCAAGAAAAAATTTCAAATTCGTGTAAACGGTAACGGTAAAGGGGTTGGCCAAAAAATCTAAAAAAAATTACGAAATCATTTTCTAATGGAGTACTATCAATCCCCAACACTTCCACAGTTGTGGAAACACCAACAGAAAAGTTGTAGTGGGACTTTTCGCTTTTTTTGGAAAAATGACTCTAACTCAATTTTAGAGGGGGAGCCACGGGTTAACATTTACGGAATGGTCTCAAATTTTGCACAACTTATTTTTAGGAACATTAGAACCGATTTAGGGGGGTACCGTAAGAAAAATAAAAATAATCGTGTTTTAAGGGCCACCCTAATAAATACATTATGCGATGAACGATTAACTTCCACAGAGATCAAATCAATTTAGCACGAACCAGCAAACCTATTGCGTTACATCAGAGCAAATGTCGTAGCACATTCCTTTACGGTTCATATAAAAAAGTGCAGAACTTTCGCCTTTCAACGTGATTTTTTCTCATCTGTGGAATATCTTACCTTCATGGGTTTTCTGCGATAGCTTTAACCTTCAAAATTTTAAAGAAAGCGTTCATAACTTTGTTGTCAAGAACTTAATCCTAATCCCTAGTTGCCATGCCAACTAGATAGTTCCCATACCCAAGTTACTATGCCAAATATTGAAAGACGTTATTTTATAATTTATTACAATTAACACTAAACATGCATGACTTTAAACTAAAAAAAAATTATTAATTTAACACACTGAAAGTTGTCCACCACTAGATGTTGGTATAGAAGAGTTCGGAGTGATAAACTCAACTTTTTGGTGAAGTAAACTGGGTTATTCTTTCTGCTGGGGAAGTCCAAAAGAGATGCAATACATAGTTTGTTTATTTTTTGCGCACTGCTGGCCCAGTAAAGTAAACCAAATGCGTTTGAAACTCTTTTTTGATGATCAACTAACAATTGGTAAATCAAAAATAACAAATCTCAAATCATCAAAAACTGACCCTTTAAACCAACTCTCAAAAACTGAAAAACTTCATGCGATGGAAGAAACTAATTTCTGGTTAACTAAAGCATAAAGCATAATAAAAATTGTACGTCTCGTCTCGTGATATCGAAAGATATTTGAGTAGTTATTATTTTGAAATTTATGACTTCTTATGAAAAGCTGGTTTGCGACAAGTTGATGCTAAGTCTTCATGCTTTTTTTTTTATTTTATTCATGATTCTTGTCATGGAATACAACCTGTTGTTCCCAATCAAATGTCCCTGTCACATTGACATCGAATTCGGTTTTATTGTCTTCGTATTTTGTTATTGAAGCTAAGACAACCTAATTTGCTGTCAGTATGCCAAAGAATAGTCGGTTGATTCAAAAAAGGCTACAAAGTTCGATTTTTTTTTAGTCCGAATTTAAGCAAAGTAAAGCATAAGCTAGTGAAAGTATAATTTTATCATAGATTTGGGAATTTATGGGTTGGTTGGGTTGGTGAAATGTGAAAAGAACCGTTTCGGACATAGTTCCATTTAGATGAAGTTACAATTTAACAAATACAATATTGCTGTCATTGTAACCAGGCTGCAGTTTTTTTTCTCAAGCCCATGGTCTGTCGTCTTTTGTTTATTTTCACCTAGTTTTAGGTTAGCAGTTTTTGATGGTGCGCACAAGTGTTTTATGTTTAAAAATTAAAAAGAAACAAATGAAAACAAAAAAGTTCTTCCCTATTGTATAATTTTTTTTCTAATTCATTGTTTTGATATATTTAAAAATTGTTTGTTGTTATTGTAAATCAAAAATATAAACTTTTGCTTGAAGTTTGCTCACATAGCATAGCAGTATAGCACATTCAGAATTATTTTTGGTCAATTTGAATAAACTTTTGTAATTTTTTTGATGACGTAGACAAGTTTATTCATGCTATTTTCATTTTTGTATTCGATAACCATCCCTACTCCTGAAGTTCAGAGCGTCATTTTACATTATTTTTGTCAACACCAGTTACCTGTTACCAGCATTATGTTTTTAAAAGGTTTCACTAAATTTTTTTTATCCTATTAGTATCAACTCATAAAGCCAAATATTACGATCAGTTTACCAAACGTAAAGTGGCACGATTTTGTGCTAAAGCGTGAAGTAACTTTCATTGGGCCTTTCCACACTTATACGCAGTGCAACACATCACTTCTTCGTTTCTTTCCTCTTTGCCTATAAATTGCCTGTAAACTAAATTGAAATATGGCAACTCCAATTTAGTTTATAGGCAAAGAAGTGTTACATATTCGCAACCGACTTAAAGATAAAAAACAATTCTGTTGAAAATCGAACTTTTTGTTTTTATTCTTACGAAATTAAAGATAACATGCAAAATAGTATGTAGAAATACAAATAAATGCTATTTGTTGACCTTTTACATCAATTTGAAATCAATTCAGTTGCATATTCAAATTTATATTACAAAAAATATTTTAATTTTTTTTTTAAATATTAGTTTTGCATAATTTTAAGAGCAGGTGTTGCAAACCATGACAAACATGACAACATGTGTACTTTTAAACTACGTCGTTCACAACAACTACGATTTGATTTAATATTTAAACGTAGATTTAATTCTGATTTAAAATATTTAAATTTTTTTGTTTTTGAAATTCATGTAAAAACATCAAACATTTCACGATGAACTAAGATTAACGATAAAATATCAATTCAACCACGTTTTCAATTTAATTCGTTTACAATATACAATCAATAAATTTTATAATTTTAGGTTGATGATCAAATGAAACTTCTACAAAATTCTTGGTCCGATATGCTTGTCTTGGATCATTTACATCACCGAATACACAATGGGTTACCAGATGAAACAACATTACCAAATGGACAAAAGTTTGATTTACTTGGATTAGGATTATTAGGTGTACCACAATTAGCTGAACGTTTTAATGAATTACAAAATAAATTGCAAGAGCTTAAATTTGATGTTGGTGATTATATTTGTATGAAATTTTTATTGTTACTTAATCCCGGTAAGATTATTTCAATTAAAAAATTTTCTGATTGAAAATGATAATAATCAAAAAAATGTTTAAATAGAAAAACTTTTACAATACACAGATGTCCGAGGCATTACAAATAGGAAAACAGTACTGGAAGGGTATGAAAATGTACAAGCGGCATTATTAGATTATACATTAACATGTTACCCATCTGTAACTGTAAGTTATTTCTTTTTTTTTATTAATAAATGTTGAAATTTAAAAATATTTATGTAAATTTTTCAGTGGGAGTATTAGCGTTACATAATATCACTATAAAAATTTAAATATATTTAATCCATTCAAACTTAATTGTAATCTATTTGTTTAATTATAGGATAAATTCAGTAAACTACTTAGTATCATACCAGAAATTCATGCTATGGCAGCACGAGGTGAAGAACATTTATATGCAAAACACGTAGCCGGTGGTGCACCAACACAAACACTATTAATGGAAATGTTACATGCAAAACGAAAATAAGTTATTTAAAGAGTAAGTATTGAGAACCGAAGCGGTTTTACGGATAATCCTCATAATGTTTTTTCTGTCGTCAATCTTTTGTCACGGTCAAGCTTTTTAATTATTTGATTTTTTTTTATATTCATTACGGTCACTCGCAACAGCAGTATAATCATCGTGGCAGTAGAGTTTTCTTTTATGTATGTACGAGGGTATGTCGTTGATATCAGGTGGTTTCTTACATTTTATTTTAGATGACACAACATGGGATTTGACCGAAGAACTTTCCTTGTTGCTCAATTGACGGCCGCTTTGTAGCTTCTAATCTTACCTTTGTATAGCATACGATACAGTTTAAGGGGAGCGGCTTGCTTTGTGATATATTATGATTTTCCTTGTAGACATATACGATAGTTATATCTATTGTTATAGTGGCTTTGTGATCCTCCGAGTTGTTCCTCAGCAGACCTTAAAATAGCAGTTTTTAGTAAATACTAAGACAGACCGAGGTCTCCATATATTGTTTCTGATTTCTTAAACGTTTCAGAATTTTTTAGCTGTTAAGACGTTTAAAACGTTTCCATTGATTAAATTATTAAATATCATTAGCGCAGCATATCGGAACTTCAAAGACCCAAACATTCAGAACTGTCGATAAGAAATGTGTTGTGCAGGTGATTACTATGACTCTATTTCTGTTCGGTAAGAGTCATCTTGTGAATCTGTCGGTGCAGGAAAAAGTTTAGTTTTGACCTCGCCCGCTGGTCGAAGAGACCGACAACATCTAGATTGGACAGTAATTTTTTTTACTGTATTTATGTTAGAAACTTCAAAAAAATTAACAATTAACCGATTGGTATTTTGTTAGGAGATTTTGTGAAATAATTTTGGTTAAGGTGAAAGGAAAAATTTATCATAAAATCGGCTGCGTGCTTCCGTTCCCAGATGATAAACAAAAATTTCTACAAATGTATTTCATCAAACGGCAATGATGAATTCAATGCATGCTGCGGAATTTTCACCGGAATAAAAAGGACTATCGTTTCCCAAATTCTTAAGACTTTCTTCACTAAAAAACGATTTAGTGCGTTTGTTCAACAAAGCAATTTGACATGATGCCATCTGATACACAAAAGATACAACAATTCATTTTGACAAAACGTCTGTTGGACAACATGTGAGGAGATTCAATTCACGAAATATAGGCAAAATGGTAATTTATAAAAGCAGCAGAATCATATCCACGGTGTGGCTAGATATCACTTCAACGTTAAAACGATACATCCAGTCAGAGGAGAAAAAACAAATTAAAAATACAGCGCAATGAGTTAGTTATTCATATACCGATTAATAATTCTATAGAATGAAGACAATCACATTTTGAAATGCCACCAATTGTTTCAGCAATACATCGTAGAGATGTATGCAATAATCGAAATAGAATGTTTGACATTCATCCGGTAAAATCAGATCAAGCTTTGTTCTGAAGTACCACCTCACTAACGTTGATATACTAACGATTTTGCCATTTTAATTTATAGGCATACCTCGTCATGATACACTTGCGAATTTTCGTCACTACTTCCTTGAGGGCTTAAGGAAAAACTCCTTTACAGTCAAATAAACCAATTACTGGGTTGGAGAAATCTTATTCTGAGAAACGCCAGGAGGAAATGGTAAAACATTCCTAATTACATTATTTCTGACAAGAATTCGATCACAAAATGGCATAGTTTTAGCTCTGGCGTTGTCCAGAATAGATGCTACCAAGTGAAAGAACTGCACGTTCTACTATGAAATTGCATTTAACATGCAATTAATGGAAACGCTCGGCAGCGGATAAAAAAATGCTTGTCTGAAATACTTTACTTTGTGGCGACACGTAAAGAGGTTAAACTTAACAAAAAATATGCATATCTAGCTGCAAAACGATCGATCGAGATATTCTGAGATATTCTCACATCAATTGCTAAAAATTGGGAACAAAATGGAACCGGTTGGGTTTACCTCGGAACGAATTTCATTTGAAGCCTCATCATAATTTTTGCAATTTAATGTCGTCAGAAAGAGAATCATTTAAAAATGTATTTCCCAATAATCAAACAAATTAATCGAGTAAACGAGCAATCTCACATCCAAAGCGAAGCATTCACATACAAGTCCGTAGACACTGTTGTGGACCAAATGAAACGATCAATTATCATTCAGAATTTTTGAATTTTTAAATTCAATCGATCTACCAAGGATGTCACACCATCCACTGCAATTGAAAATATGCGTGCTAATTATTATGGTGCGAAATACCAACCAGCCAAAGCGACTCGCATTAAAAAATTATTGAGCAACGTAGTAGAAGCAATTATCTCCATAGAACTTTTCAGAGATGAAGACTCCTATGGTTCCTACGGTTATCCCATTGCAATTTAAGAGATTGGAATTTGCAATTCCAAGATCTTTACTGCAACATTGCTCTCATTTCTTTGTTTTTTTTCATTCAATTATAGTAAGCCACAGCAACGCGTGGTCGGGTACAGCTAATACATTATAATTTTTATTTACTTTAGATATGCAAAGCTACTTGCACGTTAGATAAAACTGTCGATAAATCCGTGACTAACTTTTAATTAGATTCCCTACATTGTTTTGAGGTTTCGGAACACTCAATGATTTATAACATTTTCCTCATTAGGTGGTTTTTTGTTTTGAACTGTTGCTATGCATATGGATTGACATATGCCTCGTTAAAGGTACCTATGCGCCATGGCAAATTAAATCCTGTTTTTTTAATGGAGATGTAAAACAATCATTTCTAGGACTGGATTTAATTCAAGTCATTAAAAAAAAAATTAGGCCTTAGAACATACCCTAACCAAATCCTTTTCTCAATAACGGCCGTCACACAGTCCTCAAAATTTAGTTGTATTGCCTTAAACAGCATTTTATGAAGGCAAACCAACCGATTTGGTGTTAAAGCCACAACGAACATTCGGTTGGCACAAAATGAAGTTGTAATGATTTTTTTCTCAGTTAATTATTATAAACAAATTCCAATGAATGACTATTTTCGAACGTGGAGTTTATTTTCTAATCTAAGTAAAACCGAGAGTTCTTGTTTCCATTTAAACAACAAACTGGCAAAACAAAAATACAATCAACAGCCAAAGTACCTGGTCATTTCTCTCGATAGAACTCTTTCTTTTAAACTCCACCTAGAGAATACGTCAACAAAACTTAAAACGAGAAACAATATATATTGCACAAACTGGCAGGCTCGACATGGGGTGCTAAGCCAGCTACCCTCCGCACAACTGCTCTAAGTCTGGTTTACTCAGTGGCTGAGTACGGCGCACCAGTCTGGTTAAATAGCACACATACTGAAAAAGTTGACTGCCAGCTGCATGCCACGATACGTACTTTAAGTGGTACTATCAGGTCTACTCCTTTACCTTGGCTTGTTGTATTAAGCAATATCGCTCCACCTGCACTCAGACGCTCACATGCGCTAATGCGTGAACATAAAAATGTAACCAACAACATCACTTTACCCTTGCATGAATATTACGGTGACCATACTCTTTGTCGACTGAAATCAAGAAAGCCTCTACATAAAACTGCCAGCAACCTGTTAGCAACTAATTTTAATATCTTGGATGCCTGGGACACCTCCTGGCATCATTGCAATACACTTGGGCTTTCTATTACTAACCCGACTTCTACCCAACCTGGTTTCGATTTGCCACGTCATACCTGGACTACACTAAACCGAGTAAAAACGAATCATGGACGTTGTGCTGATTCTTTCTACAAGTGGGGAATTTCAGAGTCCCCTCAATGTGACTGCGGCGCTCCACAACAAACCATAAAACACGTTGCAACTGTGTGTCCAATCCGACGATACAATGGCGACATCGCAGACATCCATTTGGCTACGCACGATGTAGTAGCATGGATAGACTCACTCGATGTAAACATCCAATGTTCAAATGTACTGCCCAATGCTCAAATATTTTACTTTTTACTTTTTAACTAAAAGACGCGCAATCAAATTGATTGTAAGCTCATTTAATGTGTATTCATGTTTTGTTTTAGGTAGATTTCGTAGAAAAATGTACCTATTTTAAGTTTTTTTTTTGTTTTTTAATGTGTCATAAAAACCATACGCCAAATAAAAATCAAATTCCAGAACCTGCCAAGTATTTTAAAACCCAGTTTTAATTCTCAGCTCTGGCTGTATTGTGTTTGGAATTATGTAAAGATATTGTTGTTGAGCCAAAAAAACTAATATACTCTTGTATTATTTGATTTTAGCGAAACCTAAAGAACTGGTAATCAAAATTTCAGCAGAAATTTATAGCTATTCTACCAAATTAAGAACCTCTTCATATTCGCTTCACTCAAAAAAATTTCAGTGATCGATTTTTTTCAGAGTAAAAACGTGATAAATAACTTTACACCAAACTCTATCAGCCGTGTGTGTTTGTGTCGGTAGTTAGCATATTATATTGCAAAGTATATAGTGAAAGATTAGATTTAGATTAGATAGGGATGTACCGGTTGCACGAGGCGGAACTTGTTCTGGCACGCAGACTCTACGGTTCATAGCGCCATGTCCGAGTTTGGTTTCATAATAACTATTCCACAAAACTTTGTCTGATTAATGAATTCTAAAACCGACTGTATTGACAACAGTTTAATTTTGCTGGCCTCTACAGTGTTGAGTAAAAAATCCTAGCTCTCATACTAGACACGGTCGAGCATACGCACAAAAGTTGCTCCTTCTTTTCAATACAACACCCACAGACCAAAGTCCTGACAGTTTTCTTCTATTAGTTTAAAATAAAATTAAGATTTTTTCCTGATATACTGATAAACATCTTAATTTGCCTACCTGTTCAAGTCTTTCATAATGACAAGGCAAACATTTTGGATAACCCTAAGGCAGGGTTTTAACCTGAATATTTTTAATGACCGCTTCAGTCCTTGGAAGTTCATCCGCTTTTACGTTGCCCGGAATGCCACTATAATCTGGAACCACCGAAGTGTGATGTTGTTGAGTTGCGCTATGCTACAAACAGTTTTACTACACTCTTTGAAGAGTTTGGAAGTAGTCTCCGGGTTTATCGGTGCCTTAATAGCTATTTGGCTATTCGAACAAATAAAAATTATTTTCCCCTGCGGAAGAACTGTACAAAATCTTCGAAGAGAGAAGTTCATGCTCTTTATGGCCTTATTTGATTCCATGTACACGCCAGCTCCTGCATATCCATTCAACAGTGAGTCATTCGTAAAGAAAACATAAATCTCGCTAGAGGACCAGTCGGAAAAGATGATCTGAAGAGATCTCTAGAAGAGATGATCTGAAACCCGCTTCTCAAAGTTATATACTTAGGTCATGACGTCACTATGCATATCCATTTCCGGACAATCTGTCCTTAATGTGTCAAGTATGTAACCATAACCACACGATTTCCGTTTACTCACGTTTCTGCCACAAGCAATCTGTAGACCCGTTAGTCTCTTTTAGCCATGAACTCTACATCTAGATATAAAGGAGCCTAACATGGTACCCAATGACGATGTTAGTGTAGTACACATTGAGCCACTAATACCTACACATGCCATTCTCTGTATTTTATTTAACTTAGCACGGATGTTTTGTTTCTCAGTCTTTGGTCACCAGAAAACACATGCCAAACCAAGAGTTGGTCTGATTGTGGTTGTGTAAATCCACATGATAATTTTAGGACTAATTCCTTAACGACGTCCAAAGGATGAAGGCATTGCCAAAGAGAAGCAGCAGCAATTTTTTAGGTATTCCAATTTAACCTTTTGTCGAGAATTATGCCTAAAAGTTTAACTGCATACTGAAAAGATTTACTTGGAGTTGTAGGAATTCTTCTCTTATTGGTTAATAAGACCACGTGTGATTTAGAAGGATAGATCGAAGGAGTTTATAACACCTTAGAGATTTTATGCTCACCACATTCCCAGCCAAGATCAAACTACAATCTTTATTTGTAGTTACAGTTAGTTATTCTTATCTCATTCTTTCATGCTGTTTGGGAAATATGTACATAGCAAATGATGTACTATTTGTTCCACAGATCTCGTATACCTTTCAGTTGGTTTAAGTAGTAAGCCTGGTTGGTATTTGGTTTCTTTTCGGAGTGCTTTAGATATCCTTGCTGTCAAACAGAATAAATCTCAATTGACTCATGAAACTTCTTCCATGAGCTTTCTCTACCACTCCGGATACTCTATGTATATTCCCGTCTACTTTTACTATAAACGATTCCCAGTCATCTGTATAATTTGTTTGTTTCGTTTTATTTTAAAATTTCCAAACTAAATCTGTCTTTTCAGTTTTCTGTTTCTTGAATCCGATTCGCAACATTTTCAAAGACTTGTACACAATTGATCGACATGAAAGCCCATAAACATTTGGCTAAGAAGCAATTTGTGCACATCCGAATCAGTTGATTTTGGCTTTGTAAAACTCTTTTACCACCGTGTCGACTATAAAGTCAAACGTTATGTGATTGTGGTCTGAGGTGTGAAAATACTCTGCGACACTCTCCAATTTCGAAACCTTCTCAAAAACCAAAGCCACAACTAGGATGTTGAGGATAATATCAAATAACTTCTTCTCCAATTGAATTTGAATGTACCATGAAGAAACACAAGGCCTGTTGTTGTTGCGACGGTGTGGTGCTACTCCTCCAGCTCCATGTCCAGATTCAGGAACTCTGCTACTGCTCTTGGGCGGTACCACAAATCTTCCTTCGTCAGGTTGGTTGGTTTTCCTGGACAATTAAATAAAATAGTGTCTGCATCATGCGGCGTGCCCTCACATATGGGGCACTTGTCAACAATGTTCTGGTCAATTCTGTTCATATAGTTATTTAAGATGCGTGACCAACCGAATCTTAAGTGTGCTAGAAAGGATCTGGTGCTGTGCGGGAGTTTGACCTCTTCCGCAGCGACTTGTGGCTGCTTACTCTTGAGAAATCGATTTGGAACGTAGTTCTTTATGGTGTCTTCAACAATTTTCGTGTAAATCGTTTTTACGCCTGTTTTATACATAAGCTCATCAATGTTATCTGTTACTTGGTTGTTTCTGACATCACTTAAGAAACATTTCGCAGTACGTCTTATGTCTCTAGCCTGTTCCTCGTCTGTTGTTATCTAAACTGCTCCAAATTACATGATGTGCATTTTCATCGCACCCCAGGATCAAGAGCAGGTTCATGTTGTTGCAGAATTCCACCACCTTAACGAAATATTGGTTTGGAATGGTACCATCATTCGGTAGATACAAGAATACGAAGACTACGTCATAGGGTTTCTCATTTCTCGGCAATTATTGAATCCCGGGAAACGAATATTTCGAAGATATACCCGGGATTCCCGGGAAACCCGTGTTTTAATATTTAATAGTTAAAAAATTGGTTAATTTAAAAAATCAATTAAAATGTTCATTTTCTTTTTTTCATTGAACCATAAAGCTTACTAATAGAGTAAAAAAAGTTATTTATCCGAAGATTTCTTAAAATTATAGTTCTGATTCAAACAAGCGCACTGAAACAGAATTGTCGTTTTCTTGGTGACAAAAAAGCCAGCAGTCGAAAATACTCTCACTTTCCACTGAGATTGGTTTAATGCGAAGGAGAACATCTTCAAATTTTTTGTTAGTTGTCCGTTGCATTTAAATAAAATAAATTCTGTTAATAAGGTCTTACATTATGTATCTACGGTATTTTGTTTTTTGGTGCTTATATTTATTGCACTTACAAGCTTTCGTTTTAAAACATTTACTGGCATTTCTGATTCTATATTGCACCCAAAAAAAATTCAATATTTTAAATCGACAGAGTACCTCGATTTAACAAAGAAAAAAAATTGCGTGGAAAATTGAGGAAATTGCCCTTAAATTAACAAAAATAATAAAATGCTGCATTCGAAAGCTACTTTTGATTTTGAATTTTAAATCAATGTATAAAATATAAAATACTTGAGTTGAATACATTTTTTGTTGACTTTAATAATCATATCAAAAGTACTGCAGTTAATTCTACAAAAGCGTAGTATGTTCGATATTCTAGATGTTTATAACAACAGCATTGAGTGTCAAAATAACATTAAGTTTATTAATTTGACAGTTATAGTTTTGTGCATTTGTGTTAAAAGTAGCGAGGCAATCGATTTAACTAAATAAAACGTCGGAGCAAAAATAATGTCATTTTATTCGAATTTACCTGCAATTTTGTCGGATCTACCACGATTATTTTTTTGGGTGTGCTTTCCGTATCGAAAATTAATACGCTATCTTTATTTTCAAGCAAAGCGGTGTCTTCAAATGATATTGACTGGAAATATAGCCGGTGTAACAATTCTTTAGTAATTTAACCGTTTCAAATTTCGTTGATTTTTCAAAACATTATCACCTTCTATAGAACACAATACATTTTAATTATTTCAGTATTTTACCAATGAAATTTAAATTTTTGCTCTTCGAGTTATCATGCGTAATTTAAATTTGTTTAGTAATTCTCGAGATATTGAATCATCTAACGCATTTAACCTTTATATTACAAACGACAGAATCTCCTCAGTTTTTATTAAACCCATATCACGTCGACATAATGTCGAGCAATAAATGTTTTTAATATTTGGAACATCTGATCTTCGTTTTCAAGTAGATGTGTGACATTTATTTCGCATAGACTTTTATAACTGGCATTTATAATTTGCTGAAATCTTTCCAATATATCTAGTAAGCTATTACACATGGTCGTATAGTCTAATTATAAGTTTAATTCAATACCATAACTCTAGTTGAACATTTTGCTAAAGAGTTGTGCTGCGCACTTATTATTTCCCTAAAAATTATGATATCCTGCGAATATGTTTTATTGTGTCCTGAATTTGAGGTGTTAGTTTGTTAAATTTAAGGTTACATATATTTGTATCCTGTTCATATGGCATATGCTGGATTTTGGTCTTTATCACTAACGTCATCATTATTTTCTATATACCTTTAATGTCGCCTTTCATCACCTAATAATTAGTCTACTCCGTACTTCAGATTTTTTCCCAATAAAAGTTCAATTTAAGTAGAACCAAAAAGTGTCAGATGAATTTGAATAGTCAGATGAATTTAATGTATGTGGCATTGTAAAACTAAGACACGAGCTAACTTACAAAATTCAACCATAACCGCTGCTCCATTAGTTATGATTAATTGCAATAATATTTGTAGATAAATTCAAATTAAATTCCTTCAACCGCTCGTTAACTATATCGAACGCTTTTTCTTTCATCTTCCTTCAATTTTTATTCAAAGCCTAAACTTTTGAATATTCATAATTGCACATAAGATTAATATTCATGTTTCTACGTTCATCTAAAGTTCAGCAAAATTTTTGATCAAAAATCAAAATTTCACTCTTATGTGTAAGAACCCGGGAGTTGATCTTTTTTCCCGGGAAATCGAAGGCAGACATTTTTATGGATTTCCCGGGAAATCGGGAACGAGAAATCCCGGGAGAGAAACCCTACTACGTCAGTACCAGCTCCATCTTTCGATGTCACTGAAATGTCATCTTCAACTGAAACACTCACAATTGATTCACTTCCAGTTCGAGCTATATCTTTTGACATGACCGTGGGGTCTCAACATTGGGTGGAGTGTCTCCTGTGACCTTGTTGTCCAGCGTGAAATTGACCCGTTGAATGCCGTAGTATCCCGTACTGTACATGCTGGGATTGTATCTTTCCTGTCTGGAAAAAAGGATTTTTTTCAGGTTGCTCTGGAAGAACAGGAATGTACATTGTACACCGATGCTCTGACCGGTTTTGGAGGTTCACTTGAAGATTGGCCGAGAGGGCTTAGGAATAGGATTCTTAAGACTGCCTATAGGTCTATAGTCTGTAAGTATTGTAGGAGCAGATGACTTCGGTACAGGTAGAACCTTAGCCACTTTCCACTCCAAAGGAACAGATGAGGTATGGCCACGCCATACCGTGTCAGAAACTTAAGGAAAAATTCTCTTTCTCTTCCTTTGCATGCAACCTCATGTTCTCTTACTTAACAAATAGAAGTCAATGTGTCTCGATTAACAATGTTAACTCCACTTTCAAAGATCTTATCAGGGGGGTTCTACAAGGGAAGCTGTTGGGTCCGTTGCTCTTCTCCTTGTACATAAATGATTTACCTTCCTGCATAAAATCTTGTCTAGTGCATATATTTGCTCATGATGTACAAATAGCATGTTCTGCTGATATTAATAACCTAGAACAATGCATCTCAAGTATAAACGTTGATCTTGATGCAATTTGTAGTTGGTCTGCTCGAAATCGCATATCTATTAACCCATTAAAATCTCAAGCGTAACTATTTATCGGATACCTATAAGAAATGTAAGTCCACTCATTATAAATGGGACTTAAATTCCATATGTAGCTAAAGTGAATAGTTTGGGAATGATTATAAACGAAACCATGACCTTTGGGATGATCATGTATCTAGTATATCTAGCAAAGTTTGCTTTGCTCTAAGGAAGTTATATGCAATAAATGATTACCTTCTCCTTAACCTCAAAGCCAAGCTTGTACGTACATTAGTATTCCCCTTTTTTGTATGGAGGTGAGGTGTATTCTGTGTGTAGTTCCGGTAGTTTCTATAAGGTTAAGCTCTCTTTAAATTCAGCTATGAGATTTATCCATTCTCTACGTAAATTTGATCATGCAATATTCTAAAGCCTTTCTTGGGTGTGATCTTGAGAAGTTTTTTGAGGTACGAACTTTAATCATCGTATTCAAGATTATTAAAAATCAGCAATTGATCTACATAAAAAACTTAAGTTTGTTAAATCGGCACCCACTAAACCACACTAGATCGGGTGATACCTAGACATAGTTCCCTCTCAATGGAGCAGTCATTTATGGTTCGAGCTTCCAAGTTATGGAATCGCATTCCCATCGACATTAAAAACTTGACATCTCTTTACGAGTTCAAGCGAAAAAGCATGCTCTTCCTTGCATAAATATGGAAAGTTATCGCTTCTCTTCCCGCTGATTCGGTCTCTGTTATGGTTCGCTGGGGGTGGAGCGGGAGCAAAACTTGTGCATATTAAATCAAAAAAATTTTGGTTTTTTCGTAATGTTGTATCGTGTGTCTCTAGATTGATTCAGCCTAGAATTATTATTATTGTATCCAATTTAAATCTTTTTAGTTTTGTTTAGTTTTTAGTTTATTTTTTCTAAGTGTTGAATGTCTATTAAAACTAGACTACAATTGTATAAGGAAAATTGTCTTTGATTACTTGCTTATATGAATAAAAATAAATAAATAAAAAAAGATGAGAAGCAAGGAAACTCAGTTGAACTGACAACGTCCTTATCCAAACGTAGAGTTAACGCAGCTCGAGAACGTTATGTCGATCTTCAAATAATGCTCCACTCGCCACTTAGCCGTCAATGGTCGAGATAATGTTTATGTTTAGACAACAGTTTTTTTAGCCGAATAAGAGAAATGGGGAGAATTTGAGACATCAAGTTTTGTGTCTTATTAGTCTCAAACAAATTTCGGAAACAGAAACTAGATTTGTGGTTAAGTTGTACTTTGGAATTTATATTTTATTACTGAATAAGATCCAGAACGGTATTTCTATAACTTGTTAGTTACTCAATTCCATCTAGATCAAGATTTGATATTGATATTGGCGTTTACTGTTTAACAAACTAAACGTAACTTTAAATAAATTCTATATATTTCTGCAATGTTGAGTGAATTTTAAGGCAAAACTTTAATTTCTGTGGAGTTTCATAAAGCATTATATGTTGGTTGTATTGTTAAAAGATATGCTAAAGAGGGCGAAATAAAATTTTAAAAATACTAAAACCCACTTCCGCCCAAAAAGTTATTATTATGTTAATAAGTTTTGATTTTATTTTTAAAATATGTTAATGAAACAAGAAACAATAAAAAGAGACGAATTTCATTTCGTTCAACCGAAGAAAACGTTGGAACACAAGATTTAGAGCCGATTGTATGAACTCGGATAAAAGATATTTCCTCAGATATAACGTCGTTTGTATTGTATGAATTACGATAGAATAAAAAATGTATCCAAGGATTTTCTTCTATTCTCTGTTTTATCTGCTGTTTTTTTTTGTATAGAACAGTGGGTAAAACAATTTGTTTTTTTTCTTGACATACGCATAGAAGAATAATTTTGTTTTGAATTTGTGATTATTTTTTAATTTAAATTTATGCGTTTCTAAAATTTGGTTTTTGATATAAATTAATAGTAAAATAAATAATATTTTTAATATAATTAATTCAAGTTTTCAAATAATTTTTTTATTTATAATTAAATGTATTTAATAGAAAAAGTATTGCCGCTTGTAAAAATACTGCTATAAAGTGCAATAAAAACAATAATACAAAAAATTCTATTCGTGTTCATACGATCGACGAAAAATAAAATTCTCGGATGAAGATATAACTTTATTCTCGAATTTTTTGCTGTCCATCATTCTTCATACAATCGGCGCTTAGAAAGCAGTAATTTAATAAAAAAAACTTTTGACTTTAGGACAACCTATGAAACGTAATCTACTTCTATACTACTTTTTACTTAACCACAATTTTAAATTGTGTGAAGAAATGCAATCTATCGTGAAAAAAAATCTTACCCCAAATTTTGTTTTTCTTTTGTTTTGGATCATCCTCTATCTAAATAGCCAATAAAAATGTTGGTGTACGTCTGTGTGTGCGTGGGTGGGTGGGTGGCCGAGTGGGTGGGTAGGTGACCTTTCTGCATAGGATCTTGATGAAACTTTGGCAAATGATACAGGTTCACTTGAAAATGGAAGATCTGGATTCATTTCAAATTTGGACAAAATGGCGGAAGTCTCCCGAACACCTCTAAGTTTAAATCTTCAATAACTTCTAATCCCGGACTATGATCTTATTGAAACTTAGTATATAAGGTTTTGGTCCAGTTTTCAATATTTCTGCATACCAACTTCCGGTTTGTCACTTCCGGTTAAATTTTTTTTCCAGGAGTTTATCCTTACTGTAGCCTACAATTACCGATCGATTTTCATGAAACGTTGGTAAAAGCTTTCAAGTAACATGAGAAAGATTTTATCAGCTTTTTTAGTACATTGGAAAAAGGGTTTGGGGGTCCACCATACAACAGGTGGTTTTTTCCACAATGTTTTTATGTTTGTTGGGAGCTCGTGAATGAATTTTGATGACACTTTGGAAAAAGATGCAAACATGTATGTCAAGGAACTGATTAGTTTTTGAGCGATAGTGAACAAAATGGTGTGGGGTCTCTGGAGCACCTGTTTTTTTGAAAGCTCTATAACATCTGTACCTGATTATTGAATTGGATGAAACTAGCTACATGTGTATTTAGTACGGTTCACAATAGTTCTGCACGCCAACTTCCGGTTTTTCACTTCCGGTAAATAAAATTTGTTTGTACTTTTTTGATGTTTCTTCAGTGTCTTTATGCGCACTACAGCCTACAATAATGAAGTGATTATGATAAAACATATGAAAAGGGTTCCAATTAGTGTGAATCATCTTATCATCTTTTGGGACACATTGATCAAAGTGGCGGGGGGTCTCTACCATACAAATGCTGACTTTTCACACTTTGTTTTTTAAGTTTGTTGGGAGCATACAGACTTCATTCATTAATTTATTTTAATGACACTTTGAAAAAAGATGGAGACTTAAGTAACAAAGAACTGATTAGTTTTTGGACAATATTGGAATAAGTGGTCGGGGTCATCCCGAACACCTGTTTAATGTGTCACACTTTTTTCAATGTTTGATGGGAGCACACAGCATTCGTTCGTGAACGAATTTTGATGACACTTTGAAAAAAGATGCAAACATATATGGCAAGGAACTGATCAGTTTTTGAGCGATAGAGAACAAAGTGGTCCTGGGGGGTGTCCCAAACACCTGTTTTTTTGATAGCTCAATAACATCTGTACCTGATTAATCAAATTGGATGAAACTTGGTACATAAGTATTTAGTATGGTTTACAATAGTTCTGCATCCCAACTCCCGGTTTTTTACTTGGGGTAAACATTTTTTTTTTATAATTTTTGGAAGTTTTTTCAGTGTCTTTATGCACACTACAGCCTACAATAATAAAGTGATTATGATGAAACTTATGGAAAAGGTTAAAATTAGTGCAAGAAGATAATTATCATCTTTTGGAACACATTGATCAAAGTGGCCCCGGGTCGACCATACAACTGCTGACTTTTCACACTTTCTTTTTAAAGTTTGTTGGGAGCATACAGACTTCATTCATTAATCAATTTTAATGACACTTTGAAAAAAGATGAATTCAATGGTTATTGATTCAATGTTTGTTGAAAGCATACAATATTCGTTCGTTAAGTAATTTTGATGACACTTCGCAAAAAGATGCAAATATGTATGGCAAGGAACTGATTAGTTTTTTTAGCGATAGTGAACAAAGTGGTAGGGGGTCCTAAGAGCACCTGTTATTTTGGAAGCTCAATAATACCTGATAATCGAATTGGATGAAACTTGGTACAGAAACATTTAGTACGGTTTACAACAGTTCTGCATCCTAACTTCCGGTGTGTCACTTCCGGCTAAGTATTTTTTTTTTACTTTTTCTCATACAACAGAATTTATGTTTGTTGGGATACTACTGCTTTCTTTAATTTTTTTATAATTAGCACTACGAAGTCTATAACATTGGTTAGCTTTTAATTAAAGTATTTGATGGATATTAGCTCGTTATATATCCAGAACGCTATGTCCTTAGCTGCGGTGAAGTCAGCCAATGCATCAGCGTCGCAATATATTTTTTTTATGCAGTTGGAACATGGATTTTGTTCTCTTTTCAGATTACAGTTGCATTTTCTGCAACCGTTTCCGAAACTTCAACTTCTTCGTTTTGCTTTCTCAAAGCTTGTTTTTTGTTGAACAAGATGACGCTTTACTACACATCCCTATTGTTTTTTTTATTATTTTCGTAGATGAAATTAAAATTTAGGTAGGTAGCACAAATACATTTTACGAACTAAAATAGGAACTTTCAAAACACTCTTTACATCTTTTTTTTCTGAAGCGAGTTTAAGTTATTTTAATTTTTTATTTTGTTTGAGGATAATATATTTAATCGAGAAGGAAATTAAAAAGAAATGTACCAGAGTACACAGGTAAGAAGTGAAACTTCTCTATGACATATCATTTTTCGTTGCTATTACTGCCTTTTCGAATTGATTTGGAAATTTTACTACTTGGAAAAAAATGAAGAACCTTCAACTCTTTTGTTATTTTGCTAGCCGCCAAAAGGTTTTCAGTAATATTTCGAAATACTTTTATACATTCTATCTCTCAATAATCTGAAATTAATTTGGAAAATATTTTCACAATTAAAATTTTCAGATTAAACTTTATGAATGTTTCTGCTACTTTAAATTTTGCCCACGGTAAAAAATTACATTGTAAAGTAATTATATTTAAATTCAACTCATACCACAAAACCTACTACTAATTTAACCACTAACATAATTGTTTCTTTGTTTATGTTTAAAGCCGCTTTAAGTCCTTCCCAATATAAAAACTTTTAAATCTTTTCCTTTTATTTATTTTAAAAATCAATTTTGATAAAATATTTCTTACCAACCAACCATAATCTCAATCGTCAACAACAAATCTTAAAACAAATATAAATTTTTTGCTTTTTGCATAACCGTACAACAAACCACAATAATCAATAGAAAATAAAGCTTTTATCTTTCATAATATTCATTGCCTTATCTTGAAAACAAAAAAATTCTTATTTTTAATTTTCTTATTTATAACAAAAAAAAAAAAAAATTACCAAAACAAAATTAAAATCTATAAAAAAACAACATGGCGCGTAACCGAAAATCGTGACTTTTTTTTAACATTGCTTTAAAATTTCTCTCATACGCCGATAAAGAAGTTTCACTTCAAAAATTGTTCAAACGACCATGCTGCCAACTATTATAATATATGTTTCACTGGGTTCTTTTTTTTCTACAACTTTATTAAGCTTTTAAACATCTCGTATTTTTTTTTATCAACAATCTGAAAAACGGTAAACTTTTGATTCGTCTAGAACCGAAGGTAGACGATATTAAAAAACAAATTATGATTGCCTCGATTAAACATATTATATTTTTATTAATACAATTTCTTTTTTTTAGATCTACTAAAATAATTTTCGTTCCACATTTAATTCTATCGAATTAAACAATTTAAACTACAAAACAAAATAATTGTTCTCACAATTTTGATTTTTTTTTTCAAAATCTCCTAAATCAATAATTAATACTAACGTTACCGTTATCATCTCAGCGAGTGTGTATAAATTAGAAAAAAAAATTGTTTAAATTTTCGTTTATAGTTTTATATATATAAATATAAATAATAATTTTATTTTGGAAATGTTGGATATAATTATATTTTTAGTGCAATATAAATTTAATTTTAAATTAAATTAAAAAAAAACACAATACATACAATAAATATTTTACAAAAACAAAACTAAACAGTTCATTTAAAATGCACTAAAATTTAAATTCGTTACCTTTTACTAATAAAATATATAATATAAATTTTATTTAATTACAAATCTATTTGTAAAAATATATATGAAACTGTATATAATATAGAAAGAGACAAACTCCTGGAGAATTGTCGTTAAAGCCGTTTTTTTATTATATAAAAATTTTATTTTATAAATGTTAAAATTATAGTGAAAAAAAGAATATATTTTGTTAAAATTCAATCGGCCTCATTGCATATTAATTCAAAATCGTTATTGAATGTAATATTCTTTAGAATAATAAAAATAGAAATTTATTTCATTTATATAAATTAATTATTGGTGATTCAGCATTTTAAAAATATTGTCAGAAAAAAGTTTTATGTGATTTTCAAAATTCAAATAATTATATACTTAAAAGTTGATCATGTCTTTAACAGTATGTTGCACTTTTAGTTTGAAATTACTAATTGTGTAAGCTAATTAATTATGTTTTAGCAGTTACACTAACACGTTTTGGAGAAATTATTGTCAAAATGAAAAAAAAAAACGGAAAAGTTATGTACGTTTTCTATTCATCGATCTTTGAATTAAGTAAGTAAATGAGAAAAATCAAAATTTTATGGATGTGATATTTGGACTTGTAGGAAAAGTTTTGGAACAATTTTAAGTTACATAATTTTAAAAAAAAAATAATTGGAATTGAAAAAAAAAAAAAAATTTTATGTATAAAGAAAAATCTATATTATATATCTTATTTTATTATATTTTAGTTATTGCTAATTTTACATATTAGAAAAAAAGAAAACTAATCATGAAATAAAAGAAAAATTCAAAAAAAAAATGCTTGTAAGATATTTCATTAAGCAAATTGTAAATAACAGAGAAAAATCAATAGGATTAGAATGAAATGAACAAATAAAATAAAAAAAGAAGAAATATATATATTACATATAAAAAAAAGAAGATAAATATATTTATTTTTGGATGAAATTTTATTATAATTATAATTTTGTTGAATTTTGAATTTAATTAGAACTTATTAATTAATAATATGCCTTATTCACCATTGAAGTACAAAAAGAAAAATTATTATAGCAAATTGTACAACAACGTATGAACAATTTAAACTTTTTCTATCCCATTTTTTCAATTCTGTTCCTTTTTTTTCAAAATTTTAAACAAAATTTTATTTTAAAAGAATTGTTTTGTGAAGTAAAGTAAACGTTAAATTATTAGTACCTTAAAAACTGTAGGGTTATTGCACTGTAATTGTTTTTGTTCAGTCTAACGTAGGCATTTTTCATTATTAAATTTTTTTCTGATTTTTACAGTTACATAAAATATTAAAATATGAAATCTTGGTCGATTTGCAATTTAAAAAAAAAATGGTCAAGCAAGAGTATTACTCCGTTATATAGTTTAGTTAATAACTTTGGAAGTAAAATGTTATCCCTGGATAGAAGATACCCCGAGTGCACATGTTAATAGTTTAAGGGTAATTCGTAATTCGAGCGAGTCTCGTATGTTAGGAGCTGTAGACGTGAGTTCTGTACATGTTTAGTATGTTTGAGGATATTACAGAAGGACTATTTGTAAGGAATTTGTGCGAACATTTGCTAATTGATATAGATCGAATATTGGCATAAAATGTCTGTCAACCTTTAAATAAAAAAATATCCCATACGGCTAAGTGGACCAAATTCTAAAAAACACTGGACAAATAGTTTCTGTTGTCAACATTTTACGAAAATTTTATTTGTTAGTGCAAACTGTCGAGAATTCACGCAGTTATAAAAACAGAATCCAGAAGGACTAATTTGTAAAAATGAAATAATTTGCTGGGATCAATAGTTTTAGGTGGTTTCATTCCAAAGGATTTTAACTCTTGACACATTTGATATAATATTAATATTTTCTTCGGAGTGACGTGCAGAACTATACATTATAAAGTATTTGTTGAACTTGTATGTTTCTCCAATAGGTATTCTTCACTTTAATAAAAGAACTAAAACTTAGAATTAAATTTTAAAATATATCATATATATGATATGAAACTTGATATGTTGTTAGTATTTATTCCTGTGACACTTATTGTAATTCCTACTACTTTTTTTGTTAAACAATAAAGTATTAAACTTGTCATGGTCGTTGATTAAAAATCTTTAATTATTCTTTCCCAAAATCAAAAAAAGTATTGAGGTTTTAAATTATAGTTTGCGCTTAATTTTCTAAATACAAAGGTCAAAGATAAAATGGCGGTTTTTGAAAATCCAAATAATGAAAAGTGAATAAGTAGGACTTTCGTTTTCCCTTCCTTTGTCCCTAGACCAAAAATACAAACAACTTGGGTAAGTGAACTAAAATAAATCGAAGCTGTCGTTGGATTGTTATGAAAATTGGTATATGATTATTAGCATGGGTGGTAGGATTTTTTTTCCGGATCGGTAATTAATATTCATGGATTAATTTTTTTAAAAACAAAATGGCATCCAATTTTAAGAAGAAAGTGGTAGACACAAAAGATGACTCAATTTAAAAAAAAATGTTTATTTATTTACTGGTTTTTTGTGTTCTGGATTACCTACCTTACTTCGAAATTTGAACCTCAAACTATTTTTAATCGACTTCATAGTTGGCATACAAGTGTTATAGGTGAAATAAGAAATACGTGTTTTTCTAGACAAATTTTAAAGTGTTTTATTTGAAAACAGGGTGGTCCGAACAATTTCTAAACTTTCAAACCCATTTTCGTAACTTCAAAATCGAATTCCAAGAGAAAATCTCACTCAATATCAGCTCTCTTAGTGCGTTTGAAAGGTAAAAAAACAAACAAATAAAGTTAAATCCACATTTAGTTCTTTTGACAAATGTGAATAACAATTTCGACGAATGTGGATTATTTTTCTCGATTACAATAGTACAGAACATACAGAATTTCATTGTAAAAATCGTAAAACTAAAAGTTGTAATTACTATTTTTCCGAACTGTTTTTGGAAAACATTGAAGTGTTACATATGTGTTTCTGAGCTTTAGAGTTGCCATACTTTTTTATTTGTTTTTTTTAAATGTTTGTTGTGTTATTTTAATTTAATATTTTAATTTGTTGTAATAGTCCTTTTTTCGGTCCTCTGTCAAACTAATGCACTCAATACAAAAAGTATCACAACCTGCATATTGTTTCTACTTGCGACTAGAATAAGTTACGTTGTTGTTATATCTGCATGTTGTTATAAACATTGATCTATATAATCTGAGTTTAAGTATTTCGTTCCACGTTTAAGGAAGACTAGTTGTAGTGTATCAAAATTTTAACTCTATTTCATGTCGATAAATTAAACGATTCTGTAAGAATCATACCATCATTTTAATTTTAACAAATGTAAAATTTACATCCTGTAGGACTATATACGTTCACTAAGACACGATATCGACGATGCCGGTGGCATTGAATTTACATGGAAATATATGGAGTGGTTTCAAACTAGACATGTCGGTGTCGTTGCCGGCTGGCGTCGAGGAACAATTTTCACACTCATGTCGTCCCGATATTTAAAAAAATAAATTAGATAAAAAATTTATTTTAGAACAGAAAAAATCTTGTGGTCTGTTGGAATTATAAATTATGTGAATATTATTTTTTATTTGTTGGTTGTGCGTATGTATTTATAAATATAAGATATAAATTTAAAATAATTACCGTATTTAAATGGTTTTCTGTGTTTTTATGAGTCTGTACCAAAAATCTATAAAAAAGCAAATTGAAGTGAATAAAAAAAAAACAATATAAAAGTGTGTTGTGTGGTGCGAAAACGTATCGGGTCGTGTCGTTGCTTTGCCGGTGTCTTGTTGTGTCGTATAGTGTGAGTACGCCCTACTGGACCAATTTTCAACGACGGTTCCTGACAAAGAAAGTTCTGTTGGATGTTGTCAATTTTAATTTTAAATTTGTGTCGTTTAGCTAGTTTTAAGTCAAATAAAATTTGATAAGTAAAGAGCTATGTTAGTTACGTTTAAGATCGCTACGCACCAATTAAACGTTTACTAGTGTTAACAGAAAGGATATGTTCGATAATTTGAGGTCTTTTCGTTTATCGTTGGATTAAGAGCAGTAAAACGATTCAAAATAATTTGTCTACAAGTCCTCTATCTCTAAACAAAATTCAAAATTTGTTATAGTTTTGTCGTGCAGTTAATTAACAAACCAACGTCTGAATTTATATTAATGTTAGCTTTCGGTGGATTTTAAAATTGTGTACTAAGAGGAGTAAAAAAAAATACTAAAGCCTCGATGACACTAAGATTGTTTACAAGCTGCTAGTTGGCGAGTTTAAAAGATGGCGAATAGATTGTAAAGTAGCGTAAAATCAACTTTTTCGGTAGATCTCCTAGTTAGATGGTAAACATGATTACACTAGGCGAGTTTAAAAGCTGCTAGTATACTCGCTGGATAGTAGATTGGAAACTATCTTAGTATCAATGAGGCTTAAGATAAAAAAATGTGTGTGTGTACCAGAGTACACAGTTAAGAAGTGAAACTTCTTTATGACATATCATTTTTCGTTGCTATTACTTCCTTTTCGAATTGATTTGGAAATTTGATTACTTGGAAAAATTGAAGAACCTTCAACTATTTTGTAATTTAAATTATAAATTTGTTTATTAAAAGGTTTTCAGCAATATTTCGAAATACTTTTATACGTTACATCTCTCAATAATCTGAAATTAATATTTTCACAATTAACATTTTCAGATTAAACTTTATGAATGTTTCTGCTTCTTTAAATTTTGCCCACGGTAAAAAATTACATTGTAAAGTAATTATATTTAAATTCAACTCATACCACAAAACCTACTACTAATTTAACCACCAACATAATTTTTTCTTTGTTTATGTTTAAAGCTGTTAGCCGCTTTAAGTCCTTCCCAATATAAAAACTTTTAAATCTTTTCCTTTTATTTATTTTAAAAATCAATTCTGATACGATATTTCTTACCAACCAACCATAATCTCAACCGTCAACAACAAATCTTAAAACAAATATAAATTCCGTACAACAAATCACAATAATCAATAGAAAATAAAGCTTTTATCTTTCACAATATTCATTGCCTTATGTTGAAAACAAAAAAACTTTTATTTTTAATTTTCTTATTTATAACAAATAAAAATAAAATTACCAAAACAAAATTAAAATCTATAAAAAAATAACATGGCGCGTAACCGAAAATCGGTACGATTTTTTTACACTGCTTTAAAATTTCTCTCATGCGCCGATAAAGAAGTTTCACTTAAAAAAATATTAGGAATATCTTCAAGCTGATCTACTCAAACGCTGGTTTGACCAGTTATTTTGTTCTAAAGGAACGCATGCTTAATAATGTAGGATTATCGTTTCGAAAGTCCAAAACCTGGCAACAAACCTAAAATTCTGGCATTTATTAACTAGTGTTGTAAATTGAATTAGAACAAAATATAAATATATTTCTTGAACAAAACAATTGAAAAAATAAAATTCGATAAATTCAAAATGGCAACCAAAATATGCGTCTACATATCAACAATAATTGATGTTTATAACAAAAAAACTAATTCTACTTACCTTATTTTCAAAAATATTCGTGCATTTAACAAAAAAAACTATTTAATAGAAAAGCAACAAATAATATTTCAGTTACATGAAATTTATTCCTTTCACTTTAAAGAAAAAGAAAATCCCTTTTATTAATTCGTTACACTAGTAGTTTATTCACGTAGAAGTGTTAATATAAAATGGTGGATCGTTTATGATAAATTTCGTTTGTAAAATTAAATTTAAATCGCTTATTAATTAATAGAATTATGGAGTATAATATGGTTCCTTAGTATTTAGATAGTCTTATTTATCCAAATAATTAAAAATATTTTAAATTTAAATTTGTAGCTTAAAACAAACATCAATTTTAATGTTAATAGGGTGCACAACATTTTTTTTTTTGAATTATGGCTCCGTTTATATGTGATGAAATTTCTTGAATTGTGTCAACTTTTTTAAATTTGGTTTAAAAATAAATTTTTTCCGTTTTTGAAAATTTGGATAGTTTGGGAATTTTGTGCCAAAATTCATTACAGTTATACCGATATATCTATTGACTCTTCTGTAGTATTGAATAAAGGGTTTGTTGTATACATAAATTTTGCTCATTCTGGTTTAATTTTTTGTATTTCGTCTACTTAATCTTTCATGTTTCAAAAACGATAAAACATTTAATCAATACGATATCGATTTCTGCTCAAAATACAAACACGTAAACTTTTAAAAACTAAAATCAAATAAAAATCTCAATAACAAATAATACATTAAAATATAATAAATTAAAAGCATATGTACATATCAAAAATTTAATAAAATTAGAATTCATTCACAACACTCTGTTTAATTCAACCAAAAATTAAATATTTTAATGGGCTTAAAATTTCATTAATCTAAAAATTATACAATATAATAGTAAAAGCGTTTTTGTAACAACACAAAATAATTTAATTGAAAGAATGCATTCCAATTTTATGTAAAATAAAAAAAAACACAAAAATAAAAATTGATTAATTAAAATTATTTTTAATCTGCTAAATTATTTTTTTTTGTGTCAAATGTAAATATTAAATAATAATTTTTGAATTAAAAAAAACGATATAATTGGTGGTGGCTAATTAAATTAAATATATATACAAATTTATATATATATTTAAAAAAAAATTAAATATTATATATTTTTTTCTTTTTTTTACAATAAAATTAATTTTTAACTTTTTTTTTCTGTTTTTATTTAATTATGTAAATTAAAATTTGTTTTGTTTTTTTTTTAAGAAAAATTAACAATAAAAATAAAAAAAAATGGTTAAATATTAATTTCAAATTCAAAGAAATTATAAAATAATTTAAATATAAAAAAAAATGTTCAAAAAAAACATTTTTGAAAGAATTATTAATGAATTATTTTTATTTATTAACTTTCGTTATAATAATTATGTTTAACATGTAAATTTTATAAATATTATCATTGTAATTAAATTAGGATATAAATAAAAACTAAATTTAAAATAAAATTTAATTTTAAAGTTTATTGAAAATAAAAATCAAAATAAATATAAATTATAAAAAAAAATAGTATAAAAACAATAAAAATTTTTTTTTGTTTTTTTGATGTTCAATAATGGTGTGATCAATATATTATAAAAATTTTTTTTTTCATATATAATAAATATTTTGTTTAAATTTATTTTTGATATTAATTATTGTGTATTATATTATAAATATGTCTGTTTGAATATATAATATAAAAAAATCGTATTTTTAAATAATAAAAAAAAGGATAAGAAAATGGGGAAACAAAATATGAGAGAATTTAAAAGATAAAGGTTTTTAAATTATGTTATAGCGAACGAAAAAAAAAAATAATGGTGATACAATCTAAAATTTCCTGTAATAAAAAAAAATTATTTGCATTTTGTTTGTTAAATTTTTTGAAAATAGGATAATATATATATATTTTTTTTCTGTTGTGGTTAGAAGTTTAGATTAGAATATAATAAATTTATGCTATTTTAAAATTATAAATTTCCTTTGCTTAGATAGGTGAAAGTTGTAGTTTACATTAACATTTCTTGCATTATTTAGAATTTTTACGTTTCAAATTTTTCAATTAATAATTATTGCTGTCATAACAGTTTGTTGTTTGGGAGATAATTAATGGTTTGACGGTCGTTTGTAAGTATTTTAAAAGTTCTTTTTAAATAACATCATTTTGACTTTTTTAGATTATATTGAGAGTGTTAAAATTAGTTTTACATGTCGTTCGGATTCATGAATAGTCGAATTTCAATTATCAGAATTATTCTCAATTTGTCTTAAAATCGTTTAAAAATCTAGAGAAATCATATCAAACGATATTCACTAAAGTGTAATCAACGAAAGAGATGAATTTAAATCCAC
This sequence comes from Diogma glabrata, assembly GCA_963693315.1. Lineage (NCBI taxonomy): Eukaryota > Metazoa > Arthropoda > Insecta > Diptera > Cylindrotomidae > Diogma > Diogma glabrata. The sequence goes on along the minus strand of OY856186.1, from coordinate 364,094,096 downwards.
TGGTTTAGTGGACATTGAATTTCTGGTCGTTGAATTGCAGGAATTGAATTAGGAGTAACGTCAAAGGCAATTTTTACCAAGCTGTATAATGCAAGCAATGCTAGATTACTGTGGAGCACTCTACTGAACGCAATTTGGTGAGATAACAATAACCAATAAAGTCGCACTATTCTGTAGTAGTATGTGAGACAAAATGTAAAACAGCTATACCAAGCCTTACTTTGACGTCTCTGTTTGGGCGCCATTTTACACGTAACATCTTACATATATTTGTATTAAAAAAGTTACTTGTAAAATGGCGCCCAAATAGGGACGCCAAAGTAAGGCTTGTTTGATTGATTAATTCAAAATATTGTGAAGATAGATCGCCGTCGCATAAGAGAAACATAAAATTACAACTATGAGCACTGGGTAGGAAATCACACTTACCTACTCTAAAAGCCCCCCTCCCAAAAAAACGATACCCTAAAAAGATCCTCTCCACAAAAATAAACATTTACAAATTTAAACACAGTTTATCAATATAGTTATGATAGTTAAAAACAATCAATAAAATAAATTAAATTATAAAAAAATTTCACCTTAAGCTTAATGCCAAAATTAGAATAATGCACGATAATAAAAATTTAATATCTAAATATTATTTGTTATGATTATATTTATTTTTATTCACAATTCTAATTTCCACAACCAAAATAAGTATTTTTCATGGCTAAAAAGTAAAAACTGCTTAAAAAAAATAGAATTACATTTGAGACCAAAATTTCCCTTCAGATCATTTTCAATTATGTTTATTTTTCCAAGTGAGGATTTTTCTATTTTTTCTGTGTTAACTAATGAGTTGAATCTAAAAACGAAATGGATAAAAATTATGCAGATGTTTTAACGTTTTGATTTAAACATTTTGTTTATTTTACTTCCATCGTAATTTATGGTCTTCCTCGTCTGCATCTAAATCGAAAACAGAAAAACTGAGTATTGCATTTTGTACCACAAAACGTAATATCAAAACCTTTAAGCACAGCTATACCAAGCCTTACTTTGATGTCCCTGTTTGGGCCCCATTTTACAAGTAAAATGTTTAATATATTTGTATCAAGTAATGTTACATGTAAAATGGCGCCCAAACTGGGATGCCAAAGTAAGGCTTGGTTGATTGAGTGGTAAGGATCAACATCACAAAAAAAATAGGAATACTACGCAGAAAATATCGCGCCATCCATCTTCTCGGATAACCAAAGTACAATCTATTTATATGAACAAGTACATCTACGGTAATCGTCAGTTATAATTTAAACTCTTTCACATATTTTACCATATTTAAGTTTATTCCATGTCGAATTATGCAACACAAAAACCTGACAGTAAACATAATTCCCTTTTAAATTCAAGAGTGTTCGATTTTAACTTTATATATAATTAAATAAGTTTAGAATAATAAATGTACGAACTCTTGTGACGAATGAAGATGTAATAAAAAATGTTAAGTTTATCTTGAAAGAAGTTGTGGGCTCATGTTGTCTTCTTAATCTAGATTGTTAATAATATTTATTTCATAAATTTTGGGCTAGCTATGAAACTAATATCACAAACATCTTTTTCCTAATCATTAATTGTATTAAGTTCACTACTTATTTTACTAGTTACAAATTTTCCTTCCATGCAAAACATTCTACCTTAAAGCAATCGAATAAAATAAATAAATAAAAAAAACAAAATATAACATTACAAACAAAAGAAATCACATAAAATAAGTGTTAGATACAAGAGAAAAAAAAATTTTAAATGAGCTTTATAGTATGATAAAATTTCCTTTAAATTCTAAAAATTTACAAAAAAATTTAAATTTAAAAAACAAAAACAAATGTAAATAAAAACTAACGAACGAATATTAAAATAAACCATAATTCTTCTTTTGTTTTCAAATTTGTTACAGGAAATATTATATTTCTACATTTTATTTTTTAATTCAATTTTAAAATAAAATTCAGTGTATAACGAACGGATTGTGAGAGCTACAGAGCGGACAGTTTTTTTTTAAATTAAAACTAATGAAAGTTTACAAAAAAAAGCAAGATGGTACCTACCTTATGTGTTATTTACTAGGTTTTAGTTGCAAAAAACAAAAGTTAAAAAATTAAATATATTATAATAATATAAAAAATTATTGTTATATTTATGTTAAAAATATGAAAAAAAAGAATAAGAAAAAATAAATATATAATTTATAATAACAAAGGAGTTTTTCATTTTCTAATAACACTAGTTTACAAGAAAAATCTCCCTAAATAAAATTCAACTTTTCCTATAGATTTTGACTTGCTGAACACGAATATCATATTCATTTTTTTAAGGTTAGCTCTTGTTTTTGAGATATTCGTTACGTAAAAACCAATTTTTTTTCGGTGAACAAAAAGGTTATTCCGGTTTTTGGATCGCATATTTTACAAAACAACCAAATTTAATATACTGTTACATTTTTCCAACCTTACTTCGAATTGGCCTTACTCTCAATTCGATAAACGTAATTCCCAATCTCTTTCTGAGTTCGATCACTGATTAGTAAGGAAACACACCAGGTTTTATTAAGAATTCAACTTCTTAATTGTTTTACAACAACGGAAAACAATACAGCAAACAATATTCCTAGCTAGAATATTTTTTCAACTGTATAAACTCAACGATTTCTAATAAATAAAATACGATTTAGTCGGATGGTTTTTTAATACAAACTTTATTAAACGAATTTATGAACAAGAACAAAAGTTAAAGATGCCGGAAGTCATGGCATACTTTGATATCTTTGATATCTCTATTACTACATGTATAAATAATCTTTTACAAAATTTTTGAGGTTTACAGCTCGGCCAACCTGATTCCTTCTATTGACCACAATAGACTGTAAAACATTTAAAATAATTGACTTTTTTTTCAATGAAACAATTTAAAACAATTATACAAACTAATTTAAATTCAATAAAATGATTTCTTGTAACAACAACTTTAAAAGCCCTTGAATCCATCTCTGTCTTCTTCATTATTCGAATCTTCCTCAGAAAATTCCAATAATTCGTTCCCATTGACATTACCATATTTCTGATACATTCTCAAATTTGTTGTGTCAAAAATACCTTCGTATCTTCTCCCTGAAACTTGATACCCATCAATATCACACACCACATACCTATCTAAATCTAATACTTTCTTAACTTCATAAGGTCCTCGAAACTTATTCTTCAACTTACTATTACCTCCTTCATTGTGTGGATCTCTCACTACGACAAGGTCACCTTCATTAAATCTAACTATTTTTCTAATTTTCGAATCATGATAATTTTTATTATATGCCTGTTTCTTAATTATGTTGTCACTAGCCTGTTTGCGCATACTTTCCAAATTGCGAGATTCTATGTTTAAATTTTCTAAATAGTCTATAACATTTTGCTCAATCTTTCTCTTTTGAGTAATACCAAATAGCAATTTTGCAGGTACTTCTTTCACTGCATCGTTAGGTACGTTATTTAACATAAACTCAGCATCATTCAACACTTTGTCCCAGTCTAGTCTCCGCTCTTCTGTAAGCTTACTCAACAATGGAACTAATGTTCGATTGTATCTTTCCATTTGTCCATTTGCCTGTGGACAAGACGTAGCTATTGAAACAAACTTGATGCCATGATCGTTCATAAAATTCTTCATAGCTCCCGCGGTAAAACCAGACCCTCTATCTGATATAATCCGTCTAGGAGTACTATATATCAGAATATATGATTTTAAATGTTTAAGCGATTCTTTTGTACTAGTGGTTTTTGTAGCATACAATTTTATGTACTTTGTAAAACAATCAATAATAGTAAACACATGCATATTTTGACCATTGGTTTTCTCTAAAGGTCCTATATGATCAACATGGATCGTATCAAAGGGATTTTCACCTTTATCAATGTTATGTAATGGTGCTTCAATTGACGAAGGCTTAGGATTGTACACAATACATGTTACACAATTTTTGATATGATTCCCTACTTTGTCTTTCATGTTTTTGAAATAGAAACTCTTCCTAATTAAATTGCATACTTTATCTATTCCGAAATGTCCCAGATCATTGTGATATTTATAAATAACACTTTCTATCATTGATTCTGGTACGACTAATTGCAAACGTTCTCGATCCTTTCTATAAATTATGCCTTCTCGTATTTCATAACCTTTCAATTTTATATCAACAACCAGGTCTTTCATCTTTCTTATTCTTTCGTCTTTCAACTGGTTGATATAAATTCTTTCGAGGAATAAATCCTTTCTCATTTCGTCTATAATATAAACGTGAACTCTACTTAACGCGTCTACATGCCGCATTTTATCAGAAGGTCTATGAATTATTTCATAATCGAACTGTTCTAGATATAATGCCCATCTTTCAATTTTCGCATTAATGTCTCTACGCCCTAAAGTTTGTTTAAGTGAATGACAATCTGTCACTATGGAAAAACTTAAACCATAAAGGTAGATTCTAAACCTTTGTAAACTGTATACAACTGCCAAAGTTTCTAATTCGAAACTGTGCAATTTCGATTCAGCTTCCGTAGTCTTTCTGCTATAAAACATAACAGGGTGAAATTTCCCATCACTTTCCTGTTTTTGTATCAAAATACTACCAAACCCACTTGCTGAAGCATCTGTATGTAACTGTGTTTCAGCAGATGCTGAATAGATGCTCAAAATAGGCTTCCTTATCAAAGCTTCTTTCAACCTTTCAAATGCATCATATTGCTCTATCTCAAATTTAAATACGTTTTCTTTCTTTAATAAATTGTACAATGGGGATGCTATTCCATTAAACCCATTAACAAATTTTCTAAAATAACTTACGAGCCCGATAAATCTGTGTAAACTCTTAGCGTCCGTCGGAATAGGGTAATTTTTAATTGACTCTATATGTTTGTCACTAATTGTAATTTGGTTTTGTGATAAATTATATCCTAAGTATTCAACATTTGTTTTTAAAAACATACACTTTCTTAATTGGAGTGACATAAAATTGTCAGATAAGATTTGTAACAATTTTGATAAAATTAACAAATGTTCCTCAATACTTTCTGTAGCGATAAGTATATCATCCATAAATACTATAATTTTCCCGGATTTAATTAATTCAACTAGAACTTTATAAATATATCTAACAAATGAAGATGGGGAATTTTTATATCCAAAGGGAAGTTTATTAAATTCGTACTGGCAGTCCTCAGTTACGAATGAAGTATACTTTTTAGATCCTTCTGCGATATCATAAAACCCATTTTTAAGATCAAGACATGTAAAATATTTCCGCCCTTGCAATTTTACAATTATATCCTCTATGACTGGTAAAGGAAAATGATTTTGTTCGACTATACGATTTAAGGGTCGATAATTAACACACATACGAAAGGATCCATCCTTCTTTTTGGTTAATACCACACGACTATTATAGTTTGAATAACTTTCCCTAATTACTCCGGTTTCCAACAGTTTTTCTATAATTTTATTTAATTCGGTTCTTTCATACATACTGAGACGTTTTGGACTTACATTAAATGTTCTATTTTCCTTAAGCTTTATTTCGACTTCATATTTTATTGCTGGTTCGTTAGGTTTTTGTCTTTCGCTATAACACCTTTTAAAAATATCTACAATTTTGGATTTATAGTTCAACGTTTCTAAATTATCCCCTATATCTAATTCTATTTCTACATCATTCATACTTTCCTCACACGTATAAACTTCTTTCATTAAATTAATATCAAATCCAAACTCTTCCGGATTAGTTACAACCACAATATCATTCTGTAACTCATCCTCACTTTCTCTTTCGTTCGAACATTCTATAACTTTGCTTTCATTCTGTAAAACTAGGTTTGAATTTAATTTTGATTTCCGATTAAATTTGATAATATCAATTTTATTTTCTTCAAAAAAATCTCTACCTACCAACGCATTCACACTCATGGTACTGTCTGGAACAATCAACAGATTTGCCTTCAAGACGCCTTCACTGGTTGTTATCTCAGATCTCATTTCACCTAAAACATTAATTTTTGAATTATTTACACCATTTACGTTATTTGAATTTATATTATTAAATGCAAAACTATCAACATTAGATACTATACTCCCTTTCACCAAACTGGCTCCGCTCCCGGTGTCTGCTAGAATTTCTTTTTGAATCATCTGCCCATTCATGTTGATACCTGCTTTAAACATTCCATCTGTATCTACTTCTAATGTTAAACCGTCTGTGATATCATCCTTTACTGGTAATTTTGTAACGTTGAAACAATGTTTTTGGTTATCATTATTTCCAGCTTGATTTTCCATTCCTGTATTATTTTTCCTTTGATAACACATTTCCGCAACATGCCCGATTCTCGAACACACAGTACACTTTGGCCTTCTCAATGGTTTTAGGCAATGAGTTGCTATATGTCCAGATTCGAAGCAATTATAACATTGACTTTTTCGCTGTGCATAACTTTCCGTAGGTTTTTGTGGATTCTCCCTTAGTTGTCTGCTATGTTGTTGTTCAAATGGTTGCCGTCTTCTAGGAATATCATTCGATATTCTTCTTTCAATATTCCTGTCCATACCGTTCACTGACACATACCAATCGATTCGGTCTTTCAATTCGTTCAAACTTACAATTCGCTGTGTTTTGAGTGTTGATGTCAAATTTGGTTCGTTCATTCCTCTTATTATATATTTGATAATGGATGACTCATCTATTCCATTCCTTCCTAACGCTAACATCTCGTAATAGTAGTCCGATAGACTTTGCTCCCTATTGCGATATTTACTTCTAATCCTTTCATATACGTCAGCATCACTATCAAAGTCCTTGAAATTCATTTGAAATTCTTTCACAAATTTATTCCAACATAAATCTTTTTCAAAAATAGAATTGTACCACAACTCAGCTGTACCTTTCATCTTGTCTTCCAATGCTAACATGATCAATCTTTCATCTATATCATAAACTTCTCTTAACGACTCCACCTTCCTTATCCATTGGTCAGCTTTCAATTTAAGATGGTTTGACGGATCAAAATCAGGTAATATATTAATCACATCACGTGGAGATAACATATAATGTTGAGTCCGATGAGTATTTACATTTACCTGAGCACTGGATTGTAGTATTCTCCGTTCTCGTTCTAGTAAATTTCTTTCCCATTCCAAATTATCTCTTTCAATTTGTAAACTTCGTTCTCGTACAAAATTTTCTCTTTCCACTTGTAAATTTTCTATTTCACTTTGAGGACTTCTCTGGTGAGTAAAATACGGGTCGAACGTTCTAAAAGACGCACGACTGGATTTTTCCGAAGAATTGTCATCAGCATTATGTGCGTTGTTTAATCCTGATCTTTCATAAACTGAGATATGTCCTGGATTGCTCGCTTGCTTTCTTTCATCAACTTTGTCGTTCCCTCCAAATCCCATAAAAGCTTCATTACTTGAAGATTTGTTTTCATTTGTTTGTCGTTCCATAAATACGGCATTGCTCCCTTGCTTTCTTTCATCAACTTTGTCATTCCCTCCAAATCCCATAAAAGCTCCATTACTTGAAGATTTGTTTTCATTTGTTTGTCGTTCCATAAATACGGCCAACAATAATCTTTCTAACAAATCTTGCTTTTTACCTTCGGTGTTCAAATTTCTCTTTCTGAGTTCATCTTTCAACTCCAAAACTGTCCATTGCGTTCGGCGTAAATTTTTTTTCCATTTTATAAAAAAAAACAAAACCTTAACAAAAATCAAAACAATTGAATCTTTCCAGAAAAAAAAATTAATTATTATTCATCTTTCTAATAATTAACTATTACGACACTTTGTTTTATAAATTTTATTAAATTATTTAATCAAATATTTCACCACACTGACGATGAGTATCCCACTTCTGATCTATAAACTCAACGATTTCTAATAAATAAAATACGATTTAGTCGGATGGTTTTTTAATACAAACTTTATTAAACGAATTTATGAACAAGAACAAAAGTTAAAGATGCCGGAAGTCATGGCATACTTTGATATCTTTGATATCTCTATTACTACATGTATAAATAATCTTTTACAAAATTTTTGAGGTTTACAACTGCTTCATAAACTGCAACGGTTTATTGCAGAAATCTCCAGTTCACAACGTTCAAAATAATACACAAAATATTTCTTTTCAATAACACTTAAAACTTTATTCACAAAACTAATTTAAAAATCACTTTTATAATTTTAACTTTACCGTCACACGTTTAAAATAAAACGAATTATTCCACAAGAGGTAAATTGCTTATATACTATTCTGCAAAACTTCTAGATAACTCGAGGTTTCTTTTTAGAAACCTTGAGAAAATACTAGAATATTCGATTATTTTACGTTATGATGATTTGATTCATAAAGTAATTTTATGTTGACCCCAGTTCCAAGAATACAACAACAACACTATTCATTTCATTAATTTAAATAATCCGGCTCGAAGGACCAATGTTTTTGCGGATATTTATTTTGTAAATCCAACAATAAATTTATTTTAATAAAGAACTTATATTTGATATAATGAATTTGAATTACTTTCAGCACGAAATAATTTTATATTTTTTATTGTTATCAGTTTGAAGACTCGAATTAAGGAGAGTCTTATTTTTTCTTTTTTACATTACAGTTATAATTCCCAGTAATTCTAAAATATCCTATATAACATTTAAATTATAACGATAAATTATACCAAATAACTTAAGCTACATCTATATTTTTGTAGCACATTAATTAAAGGTATGTGCTATAATTACCAACTTTACATCGGTAAACGTTAATTAAATTATTTGTTTACAATTCAAGTGTCAGATTTTAAATTATATAAAACAAACATTTGAAATATGAAAGAAGGTAAGCAAAATTAAATTAATTAAAAAGATTATTTTTCATGTAGAACGCTGCGTAGACATTCCGGGGTCTTGAAACATTTGTTTCAAACACTGGTAGCCGACAGACCTTGTGAATAGGACACTTGACGATACCATTCCTGGTTCGTATTGATACCACTCGAACCAAGTTATCCTTTCCAGGAAATGCGTTCACTATTTTTCCAAGCGACCATTTTGTTGCAGGTAACCTTTCATCCTTAATGATAACAATATCAGCTACCAGTAGATTTGCTTCTTTCTTATGCCATTTATTTCTTTTTTGAAGTGCTGTTAAATATTCATCATGCCATCGTTTCCAGAATTTGCTGTACCAACTGCAATCGCGAAAGCCGATTTTGTTTCAAATGTTGAAGATCATGTTCTGAAGGAAGGGAAGGAGGTTCGGAAGTGTTAGGACATCTATATCATCAGATGCCATGGGACCAATCGTGCCAATAACGTGGACATCTCCTCGTAGGTTAGTATGTTTGACCCAATGACTCTTTTTAGGTGGTGCTTTGTCGATTTTACTGCAGCCTCCCAGAGGCCATCCATATGTAGAGCTGCCGATGGATTAAAGTGCCATTTGATTTTATCATCTAAAAAAAAATCAGAAATTATTGCATAGTTTTTCTTTAGAAAATCAAAAAGTTCCATCAATTGTCTATGAGCTCCAATAAAATTGGAGCCATTGTCACTGAAAATATCAGTGCACAGCCCGCGTCTTGCATTGAATCGGTGTAAAGCTCCAAAAAATGACTCAGTTATTAACTCATTAACCAATTCAATATGCACGGCCTTTGTACTACAGCATACGAATAGTGTAATATATGCCTTATGAACATGTCGTCCTCGACCATTTTCATGCGGATAGTAATCGGCCCAGCATAATCAATACCAATTTTCAAGAACGGACGTTCGTATGTCACTCTCGCACTTGGTAGATCTCCCATCATTTGAGATTCAGCCTTTTGTTGATGTCGAACGCAAATCACACATTCACGTATAGTTTTACGAACAATATCCTTGGCACGGATAATCAAATATTTTTGCCTTATAATGTTCATTAGAAGCGTTTGCCCAGCATGTAAATTTTTTGTGTGTTGTTCATAAGCTAATCTTTTTGTAAAAATGTGTGATGAAGGCATAATGATTGGATACTTTACTTCAAAAGGAGCCAGTGAATTTTCAATTCGACCACCGACTCGAATGATGCCATGTTCATCTAGGAAGGGATTTAATGTTTTTATTCGGCTGGATGAAGATATAACACCTCGTTTTTGGAAGATTTGAAGTTCATCTTTAAATTTTTGTTGTTGAACCCAGAAACTTATAAAATTAAGTGCTTGTTCTTGCTCAATTGTGGTTAACTAACCTGATGTTCTTTTTTCTTGTTTTGTTCGGCAGTTATGAATAAATCTATTAAGCCATGAAATTACTGAAATTATTTTTTGAAATGAAGAAACTTTATTAAAAATATTTTCATAAATATTGTAAGTATTTTCTGAAGTAATAAGTTTAAATACAAATGTTGAATCTGTTTTTCTTTCTTCCAACACTGCTTTATTTTCATGACCAGTTAGATTTGTTAAATCAATTAACTTGGTAGGCCATGCTGCAATATCCTCCGACAACCAAGACGGATCACACCACCAAAACGACATATAAACCAGTTCCGGCAGTGTGATTCCTCGCGAGGAATCCTTGCCGGAACTTTGAATTTGCGAAACACGGTTAGCAACAAATGTTTTCCACTGACGTGGAGGCTGAGCTAGCCAGTTTAACACGATTGCAAAATCTGACTACGCATAAACTTGAACCACCTCTAATTTCATTTCTGCAACTGTTGAATCTACAAGTTTTGATAACAATACTGCGGCGCATAACTCAAGCCGAGGTATGGAAACTTGTTTGAGTGGTGAAACCTTTGTTTTTGATGACATTGGTTTAACAGTTATGGTTCCATAATCCAACACCGCTCTTGAATATAGTACGGCTACATAAGCTATTTCGGATGCATCTGAAATTCATGTAATTCCGTAATATGTTTTATACCCAACCATCTTGGAATAGATACATCTTGCAGTAGCGGAATTTCATCTCTAATGCTTGTCCATTTGCTGATGATGTTAATGTTGTTGTTGTTGTTGTGTTGGTATTTCATCTAAATTAATTAGATATGAAAAGTTATCGGTGCTTGGATTCCATTCCAGTCCCAAAACCTTCACTGTGGAATCCTCTGAAATTAGGTCTCTGTTCACGAGGAACAACCTTTAATAGAGAAGAATTATTCGATGACCATTTCCTTAGATTAAGTCCAGCCTGCGAGAAAATTTTAATTACCTTGCATTGAATTGCCAGAGCATCGGCTTCTGTATCAGCATCAGACATTAAATCATCGATGTAAAAGTCTTCACTTATTATTTTTGCTATAATCGGTAAATCATTGTTAATTTCCAATGCAATTTGGTTTAATACCCTCGTTGCCATAAAAGGAGCACACGACGTACTATATGTAACTGTCAGTAAACGGTAGCACTTTATTTCCATGTTCGAATCTTCTCGCCACACAATTCGTTGATAATCCACATCTTTCTTGTCGACCAGAACTTGACGGTACATCTTTTCAATATCAGCTGAAAATGCAATTCCATGTGTTCTAAATCTAAATGTTAATGGTACACCAGATTGAGAAGATGCTGAGGCATCGAAAACAACTTTTAATTTGGTTGTCGAACTAGATGGTTTGATAATACCATGATGAGGTAAATAAAAGGAATTACTTGCACTTACTTCTATCTCGTTATTAGGAATAGACTCCATGTGGTGCATTAATTCGTATTCCCTCATAAAAGCTATGTAAGTTTCTTTAAAGGACGAGTCTTTTTCAAACCTTCTTTCAATCAATTTTAGCCGTGATATCGCTGATGACTTCCCTAGTATGAGTTCCCTAATAAGACATCAGACTCCTTAAAAGGAAGACGTACAATATATCTTCCGTCTGATTGTCGGGAATAATTTTCACAAAAATGAGTTTCACATTGTTTTTCTTCCTTTGTGAAAATGCTCGATTCTTCTGATATTTCCTCTAATTCCCAAAATCTACGCAACAACCTATCTATATCAATACCTGTATGGAGGTTGATGATCGAATTTTCCTCAAACTTTTCGGTTAACTCCCCAGCTATAACCCACCCAAAGATTGTATCATGAGCAATTGGGTTATTTAGTCCATTTGGCATTCCTTTTGTATTCAAAATTTTAAAGAATTGACCAGCCTCAATTAAAATGTCAATTTCGCCTGACTGATTATACTCTGGATCTGCTATTTCTAGATCCCTAATTTTATTTAAATTTAGTTTGTCAAATTTGAGTGATGGAAGGTGTGATGTTATTCGGGATAGAATTAAAACCTTGAATTTTAATTTAATGTGATGATTGAGTCTTGATGCAACGGTTAGCGCCGTAATCCCATGCGAAACTGCTGCTGTATTTGAAGATAATCCAGATACCGATACTCGAGCGTTTCTTCGAGGTAACTGCTGTCGTTGAACACAAGATTCTGTTATAAAAGACGTCTAAGATCCTGAATCTAAAAGTGCCCGACACTGCCGAAGTTCACCTAATGAGTTCATTACCATAACACTGGCGGTAGGTAATATCGTTTGTGTTATTGGTTTAAAATTATTTAATTTATTTTTAGCTGTAGTTTGGTTTGAATTAGTATAAAAAGATTTGACTGACTTACTATTAGTTGCAATGCTTGTGCTTGGACCTTGACCATGTTCTTCTTCCAGATGTAGTAATTGATGATGTCTCTTAGAACATTTATCGTATTTTCCTTTGACATGACACTTGAAAACTGGATGGTATTACTTAAACAATTATAGCAGCAGAAAAAGTTTTTAATTAGCTTCCTGCGATCGATGTTCGATGTTCTTCATCTTTACATACCTTACACATATTAGTGGAATTTGTATGCACACTTGTAAAGTTTAGCGTTGCCTTACGTACCGGTTTCGATTTATTTGTTTGTTTAAATCCTTCAGTGGCGTCTGCCCTTTGATTTAAGAAGTTAAATAAATCATTCCATGTGGGACAATCTATTTCAATAATATAGTTTGCCCATTTCTGTTAGTTGTCATCATCCAATTTATTGACCACTAGATAAATTAGCCATGGATCCCTAGCTTCATATTGCTGTCCGTCGTCCGAGTGCCTTTGATCCTCGGATTACTTCATCACAAGTATCTGTAAGATTGCGTAATGAAGATGCATTTGGATTTCGTACACATGGTTGATCTACATATCTACGTATAAATGAATTTACTATGTGCTTTTTTTATCAAAGCGTTTGCACAATCGTTGAAAGGCTTCATAGTAATTAGCTTCACTGATTGCCATGTATTTTAACAAATTACTGGCATCACCTTTTAAGCATCCTTTCAAATATTGAAATTTTTGTGCAGGCAATAGTGATTAATTTTCGTGTATAGTTTTATTGAACAAATCATAAAACGATTGCCAATCCTTACAATCACTTTTAAAACATGGTATATTAATGCGCTGTAGCCTTAAATCAGATACCAGATAGTGATTTAAGGAAGAAGTTAAGGTGTCATTACATGTTGCATTTGCATTAGCTAGGTTAGTTTAGCGAAAAGTACTATTAATTTCGGCTATACAAAATAATAATTTTCTTCAAAATCAACTAGATCTGATTCTTCAGTATCGCTAATATTGGCAATTGCATCTTCCACTAGTATAAATTCTTGTAGAAGAGCTTGAGCACGTTCTAAACGAGTTTTTAACTGCTCAATCGTCTTAGCATCATCATTTTGAATAAACGTGACAATACGCATCATCTGACCTTTGACCGCAGCGCGCTTTTTCACCAATCCTTCTAGATTTAGCTTATCCATTATGCAAATTTAGTTCAATGTAAATATGTACTTTATAGTCTCCATAATATAAACTCACTTTATCACTTATATTACAAACACTTTTATTAAACACTATATTGTTAAATTCGAACACCAACTTAGAAAGTCATAAATTCAGTTCAAAATTATAAAATCAAAAAAATAATTAATAAATAATAAGTAAAATAAATTTATTAAATTTTATTGTTTTTATTATAGGTCAAATGGTTACGAAAAATACGATAAAAAAAATATAATTATAGCGACCGTTTGAGATAGCGTCCCCCGGTGTCGTTTCCAATTTGTATCCAGTTCAGCAAAAATGCTGATATAAATCCGGCTCGAAGGACCAATGTTTTTGCGGATATTTATTTTGTAAATCAAACAATAAATTTATTTTAATAAAGAACTTATATTTGATATAATGAATTGGAATTAATTACAGTACGAAATAATTTTATATTTTTTATTCTTATCAGTTTATAACTTTAGCTACATCTATATTTTTGTAGCACATTAATGTGCTATAATTACCAACTTTACAACGGTAAACGTTAATTAAATTATTTGTTTACAATTCAAGTGTCAGATTTTAAATTATATAAAACAAACATTTGAAATATGGAAGAAGGTAAGTAAAATTAAATTTAGAATTAAATTAATTAAAAAGATTATTTTTCATGCAGAACGCTGCGCAGGCAGTTGTGTTTTGTTGATTTGATTTTTCTGGAAGTGACTGTTATCGTTTTAATTTTTCTGTAATTGTAACAGGATTAATGAAACAAGTGCATACACAGAAAAAAAACATTATTTGATATAGAAATTTAAGATATTTTAAAACAAAATCTTTATTATTTGTTTGAGATAAATCAAACTTTCTTATATACAAATTGTTAATCTCATATTGAATCAGTATGAATCTTAAATTATGCGTTTTTAATGTTTTATATTAACTTTGTAAATTTTGATAATATGTGTGCTTAATAGGTACATTTAAGAAAATTCTTGTTTAACTGTAATTTAACTGATTTGCGTTAAACAAATTCCTTTTAATGTGAACCGATATAATTAATTTTACGCCAAACATCGAAATTTTTTAATATGAAGCAAATTTTTGATGTTTAAACTAACATTTTATAAGGTTTAAAAAAACATGAAATTTGGTTTAAACACAAACAAAATTCTCTTGGCTAAAATCGTAATATTTTTGTCTTAACATTGTTATGATTTGTATTGTCAAATTATAAATCGTCTATATTATATATACATATGTTATATAAGTGGAAAATTAAAATATTTCTATAATTATAGTAAAAATATTTTTAAACATGCTTAATTGTTTTAAATGTAGTCAAACATTTGAGACAATACAAATTCTATGCCACCATATAAAATATCTTCATGGTTGGACTCCTACTGAAACATTAGTTTGTTATCAAGATGGATGTCTTCAAAAATTTTCACATCTTGATCGTTTCAAGCGCCACTTAATAAATGTGCATAAAAGAAATATTAAAGTCTTAAATAGCGATGAGATGCATCCAAAAGACGATAATTGCGTTAACATGGATATGACAAATAAAATAACAATAAATGGTAAATATCATAAAACATATTGGTATATTTTTATTAACCTTTAATATATTAAATATTTACAATATACTTTTCATAGAAAATGTTAAAAAATTAAGTGATGATGATGAAATTACACACGAAAAAAAACAAAATTTCGGTCATTATCAAATTAACGATTTGAAAACAATCATTGAAAATGCATCACTGAAGTTTGTATCAAAATTATACAGCATCCAATTATTACCTACATCAGGGGCCCTGGAAATTATTGAAACAACTCAAGAATTAATCAGTGTAATAATCAGTAGCATAAAAAGGTACAAGAAAAATGGTTCAGATGAAAAACTAGATGTTGATAGTTTATTAGACTTTTGCGAATTACCATTTATCAACATAAAATCTGAATATTTATTGCTCAAAGAATTAAAAAAAAAGGGGTTATACTCTGCGCCAAAAAAATTTACTATAAGTAAACAGAACTTAGAACAAGTCCAACGAGGAAAGTCAGTCATCAAAGAATTTAAAAGTGAAGGTATTTTAATGCCAATCTCGGCTCAAATTAAAACATTCTTTGAAACTAAAGATCTGTTGAAACAAACACTAGCACATGGAAAGCAATTACTTGCAAACAAAAACGAACTGACGAACTTTATACAGGGCGAACTCTGGCACAAAAAAAGTTCAATAGTTGATAAAGAAAATGTTATTCCTTTATTCCTCTATTATGACGATTTTGAGACTAATAATCCCTTGGGAAGTCGCTCCGGTAAACAAGCGATCGCTGCATTTTATTATATGTTTCCAACCATACCACAAGGTTTATCAAAATTGTCTAATATATTCGTTGCCATGCTAGTAAAATCTAAAATTGTTAAAACTTGTAATTATAATAAAACTTTGGCCCCTCTAGTAGACGAACTACAATCACTTGAAACACATGGTATTGATATAAAAACTGAAGAAGGGTTGATAAAGGTACATTTTGTATTGGGGATACTGATTGGTGATAATTTAGGGTTAAATTCGATTCTTGGATTTTCTCAATCTTTTACACATAACTTCTTTTGTAGATTTTGTACCATGAAGAAACAGGAAACGCAAGTATGCCTCGTTGAAAATCTAAGTCTTGCTCGTCAAAATAGTAGTTATAATGAACAAGTTTTAAACATCGATTCAGAATCATTTAAACAAACTGGGATTAAAGAAACTTGTGTTTTAAATAACATTAATACTTTCCACGTTACGGAAAATTTTTCCGTCGATATTATGCATGACGTGATGGAAGGAGTGATTAAATTTGGCATTTCAAATTGTCTTTATTGGTTCATATTTGAAAAACAATACTTTTCAATTGAGACACTAAATAATCGAATTCAAAATTTTGAGTACGGTGCAACGCAAATGTCCAATCGACCAGGATCATTCAAATTAGATCATATAAAACAACGAAAGCTCCAGATAACAGCTAGAGAAGCACTCTGTTTATTAGAATTTTTTCTATTCTATGTCGGAGATCTTATACCACCTTCAGATCGATTATTGAATTATATATACACATTACAAGATTTAGTTGAGCTTGTTTTCAAAGATATGTTTTCAAATTATGACATTCTGTGTCTCCAAGAATTAATTAAAAAGCATAATAAAATATATATAGAATACTTCGATGAGAACCTTAAACCTAAACATCATAACCTATTACATTACCCAACCATAATTAGAAAATCCGGTCCTTTGAAACAAATGTGGTGCATGCGATTTGAATCGAAACACCGAGAGCTAAAATACTACACAAATGCTATAACATCTAGAAGAAATTTACACTTGTCAGTTGCAAAAAAATGTGCTATACGATTTACCTATAACATTTTAAATGATATGCACATTGAAAGTGACATAAATATAACAAAATATAGTGCGCCCAATGCAATTGATCTTGATGTTTCCCCTTACACGGAATTAATTAAACAAATGGAACTAAAATTGGAGGAAGTCACATTTGCAGATGTAGTAGAGTATAGAGGAACAACATATAAAATAAGAGATTTACTAAAATCTGAAAATGTATATACGGTTGTTTTCAAAATCGATCAAATAATAATACATCGCGACAAAATTATCTTAATTATTGAGAAAATAAAGATCGAAAAATTTGATAAGCATTACCATTGCTTTGTAATAGGAGACTCATTACAACAATATTGCTGGTTAGAGTTAAATCCAATGGAGAAAAGACATCCAATTACTACAAGTAAAATTCAGAATGGCCAAATAGGATTCAAATATCCTATAATATAAAACATATTTTATAAAAATGTAAAACGTAATTTTAAAATATTTGTTATTTTTATAAACTTATGTACTGTGGATTATTACAATTTATATATATTCGATGCATTTAAAGCTATAATGTTTTTGTTTCAATATTTTTTCAATATAATACAAAACTGTAATTGTTTTACGACAAATCGAAAAATTATTAAACGGCTTAATTCAAAATCGGCGTTTTGTATTGACCAAATTTTGCTTTGATTTAAAATTTTTGTTTTTATTTTCTAGTGTTGTTTCATTTTGAGATTGCTTGTTTTCTCTTTTTATCAAAAACCACATGATTTTTTCATTCTGTCCGAAGCGTGTTTGTGATAAGTGGAAAAATAAATTTGTGAAAAAATAAATTTTAAATTCAGTAATTTAGAAGGAGTGATAATAATTATAGTTATTGATTGTAAAGTGTTATTGATTGAATCGATCGAAATGAATCATTTAATTGACGAAGATACAACATGTATCACTATTCAAGAAGGAGATGTGCCGTTGGCGGCATTATTATCCGAGTGGGGCCTATTGGATCTTTATCCTAGATTAATCGGTAATGTGAAAATAACAATTATTAAGTGCTTTGATCTACAATAAGCTTAATCATATAACTAATATGAATAAGTTTACCAATAGAAAATTATGTGTTTAGTATTGTATTATAAATCTATATGAATCATATGTTTCAATAAGTTGAATTAATTAAAATCATACAGCATAAGTCGGGAGGTTTAACTTTTTAACATATTATTCTAGAGGGAGGACTGAATATTGATTCTTTTAATTATATAACGAAAGATGATTATCACACCCTGTTTCCGGAATATAAGGATTTAGGTACAAAAATCAAATTTCGTGCAAAAATAGAAGAATGGAAAAAGGCAAATGTAAGTATACAAAAATGCAAATATTAAAGGGGATTTCGCAGTAATAACTTTATTGTATTTTTAATAGGGCATTACTGAATTAGAAACAACTGTTGATACAACAAGCACTCTAAATTCATATATTGCGGATTGGGTACAATCTACCCAAACAAGTTCGATTGACTCCCATACACCCTCAACTTCATCGTCCATACTGAATGTTGACAGTAAATGTAATACAATGAAGGTAAAATACTAAGCTTACATTTTTAGTTGTAAATTAATAGGGATATTATTTTTTGCTTAAGCTAATCGACAACATGTTCGAGATGCCTTACATTGTAGAGCTCTTGAACTCCCTAAAACAAAATGCATCAAATGCTACACGCGAACTGGTATGCAAAAAAATTACCACTCATTTGTTGGAGGAGAAAGCTACCAGGTTAAATTCAATCGATTTTAAAAAAATCGTAGAGAAAATTGTAAAACATTGTTCACTAGAAAACCCGGATTTTTATTTCCAAGACGGCCAAATTAAAAAAGGGAAACTGTACTATAAATATAGAAATTATAAAACAAACTTGAGGAAAGTGGGTTTATTGGCAAGTAGGCACCCAAATAAAAGGACAAAATTTTGCAACGCAGTAGACGAACAAATAAAAGGTTTTAAACTCTACAATGAATGAAATTGCACTTTAATACTCACTAACATTTAATTTACAGACGTAGATGAAACCGTTGAAGGTGCAAAAGAATGGTTGAAGTACCACTTGGAACCATGGGAATCAGTGGAACGGCATTGGCACACAACATCTGCATATAGAACAAAGTTCTTCCACAATTCCACTAACAAAAACTCAAAAGAATTTTTTAAAGAATGGCCACCTTTAAAAAGCTCTCAAGCGCATCATTTAGTAAGTAGTTACAATACATATTATGTACATATTTTTACATAATTTTATAATAATGCTAATAAATTTTAGATTGACATAGATTTCGGTCATTTATATCCGGAAAAATCTATAATTTTTTTCAAAAAGTAGACCAACGAATTTTCAACAAAGCTTTACGGTCATTTGGCAACCCAAGTAAAAGACAAAGTTGTACAGAAAGCTGGGAAAGAAATTAAGGATCTTATTTTAAGTGAACGATTTCAAAACGACGAACTAAACTTGGATCACAAAAGTAATATTGCGATTATGAATATTAAAAATTTGTACCAAACTATACCATTTTTTGTGAAAACATATACTCGTATAGAATACAGATATATCTGTGCATATGTCTACATATATTTTCGCATAAATTGGTATGGTGTGTACTAGTTCATGCGTTTAAACCACTAATTACACCTGGTTTCTTGCCCATTGTTTATTTTAGTAAGCGGTTTTAGTGGTTATAAACATCTGTAATATAAGTGGTTTTAAGAATCCAAAATACATATTAATATATTATATAATTTCATTTGTGTTTAAAATTCTTGTTTTATATTTTATAAAATTATTTTTTTTTATTTTTCAGATTTTGTTATTGCAGAAATATTTCGTCTTTTAAATGCTCTTTTGGCACCAACAACTCGAAAAAAAAGCATTTCCAGTAATAAAGTATGGAAACCGTCGATTGTAGAATCATTCGATTCGTTCATCAATTACATTTCGGAAGTAAGCAGTATTAAAATTATAATAGATGAAAAGAAAACTAAGTACGCGGAATTCGGGCTTGCAATTCAACCACTATTATTTGCGGAAATCGATTCAAAAGAAGGAATCAAAACCATTAAAAAGATTTATTTATATTTTGATGAAATTTTTTTTGTATTTGAAAATATTATAAATGCAATAGACATAAATTTTAAATTATTTTATGTAATGCATTTACAATACCCGTTTGAGTGTAACAAAATATATAAATTTCTTGAATACATTATATATGATATGCCATATATAAAAGATATTCCAATAGAAATTCAAAGTTTAAAGGACTTTTTAAACTAAATATTATTTACATTTGCAAAACCAAAGAAGAAATGAATTATAAATATGGAATTTATACTTTATATTATAAAAATAAATTATTTTTTTATTAAATGAAATATAATTAACTTGAATTAATTAAAATAATTTTGTTTTATTAATGTACCCAAAATATAAATTTTCAATAGTTTTATCCTGAAATTATTTCGAATTCAATTTAAATCAATATTATTTAATCTCAAAATTTAATTGTTTCATAATCAAATCAAGCTGGTTTGAATTAAATTTAATGTGACTATTTTGCGATAGTTTTTTGATTACAAACAAAACATTGATTTTGAATTCAAAACATATAAGTTTCTTTCCAAACACCTGAAACATCCCGATCAAATCGTATGTGTGTATGATCCAATCGTGTATTCGCTCAATTTAAATATTAGAGTTTCATATTAAACTAACATTTGAAGTTTTGCATTTAGAAAATCAAGCCTTAAACCAAACTCAAAACTTCTTGACGGATTATCGAAATCTGATTTGATTTAGATACAATCATTTTTGTTTGATGCTAATCATTTGTTTTTTCTGTGTAGTAAAGATGCTAACAAACATTTTGAGCCCTTTTTTGAAAAAATCCGTCAAGGATTCTGGAAGTTATACGAAAAAAAATAAAAAATTTATGTTTTTTTAAATTTTTCTATATTCAACGCCTAAAATTTTAAACAAACAATGATTGTAAATTT
>OY856186.1:363995594-364072567 GCA_963693315.1 Diogma glabrata | reverse complement strand
AAAGTGAAGCAAAATAATGAATTTTTTGTCATTTAAGATATGCAATAAGCCTTTTGATTGCAATACTGCTTCATTGTCCCAGTCTATTTCATTTTCTATTATATTCTCAAAAAATGTTAATAAATGGGGCTTTATTTCAAATAATGTTTGAACAACACGTCCATTATATTCCCATCGAGTTGGAGCACTAGTTGGAACTTTTTTCTTAACAAATTCATTAAATGCAGCTAACCTCTTAGTTGAGTGACTAAAAAAACTCACAAAACAACTCATACTTTTGAAAAATCCGGCACAAACTTTGATTTTGGAGCACGATTGCGATAAAACAAGATTCAGCTTATGAGCAAAACAATGAATATAGTGCGCATTAGGCATTAATTCTTTAATTTTAATCTGTAACCCATTTGAATTACCAGACATAACGGCAGCACCATCATAGCTTTGACAAACCAATTTGTCAAACATATTTTGTTTTTTCAGAAAGGGTACAATAAACTCAAACAATTCCCGAGCTGTTCTACCAAGTGAAACATCAGCAAATCCAATAAACCTTTCAACAACGTTACAATCTTTTTTGACGTATCGAACCATAATTGACAGTTGGGATTTATTTGACACATCAGTTGTTTCATCTAACAATAGTCCAATGTAATCGCTATTGTTAAC
This sequence comes from Diogma glabrata, assembly GCA_963693315.1. Lineage (NCBI taxonomy): Eukaryota > Metazoa > Arthropoda > Insecta > Diptera > Cylindrotomidae > Diogma > Diogma glabrata. The sequence goes on along the minus strand of OY856186.1, from coordinate 364,071,901 downwards.
TTCATTATGAATTTCTTCTGACAATACAAAGGCAATAGAAGAAATTATATCATTTTGTATTTCACTGGATAAACCAGAAAATACCTTGGAATTATCTAAATGGTTTTTGAGTACGGGGTTATAACAAGATAAAAGTTTAAGCAACTCAATATAATTGCCTCTATTACAGGAATCTGGTGATTCGTCATCTCCTCTGAATGGTAGCTCTTGGGCCGCAAGAAAGCATGTGACATCTATCAAACATTTAAATATGCCTCTGTTTTGCCTTACTTTTTCGTTGTATGCTCTTATAGACATTGCTCGTGACGAATCTAAAACATTTTCTATTCGTGTTTTACCGAATATCTTTAAAGCAATAGTTGCAGTCATATGAGAGCTGCATTCTTTTTCATGTCTTTTAGCTGCTTTGGATAAATTATTCATGTCATAAAAGCCTGTAGTATTCCATACAGACTTATCCGTAGCAAATAAAAGACATGGCCAACAATACAATTTGTTTGTTTTACTACAGCCCGTTAACCAAACATAGCTTTCATAAAACTTCATTGAAAAATGTCTTGTACATCTTTTAATGACAGTAGAAATGGTCAAATTTGGTGTTGGCTTTCCATTATCTAAAATTTTTTTCTTTTCATCAAAACTTCTTGATGAGAAAGATTTTTCTAAAATATTGCCTACAACACAATTACAGACATTCATTTTATTTATATTCAATAATTTCTTCAATATAAATAAAACTACAAAAATTAAATCAGTATACAATATTATTACTTCAATATCAAAATATGAAAACGTAAAACCTGCCGTAAATCACTTAAGCCGAAATGAAATATCTGTATCTCAAACAAATTCAAATTTTAAATGAATTTAATTTTTCATCAAAAAACAAAATATCTCTTAGTTTGAAACAAAAAGAAACCAAAAAGAGATTTAAAATAAATTAAAACAATATTCTCTCAAGCAAAAGAAATTTCATTTCTCTCATAATGATTTTTAAAACTCATTATTTATCTCAAATTTCATATGAACATTTTAAGGGGAAATATATAATATTTCTAATTATTGAATTTTATTATGTATGGATAGATGAATGAATCTAGCGAGATCATTATTTTTATTATTTTGTATGATGAGTAAATTTGTAAGTATTTTGTTTGTTGATTCAGATTGAGTCGTGTGTTTGTGGATAAATGAGTATGGTAGGAAAAAATCAAAAGGTTTATAGATGTAATTTTATATCAAACAAAAATTTCAAAATTGTTTCATATAATAAATTAAATGTTTACGGAAGCACTCATTCCAATCAATATATGGAGGATTCGTGCCTGATATATATATATATATATATATATATATATATATATATATATATATATATATATATATATATATATATATTAGACTGGTCGTTAAAAACTAAATTTTCCGAGACGCCCCCCAGAAAAATTCTTTGTGGTCAAAAAACCATAACGGCTTTATTTTTTTTTTTTTTAAGTGAAAAGAACACGTGCCGCAAAATCATCGAAGTTTATTTTTTGATAAAATTGTTATTATCTCATAAAATATGCAGATGTCAAAAAAAATCACATAATCATTTTTGCCGGAAATTTAATTCTCTACAAAAAAGGTCCAAGTCATTTTTTTCCTAAAACCTATATTTCTGATGATATTTTGAAATAAAACTTGAAATTCTTCGAAACTCGTAAAACCAAATGATGAAAATTTCGACGAAAAAGTACTAATTTTGATTTTTTTTGTCACGATTATTTTTTTATACATTTCATTCTATAGCATAAGAAGAAAATTAGGAGTTTTTCGTCATCTTTATTTTTTATGTTTTTTAAAAATTACGAAAACTTACAAGTTCATTTTCAAAATATCATGAGAACTATACGTTTTCGGGAAAAAATGACTTGGACTTTTTTTGTAGAGAATTAAATTTCCTACAAAAATGGTTATGTGATTTTTTTTGACATGTGCATATTTTATGAGATATTTGAAAAAATCTACGAAATTTTCAAAAAATCAACTTCAACGATTTTGCGGCACGTGTTCTTTTGGTTTAAAAAAAAAAAAAATAATGCCGTTGTGGTTTTTTGACCACAAAGAATTTTTCTAGGGGGCGTCTCGGAAAATTTAGTTTTTAACGACCAGTCTAATATATATATATATATATATATATATATATATATATATATATATATATATATATATATATATAACGATATGAGGTATAACGGAATTTAGCGGCACTCTCACGGTCGCATTTTTCGACCTACACCAAAATAATTTTCTGTGTATGTTTCGGCAAATAATGTCTTGGACAAGTTCGTGAACTGGCCATATCCGGGTACCGGTTAAGCGGCTAGAGCCTAAAAAGTCGAATAATCTAGGGCGCTATAACTTCCGTTTGAATAATAATATTTTAATAAAATTTAAAAATATTGAATATTTGAACCTTTTTTTATCATTTTTATCCAGATGACAACTTTGGCGTTTCAGGTTCCTCAAAAATCAGCTGTTTTAAAAATTTACTAAACTTTGCTGCCCTTGATCTAGCTGAAATGGCCAAGCTCATATTTGAAAACTTTTTTTCACGTACTTAAAATATAAATCTTTCCAAAATTTTCAAAAATAATAGTTTAAGTCTAACGGTTGACACCCTAGGGCTGTTGAAATGAAAACAAACGCAAAAGGCAATGCTTTCATCATGTTTCAGTTTATGTTATTTAAATTCATCTTAGCTTTTAAACATACTTTTCAACTATAGCCTCAAAAAATTTCAGTTTTCTAACCCAAAAGGTTCCATTTTTATAAGCATTATAATGCAACCCTTACAAGAAAAATATCAACCCATTTAATACCATAGAAAAATTATCAAAATCTCTTTTGTTTTTATTTTTTTTACTAAGTAACCGTTTGAAAAAAGATTAAATAAGAACAAAAACACACAACAACAAAAGATGATTTTGAAATAAAATTGTTTGATCATTTAATGCAAAAATCCCATATATTGTTTGATAATGTTTGATTATAAATTATTTGTGATGGTATAATTGTAGTTGTGACGTAGTTCATTTGATATTTGGTGGATTTAATATGTTATTAAAAGTAGTTTAAACCAACTTAGATAAAACTGTTCCGAAATTGTATTGATGGAGTTAGTTCGGATAATGTATTTAATTTGGTTCGATAATTTTTTTGAATTATTCTGTTTCTACTTATATTTTTTATTTAAACTAATCTGACTTATCTAATTTTATTTGGACACAAAACCGTCTGACCCTGAAATCTACCTATTTCTAGCGGATATACCTGCCGCTGGGATTTTTATTTTAATACCAGTATTGAATCTCATTATTCCACCGAGCTTCCATCTCAAGCATTCAAGCAATTACCGATCCCTAATTTCAAGTTGTTCTGCATTAACGAAGTCATTCACTTTAACAATCTCATCCTTTCGTATCAACCATTTGTTTTCGTCGGATATTTCGAATTTCGGCAAAAACCTAAATTATCTTAACTAAGTGATCGCTATTACGACTTACAGTAAGATTCTATCACTGTTGACCATCTTCCAACCTCATGAAAAGATCTTTAATAACAGGTGCGGTATTGGTTTTTTTCTTTTCTTCTTTTTGATTTTCTTGATGTTTCTTGTTCAAGAATTGAGGGTGCGAGGTCTCAGATTATTTTCATGTTACAATACAATATTTTAGCAATACTAATAGAATATTTCAAGGAACAGAAATCAAATAGCCCTCAAAAGTTATTTATACTACAACTACTTTTTTATCATTATTGCATAAGCTATTTTTTTTACTTTCTGGAAAAGGATAAAAAATGCAACATCATACGATTACAATTCAATAGAAAATTCAATTATTCGTGGAAGAAAACATAATGTTATGTTTACATAATGACATAAAAGCAGATTAACGATTACAATGTTATTTAATTTGATGTTATCACAACTGATAAGACTTAATATTAAATTTTGTTTTCGAAGCAATTTAATTTTATGAATAATTGAAATAATTTTTTTTTTCAATTAGTTAATGGCATTTTCATTTTATAACACACCTGACCCAAAAATCTTTAAAAAATTAGTTTTGATTTCTTTTAATACAATGTTGCGAAGAAAATGCAACTTTACACTTCACAATGTTACTATTTTTATTTGCAAAACTGAAACTTAAAATAAATCTAACGCCATACAAACAAGAAATAACTTCAAATTGTAAACGTATATAAATGTAGTAAGGAAACGTGTAAAGAATGTTAGTACATAATAATTCTTTTAATGAAACGAGCATTATTTACTAATTTTGCAAAATTATTTTACTCTAAAATGTACTTTTTTATTCGCCTATATATTAAAATGTTACTTTATTACTGTGATTTGCGGCCTTAAAGTGTCACTTTTTAAACATATATTTTGTTGTCATAGCTACGTCCAAAAAAGCAAAATCATTTGTATTTGTTTGAATTCTACAACAAATAGAAATTTTTATCAAAGCAACCCTTAAATTCAAAATTTCATAATCCAATTAAAATAGTTATTATCATTTGTTGTCGTAGTTATACAATAATTTGAAAAAAAATAACAAATATTTTGTCAGAGGTAACTTGTTCCACATATTTTTATTTCAAAATTTATGCAAATTTATAATTTTAATTTAGATTTTAGAATAAACTTTTTTGTTTTAAAAATTTTGCTTGCGGCGAATAAAAAATAGTATATGATGCACGGACGTAAGCTAATTTGAAACTCCACATACGTCCAAAATCTTTAGCTTTACGTCCTAGCATCATAATATACTATTTTGTGCGAACAAGTTTCAATTAACAAAATTTTTTAAAATGGTCACAAACGTAATTTTGGATAATAAATTTAAGATGATGCAATGATTCTTGTATCGCAAATCATCATATCGTCATAAGATTATTAAGTTCAAAAACTCCACAGCACACAAATTTTGATATACAAAAACAAAACATCTAAATATTATTTTCATTTTTATAAAACAAATATTCTTTTTTTTATCAAAGAAATAATTTATTCACAAAATTATATAGAAGAAAGAAACACGTGAAACATAAACACCTCAGAAATCGCATAAAAATCAATAAATTTTCGATATGAAGTCTTCCCACGTGGCAAAATTTTTGTTAACCAACAAATTTAAAATGCATACACTTTTTTTTTATTTAGCACACAAACATAAGAAAAAAATTATAATAAAATTTTACACATACTTGAAAAAATATTAATTCACTTTTTATAATTTCTAATTTACAAAATCAGAAACCGTTTTCTAAACTCCAAGCTTTACCTTACGAAAGCTAAAACACAACTGTATTCTGTTAATACTACAAACGTCAAAAACCGAATTGTAATTTTTTGGAGTATTTTGTTTTTGTAAAATGTAGAAAAAAAATTCTATATGTGTGTGTAAAAAAAATCTATTAATTTGCCGGTAATGTGTAAAATAACTAGACATATACAAATATAAAAAGACCACGTTGGTGTCGAAGTTTTATTAAAGCATAAATATATCGGCAACATTTATGTATTCATGTCTCGTGATTTTAAAAAATCAATTTCGTAGTAAAAGTTTATCATTTTACTCTAATTTAATTTCCCCCTCTTTGTGATACTGATGAATGAATGACGCACGAAATTTTGATAAGTCGGAGGAAAAATATTTTTTAACATACAGTAACGGTTATAAAATAAACTTCATTATGTTAATTTTTTTACATTGTTGTTATGTTCTGTGTCAGGCTCTCACTAGTGTCTGCCCAAGGAGATTGCAATGGCCATTACCATAACACACTTAAATCAAATTAGGTTCTTATTTTCATATCTTTTGAAATTTCTAATGAGGTTAAATAGGTCCCTGTATATTATGAGATCAATGAGAGAGTTGCGTTGATGCATTCCAAAACAATTTTAATTTAAATAAATGTTCAGACAGCTTCTGCTAAATTTATTGCCATAAATATCAAATTTTTTCAACACTCTCCTAGGATTCAGTGACCTGAAGGATATCACAATTTCGATCCGGTGTAGATATATTCAAGATCAAGTTGACCTGTATATCTGACGTGTTGTAATGTTTGACCGCCAACTAAATAATTATCACAATCTTGATGTGTTGTCATATGTTAGTCGTTGAACAGGGACTAGCGACCAACGTAAACCTTGTTTCACTGAATAACGAGCCACCTCAGTATACTACCAAGCATAATCTACCGAGTGCGCACGTTGTACAGTAATCCCAGACGGCGCTGAGACTAAAATCTAGTAATTTAATTGCTACTTGACTGTCAATCTAACAACCTAAATTTCTAGCTGATTTTACATTACGTCTCAACAAGGCCAAGGTTGCATTTATCGCTACCTTTCCCTATCGTAGACTTGACACTTTGACGAAAGTGATAGGGATCAGTAGACTCAATGGTCTTAGGAGTTATAACGACAGAGTCACCAAAGTCATTAGGTCCTTGGTCAGAATCGAAGCTAAACTCAAATCCAAACCTCAAGCTAAGGTGAAACACGTGCCCTGAAAGCGGCATGCTCAAATGGGTGCTGGGTCAGTAACACTTAACTCTAGATACCACACGCCCTGCAGTTTAAATCTAGCCTTACCACAGCACAATGCTCTGCTGTGAGATACCTTTGTATTCCTTTCAATCAACAAAATTATACTATGGAAAAAATAATATAATCAAAAAAACATGAGAGCGATGCTTCTCTAAACGCATCACTAAATTCATCAAATCCGAGTTCGCAAATTCGAAGATCATGCTTGATCTATCATCACAACCTCATTCGGGTAACACAAACATTAAATTCAACGGTATCAAACCAATCTCACCAGGCTATAACGTCACGCCAAAAATGACAAACCGAGAGCCAACCAAAAGAGAGTTCACTGACATATCGGACATGTCAGAAAAAGACATGTTAGTTCGCAAACGATTCTGATTCCTCTCGGGAATCTGCTACCTGAAAGGTAGCTAGTATCCACGTATCTACAGCAACCGGATTGTGCGACCAGAACCATAACGCCCCTCGATCCAACAATCAACCGCAATACCTTCTTACCAGGACAAAGGTGGCATACCTTACCTAATGAGCTAGATTTAATTATTAAAGAAAGACGATCAGAGATTATTAAAGATCCAACAACTATCCCCAATGCCTACTTGCCAGTCAAACAAAAGTGCCAAACCGCACTTATCAAGAGGAAGCCACAAAAGACTGTGCGCTTTCCCAATTTTTTTTTTGACCTGACTAAGCTGGACAAAGGTGGCCTAATGAGCTAGATTTAATTATTTAAAAAAGACGAAAGACACAGGCACCTATAGTAGAAAGAGGATGCGATCCTATGTCAAACGACATAGTCCTCTTCCAGTGACCGAACACACCATGCGTTAGGGGACACCGCAAGCAAGGATGCGAGTTCAATCGTACCTTCCAATCTTCAGCAATATCACCAATCGAAATAAGGTGTACATCGCTGCTGAAAACTGCCCAGCTACAATCCTAAATTTTCAGCCGTTCAGCGAGGCCACCATTTAAGCCGTACCGCGACGAATTTGGTAGTAGAACTATTATATAACTGTCTCGTAAGATACAGTTATGATCCGAGATATTAACAATTTCTTTATACCAATTCTATATATATAAAAACAAACCGCATGCACGGTCTTCTCCCTAGGAAAAGATCTCTAATTCAGACTACCTAACGAATCATATTTCAAAAAGGTTTAAAAATTCACAAAAAAACGGCAGAAGTTGCATTTAAGTTCAATATACATCACTTATAATTAAGAATATAAAAACAAAAATAAAGACTTATCTTAGTGAGTTGAGTGTTGCCTTGATGCACGTTCTATGAAGTATCTCCTTCTTAATTTGGTTCTTTCTTTTATTATTAAAATTATTTTTTACAGCAATTAATAATAACTGGTACGAGAAACAATTCTTGTCACCCCAGAACTCAAACGTAGCCAACTCAGTACAGCCCATCCGCTACGACCATGGTTTCCAACCCTTTTCCTCTCCACAAGCCCTGCGCTAACAACACCACAGATAAAATTATTTTACTTTTTTTTGTTTGCTCGATATACAATTTTATTTAATACCAAAAAACTTCTTTTCCTGAGTAAATTCAACAAAACATATAGGTAATTTTTATTTACTGCAATTTATTTACTTAATTTGGTTTTCTTTTTATTTTTGCTTCGATATAATTGTCAAAATCACACAGGTAATAATATTTTTCTTTGTTTGAAATTACGATTTCTTAAATAACCACAGTTAAATAATAGAAAAGAAAATTGAAAAACTGTAATTTTTAAAACAGTGATAATTCTAAATAATATATTTCGAATTGATTCAATATTTAGTTTAATGCAAGTGTTTTTCAATTTTTTATTATTTTCTTTTCTTTTCAGAAAAAGACATCCGATTTATCACTAGCCAAAAGAAATTGAATTTTATTCTTAAAAGTACAAATTGTGACTCTAGAACAATTCTAATTTTTCATTCCAATTATAAAACCGACTCTAATTACAGGGTTTATTTTCGATTAATATTAAATGAAATATCTAAATCACTAACTGACGATCAAAAATTTCCTTTTTTATTTAATATCAAACGCGGACTGATATTATTTTGCAAAAATGCAACTATAAATAGCATTTTAATATTGCCTAAAAGAAGGAGTAAAAGAGTTGATTGCATGAAACAAACGCTCGTTATTTCATATTGTTACACACAATACATTTATAAAAAAAAAACCATTTACAAAGCCACAGGTTGTTTCATTTACCACACAAACATCTTCTTGTTTGTCTATTAACTCGTAAACACGTACGGAAAAGATGGCCACCCTTTACATCAATCAAGAATACAAGCAAAAAGAACTGGAAATGATCATGTATTATAAAAATTATTTTATCCACGACTACTAAAGAATATATGCTTTCCATGTGTATGTCTTCCATTGTATTTTTATACATTCTATGTAGTGGTGGTGCTACACTTCTTCTAAGCTCATACAAGAATCTACTATTCTTTCTCTGGTTCATTATTATAATAAAACGAAGAAAGAAATTCTAACGTTATCAATTCTTTTGTTTCGTTTTATTAAAACAAATAAAGGAAAACAAACAAAATTGAAAACGTTTGTAAATAGAATGTAGGTATATAACAAAAACTATTGTAACCTTGATATGTTACAGTCCGAAGTTTAGGTATACTGATTGATTGCTAATAAAAATGTTAATGAAAAATGCAATGTAGTCGTATCATAAATGAAAAAATGGAAAAGTGTGGGTTGGGTAGGAGCTTAGACTTTACTGCTAGTGAGCCGGGGCTGTTAACTACAAAGAACTAATTTCCTGTCAACCCCCTATACAGAACTTAAATTTGTTCTGAATTTGATTGCAGATTTCGTATTAAATGCCACATGTTAAATATCACGTAATTTTTGGGCATTACAGTACAAGAATTCGAGGTTATTAAACCTCACTTTTAAATAGTTGCTACCAAACGAACGAACGAGGAAGAGTAACCTTGACCTCCCAGGCTGATAGCATAGTTGCCCAACTGCGCCAAGAAATCAACACAAGATTTTAAGGCAACTCGGTACCCAAAACCGAGATATTAAGTAGAGATCATGCACCATCCTGAGTCACACTATTGAAAAGCATCTTGAGATGCTGGTGTTCATTCCTGGCCCTAGTCATGCTGGTGTTCGTTCATTCCTGACCCATAGCTAGTTTATTATTTATGAAAATAAACTTATATTTACTACACAACTTAATGCATTAAAATCAACTGGTTTCATTCAAAATTTTTAACCACCAATTTCATTGAATATCCAAGATAATCTAACATTTTGTTTTTAACGTGCTATAGATAGCGGTTATCGACTATACAATCTATAGATTTGTAATTTCTTTTCTCCGTTAAAATTAGGGTTGGATTAAAAATTATTTTATTTCAACAAAAATGTGTCGTCGTAAACTATGTTAAACATCATTCGCAAATAGTTTATGAACGGTTTCGATCATATTCATATCTCATACATGAATAGTTAGGTTAGGAAAGGAATCGAATTAAAAAAAGTATGCTGTCACGGGACACCCAGGCAGATGTGACGCAGCAGATGTGACGTTCACACACATTTATAAACACACACACATGCAAGCGCATAACCCACTGAGTGGTAAAAGATGGCTAGAGGTTAACAAAAACTACTGTTTCTTTGTCACCATGGTTTTTAAAAATGCCTTTAACTGGAACCAAATCCTGAAAGCGCCAGATAACTGCACGTACCTGACCACCTATTATGTATTATAGCTAGTTACTTCGCAGAAAGAACTGTGGTCTATGATACCGAAGCAGGTTCGACGAAGTGCAATATTACAGGAGGGGTTAGGGGGGAGAAAGGTACTCCAGGTATCAGTTCTTAGACCACTGTTATGGAACATCATGTACGATGGTGTTCTCAGAGTACAAACAACGATTATTGACTATAGTTGTTGTAGTCAAGAACCACACGAATATTATTTATTTATTTATTTATTTTATTTTATAATGATAATGAGTAGCCGATAAATTGAGGAAAGATTGATATCCAGATCATAACATTTGGCCAGCATCAGAGGTCATTCTACCATAGACTCAACTACCACAGAATCATCTTCAAAAACCACATGACCACCACAAACCACGTTTGTGATAAAGTCCAATAAGTGGGACTGCTTCTGCAATGGAGCTTATTCCAATCATTGGCGGCCTTAGGCAACCGATCAGGAAGTTTCTCGGTGGCGTTGGCACATCAATATGCAGCACCGTCAGTGGTGAAAACGCCATCTTATGTTAGACCTATCAAAACGGCCTACAGACTGACAGCGTTGCGTATATCCTGTGCTTTCCGCTGGGTGTCTGATGGGGCCGTAAATATTATTGCAAGTAGGATGCCAATTGATATTACAGCAAAAGGTTCTCCAAGGAGCAACACAAAATGATACTGACCAACGAACACAAGAAGACTTCATCAACGATCTCTGATGTAGAAGCATGGGCAACAAGGAAATATGTCGACGTCAACCATTACTTGACGCAGATGATCTCAGACCATGAGTGTTTCCGTGAGTACCTATACAAGTATACGTAGCGGACCCACACGGAGCATATACACGGAGACTTAAGGAACTGCATATGGGAGAATCAATTACTCCGCTTGGCCTCATATGTTACGCTGAGCTTAAAAGACAACTGGGATATAACGAATGAGATCATCACAAGTATGATGAAACGGCTGAGACAAGACGAACGAAAACTCTGCGTCAGCTTTGCTCAACACTACGCAACAAAGCCACGGCAACACAACATTATAATACTCGAGATAGTACTACACATAACCCCTGCCCTGCGAAGGAATGCCTTAACTTGTTGTACCGACGGTATACAACAGGATCACGAGCAAGGGAGGTCGTTTTACCCAGTAAATCACACACATAAACATACACATACACACACGAATAAATTCCAACATTGAATTACCGAAATTTGTATTTTTTGTATTGCACCAACACAGAATTATGAATAAAACCAATAAAGTTCAATAGTTATTTGTTTAACTAGGCAGCAAAGTAGTAGATTGACTGCCGCGGCTGATAGTTCATAGCCGAGCGAGCGAGGCTAGGAATTCAGCCAAGGCAGTCAATCTACCTTGCTGCCGAGTTGAACATATAATTTTTTCTCCGATTAATTACAATGATATGTAATTTAATAATTATTACTTTAAAAATAAAGCAAAATTTTAAAAATGAGAAAAAAAAATCGATTAAAAAAATTTTTTTTTAATCGCAATATCTGTTTATTTCTATGAAGTCTAATTATTTTGCTGCCTACGCAGCAAAGTACTTGCTTTGCTGCCTAGGCAGGAAAAGTGCCACTTTGCTGACTGAAATAAGTCTGCAAAATTTATATTTGCTGTCTATCGGAGAAAAAATATTTTTATTCTTATAAAATTTACTCTTTTTTAGAAAAAATATGACATACTGTTCCAAAACTTTATTATTTCTCATTGACGTGATGGAAAATCATTTGATTTTTCCTTAAGTCGCGCCTGATAAACTGATAATTTTAAACTAAACTGATAATTTTAAACTCTCTTTGGCAAGCAGAATTAATAGCCGCTACTTAAGATAATAAACCAGTGGATGGCTTGAGCTAAAACTTGATAATGATTAATTTCACATACAGATCAATATTAAATGCAGATTTTGTCTCGAAAGCTTATTTTTTGTTGGAGCGTTTTGTAAAAAGTGTTAGGTCTGAGTCTGAATATGATTTCGTAAAAAAAAGTCCGAGCGGCAGGTATATCCGCTAGAAATAGGTAGATTTCGGGATCAGACAGTTATGTGTGCAATTAGAATCGGATTTATCAGATTACTTTATAAAAAACACTAATTAAAAACAGAAGTATTAAACAAACTTTAAAAATAAACATTATTTTATACAGTTTTTGGGCTCTAGGCACTTAACCTGTACCCCAATATGGCCAATTGTCAAGCATATTTAGGAGACTGTTTGCCGTAACATACCCAGAAAATATTTTTAGCGTAAGTGAAAAAATGCGACCGTGAAAGTGCCGCTAAATGCCGTTGTACTTCACACAGTTTATTGCAGATAGCTAAAGAACCTTTTATTGAAGATGTATGGCTTTTTAAAAAATGATAGAAATATGTTCAAATAATTAATATTTATAAATTTTGTTTAGATATTTTGCCCCAAACGGCCGTTATAGCGCTTTGTTTTTGACAGTTTTAAGGCTCTAGACTCTTAACCTGTACCCGGATATGGCCAGTTGTCGAACTTATCCAAGAGATTGTTTGCTGCAACACGCTTAGAAAAAATTTTTGGTCTAGGTCGAAAAATGCGACCGTGAGAGTGCCGCTAAATTCCGTTATACCTCATATCGTTATATATATATATATATATATATATATATATATATATATATATATATATATATATATATATATATATATATATATATATATATATATATATATATATATATATACAGAACCGGGACGAGGCTTGATTACGCCCTAGGCAAGAATAAGATTTGACGCCCCTACCCTCCTCTCCCCTCTACAGAGTTGGTTTGTTTTAAACAGTGTTTAAATATGTTCAAAACAAATTGGTTTTAATTCGAAAAAAACAATGTTTTAAACAAAAATTGTTTTTTTTTAAATACAGCACTTATTTGTTTTTTGATGATGTGGTATTTTATCGTTTTTAATACATTTACACCTAATACGCCATTAAAATTTTGAAAGTTTTTAAAAGGAATCACATGTCAAAACATTTGTACAAAAGTGCTGGCGGATCTGGTATTCGATTGCCGACAAACGCAATTCGTTGAATGATTGAGGAAGAACATGATGGATTCGATTTCAAATATTATAATTTTTATACCAGATACTTAACATGTGCTTGATAAAAAAGACTTAAAATTTTTAAAACCAGTCGCAAATGCTTGGGAAGCAAATGAATGCAGTATTAGCCAATAAGTAATTTGGAAACAGTAACGACATGATTTGGATTTTTTTGGTCATTTTGGCAGCCCTGTGAATAAGTACGAATTTGGAAATAGTTACAACATGATTTGGATTTATTTGGACTTGTGATCACTTTTACAAAAAGAAAAAAAATCGTAACGTTATATGCGTTTCGTTTTTCGTTATATTTATTTTTGCGGTACGTTATTTCGTTGTGGAACAGACAAATATTTTTTCTTTTTTAAGTGTTTCGGTTGGGATTCGAACTCGTAACCTCATCAGTGCCAAAGTGAGCTCAAATCTATTCATTTCGCTACCAATACGATGATATTTGGAAGTTGAGACTTCATCATCACTCTATTTGCTTAAGTTGAATTCTCAATTGTCATTAGACAATTCCTATTTTCCGGAAATATTTTAACATTATTTTTGGGATTAAATCTCTAGATAGCACTATTGTGTGAATTCATATGAGGTGTAATATTTCTATATTATAGGTCACATTTTAAGTCACGTGTATAGTCATTATTGATTGCTTCCAATCAATGTGAAATCAATAAGCGACACTTGGTCAATTTTTTCATATATTGGCTTGCATATTAGACAACATTTTGGGGAATTTTAATTATTCGGGATTTTTGTGAGCAATTAAACTCAAGGGAAGTAATTTGAATTTTTTAATTCAAAGGTATGGTTGGAAATATCTCGTAAAAAAACTCTGTTTTTCTTTTTTACGTGTTTTGGTTGGGATTCGAACTCGTAACCTCATCAGAGTGAGATCAAATCAAACATTTACAAAATGCTTCATATTTTGCCATAAATATCAAAAAATTTTTAGAACTACCAAAATCTGTAGTTAAAGCGTGCACATACATTTAAAAAGAGCAGATATGTCGGATTTTATATAATCGATATTTGCAAAATCGTTCAAAAAACGAAATAAAATATTTACGTTATCGTTACGTTTTACATTATTGTCACCAGATGAATTTTTAAAACGATACGAAAGTAATTATTATTAACAACGCTACTTAAGTTCGGCATCGCTTTCGTCGAAGAAATTTGCCACTAAAATTTTCTACATTTTATAAATTATGTACCAAATTAACTCTGTTCTGTGCAACATTTTCTATGAATGATTTTTGTGAAAAATTATCTGACGCTAAGCGAGTGACCACTGCCCCTTGTTTAGATTCTAATTTATTTGGACTAAAAAGTGAAATAAAGTAATTTGTATTTCAAAATCAATCTCAACGTCAGTAGGAATTGAGCGCATCTTTTATAAATTTGGCTTGGTACATAGGAAACTCCTAATCCAATTTTATACGGACTACTAGTTTTTATTAATCAACCGTTTGAAATATGTACCTATGAAACCGACGGTTTTGAGTTTTTTTAAATGCAAACATATATTTTAAATTGAAATAAAAATATATTGCTTTCATATTCAAAATCTTGTTGTTTTCAATCTTTTGTTAAAAATTATACTGTTTCACCCAACCAATATTCTTATGAGGATGATATGAATATTGTAATCCGTAATTTATAATTGTCAAAAACTCTATTTCTTTATTTAATCAAATTTTTTACATGCATCAGGTCATTCGGGACTCAGGTTAAACATAAATCACAGATTTTTTATCATAATTAAAATTTCTGAAGTTTATGTTAGCCAATAAAAACAAAAATGTCATTAGATTGAGCGATAAATTATTCTTTGGCATCTTGCATGTTACAAATATTTGAGAATATTGAAGAAATCTAGAGAAGCTTAAAAAAGATTCTTAACAATCGTCGCAAAATCTTGAGAATCTTACCGAATCTCTTGAGAATTTCAAAAAATCTTGAGTACATTTGGACATACAGAGTTTCTTCAGATAATCTAGGGAATCATGAGAATCTTGTAAATATGAAGAGAACCTTAGAAATCTTTAGAGAACCTTTAAATAATCTTACAATATTTAGGATACCTATTTTGTTTGTGATTTTCCACTCCAATTAGATATTTTAATTTAAAACATAAAAGAACGAATCTCCGTAGTATAAAATATATTAAATACAAAAATTGTGTTCTCAATTTCTGCGCCCTTCAAATAAAACGCCCTAGGCGGTTGCCTATTTTGCCTACCCCTCGTCCCGGCTCTGTATATGTATATATATATATATATATATATATATATATATATATATATATATATAATATATATATATATATATATATATATATATATATATATATATATATATATATATATATATATATATATATATATATATATATATATATATATATATATATATATATATAATTTTTTTTTTTTTGTTTTTCCGTCTCCGCTTTACATATATAGTCGTTTGGCATCAAAATTTTTCCGAAATTCCAAGATGACGGACATTGCAATAGGTAGATTTTTATATGAAATCTACCTAAATGTGTGGTAAATGATGTCTATGATGACTTCAGATGTCTTGAATATTTGAAAATCTTGTGAAATTTTTGAAAATGTATCTGAATGCATGCTATTTAGGAGCTAGATATTCAGTAAAAGATGAATCTGCACTACTTAGAGCATAGTTGTCATAAAACATGTATTGCTCGTCGGCTTTTCGACACCAGTCTTACAAATTTTATTATCCTTCATTAGACTCTGAATCTCAACTTCAACATACAGGAAGGCTGCGTTCAAACCTCCGCGTTTATTTAGGTGCAAACAGGAGCTATCATCAAGTAGTCGTGTGAATCACATATCAAATGAGATGCAGTCGATGTGAGTGAATCTGAAGACCTGAAGACATTTAAACATTCAAATGACGGATTGGTTTTTGTGAACAATTAAGCTTAAGTACATATTGGAAATCACTTGAATTTTGCAATTCGAAATAACTTTTCATTTTCTCTAAAATTCCTTTAGAAAAAATTTTGTTGTGTTTCGTGTCAGGATTCGAACTACATTCATCAGAGACACATTGTTCAAATCCCGTGTGTCTTACACAACTTAGCCAAAGCGGCGATGACGAAACATATTTTAATTTTGATGTTCAGATAATTTCTAAATTGAAACTTCATCATTTTTCATATTTACTTAAGTTGAATTTTTCATCTATGATTACATATTGAAAATGACTGTTCGGACTTCGGATATGCATTGCACTACAAAGGAAGCGAAAATCAAATATCGGTTAACGGTGTAGGACATTATTAAACAATAACCAAATCATATAAATCACACTAAAACTATATAAGGTGAGTGATCTATGTATACCTCAAGTTTAACACAAAAAAGCATTAACTCAAGACGATGAAGAAGGAGAACCATTTTACAGAAATATTTCGAAATAGTTACGATGGAAACAAAACATAATAAAAGTTGCGAAAGGTATATTTAATAGAAGTTCAAATCGAAACTAGTGAAGAAGACAGACAGACAACTCACAACGACTGAAATAACTATTTGGTAGCTGGAGGTGGTGTTGTCCAGGTGTTGATCCTTGTTAGAGCTGTCTGAGATGACACTCGATGAGAAATCTGATCGAGGTTTTGTTTGATGGAGATGATGATGAAGGAGGTTGTTTAAATCTGTCACTTGAAGAACTTTTACTTCAGAAGCAATCTTCTACATCACATTTATGGCTTTGTGTTAGCATATATTTTGAACTTTATAAGATTATATTTCATCTTGAGTTGAATTTTCATTTACTTCTAATATTTCGTAGCAATTTTGCATTTTAATATAAGTTCTGTAAAAATTTTGACAATATTCTGATTAGTACCAAGCGATTTCATGGGAACTGGAATAAAGCAATTTTTCCCATAAACACAAACTTTAGTAGCAATTGTGACAGGAGTTATACTTATTGTTAAATGTTAGTAAATACAAAATAGACTGGGACAGAGACGCGTTTATCCAGAAGAAAGCAAAGAAATTCGCCGAGCACCCATCTGGCTCACGTAGTTTCTTTTAGGCAGTTGAATCAGTCCAAAGCAATTTTATTCGATCCTCTACTCCAACATTAGTTCTGAGTTACATCCCCGTGAGCAACTCGAAAGAGAAGGCGAATCTTAAGGGTCGTATATTTTTGCAGAAAACGCAAACATAGTTGAACCTCTTCATTCTCCTATACTCATTCCCCTAGTTAAATTTTCGTGCAATATTGTACGGAAAATGTTTCTTTCTATCAATACCAACAAGTTCGCTGGTCCCGACGGTATTCCACCCCTCATTCTTAAAAACTTTGCCAATTCTAACAAAAAAATTTTATTTATCGTACACAAAACCGGAAAATTTCCCGATTCTTGGCAGCTGACCAGCGTTAAACCCTTATCAAAGATAGGTAGTAAGGTAGACCCTAACAATTATAGAAAAATTGCAATTCTTTCTAATATGTTAACTAAAATCTAATAGAATATTTGGAGATGTCCCGAATTATTGACGATAAGCAGTATGATTTTCGTAGCAGTCATGCAACAGGTGATCTGTTAGTCTATCGGATCCCATCCTTTTAATAAATTGCTGGCAAATCATTGGGGAACTTTCAGTATTTCACTTGATATTTCTAAAGCATTTGATAAAGTCTGGCATAGAAATCTCACAGCTAAATTAAAATCTTATGGCGCATAGACCATCTTACTGTCTCTTGGATTCATAGTTTTCTTACAGGTCGCCAATTTTTTGTTAATGTATTATGTAGATGGTATTACATCCAATATTTTCACACCCAATGCTGGTTTCCCCAAGGCTCTGCACTCTCACCAGCCTTGGTTCTGCTATACATTAATGACTTACTTATTTCCACAGTACACCCATAGTTTTGCTGATGTCAGCACATTGCATACATCACATGCATCTCCTAAATTTCGATCTCATACTGCAGTCAACACTGATAGAGAGCTGCTAATTGATTCTATCAACAAAGACCTGGATCGTATATTGGAATGGGGCGGGGCGATCGTAATCTTGTTTTATTTAACTAACTACTTAAATGAATGTTGAAAGTGGTTGAAATTGAAATAATGCTTATTTTCGAATCCATTATTTTGTACAATTTCGTTCCAGAGGAAGAAAATGAGGAATAACAAAAAATAATATTACAGCCACAAACGTTCAAATTCCAATTCAGTATCTTTACGAGCATGGAAAATGTTTTACAACTCGAGATTTGTTATATACTTTTTCTACGACTTTGTTTTAATGCCCAAACGCATATAATTACTTGAAAAAATGAACTACTAATTATAAATTAAATGCAAATAGTTTACAAATTGTGGTAGGCTTTGCATTATTCTGTGTCAAAATGAATTGAAATACTAAATTTTTAAAAATCAAATTTTTCTTTAAATAAAAATTTTTCTTTTTATTAAAAGCGTGCGGTAATATATATATGAAAATCCATTACCGCACGCTTTTTTTTACTTACCGCACGCTATTTGAAATAATCAATTTACATGTCATGGATAGTGTGATGTAATTTATAATTTACTGTGATAGGAGTAGAAAAATTAGTATATTACATATCAAGAGTTGTAAATAGCATTTTACATGCGAGGGAAAATTTTGCGCACGAGACGCGTAGCGTCGAGTGCAGTATCTTCACGAGCATGGAAAATGCTTTACAACTCGAGATTTGTTATATACTTTTTCTACGACTTTGTTTTAATGCCCAAACGCATATAATTACTTGAAAAAATGAACTACTAATTAAAAATTAAATGCAAATAATTTACAAATTGTGGTAGGCTTTGTATTATTCTGTGTCAAAATGAATTGAAATATTTAATTTTTAAAAATAAAATTTTTTCTTTATATACAAATTTTTCGTTTTATTAAAAGCGTGCGGTAATATATATATGAAAATCCATTACCGCACGCTTTTTTTACTTACCGCACGCTATTTGGAATAATCAATTTACATGTCATGGGTAGTGTGATGTAATTTATAATTTACTGTGATAGGAGTAGAAAATAGTATATTACATATCTAGAGTTGTAAATAGCATTTTACATGCGAGGGAAAATTTTGCGCACGAGACGCGTAGCGTCGAGTGCAGTATCTTCACGAGCATGGAAAATGCTTTACAACTCGAGATTTGTTATATACTTTTCCTTCGACTTGGTTTTAATGCCCAAACGCATATAATTACTTGAAAAAATGAACTACTAATTATAAATTAAATGCAAATAGTTTACAAATTGTGGTAGGCTTTGCATTATTCTGTGTCAAAATGAATTGAAATATTTAATTTTTAAAAATCAAATTTTTCTTTAAATAAAAATTTTTCTTTTTATTAAAAGCGTGCGGTAATATATATCGTCGCAAAAACAACCAAAAGGCTGTAAAAAAGCCGCGCCATGTTTTTCTTTAGCTTGAAACTATCATTTTAACTATAACAAATAAATTCTTGTATCTTTTTCTTTACAAAAACTTCTCAAATCATAAAGCACTAGTTATAAAATTTCTTAATGGCATTTTGTTTTCTAAACATCTAGCTATATTATATAATTTAAGTAATACTCTAGAACTACATATCATAATTCTAAAATATATAATAAATATGCACATTTATTAAAATTTATTTAAGCAGAGGATATATAATTTATTTTTTTTTCTATAAAAAACCGCTCACTTTCACTTACATATTTCTTGAACAAAAACCTTGGTGCGACCTTTTCTTAATATGACAATAAAGCCAACCGCATAGTGACTATGGTTGACTCATAATAAACATTATATTGAAATAAACATTGATTAAATAGCAATCTTAAATGAATATCAATGAATGTTAAAATTCAGTACGAAAAGAAATTTATTGATAATGTTATTTCATAGTCATCTTTATATTGTTATAGTTGCCATTTGCTAGATATTCTTACAGCAAATCATGTCTTATATAAAATTAAGCATACCGTAATAATATAAAGGGAATTTCAAATAGATTACTATACTTCAGGAAAACTGTAGAAAATATGAATACTGACTTAATTAATATAATTAGAAGTCCACTGTTGAATTCATCGGCTTTTCACAGTCGTCTGAAAACAGACCTTAGGAATGACATTATTAAATTAATTGAGAAAAGGTCGCGCCAAGGTTTTTGTTCAAGAAATATGTAAGTGAAAGTGAGCGGTTTTTTATAGAAAAAAAAATAAATTATATATCCTCTGATTAAATAAATTTTAATAAATGTGCATATTTATTATATATTTTAGAATTATGATATGTAGTTCTAGAGTATTCCTTAAATTATATAATATAGCTAGATGTTTAGAAAACAAAATGCCATTAAGAAATTTTATAACTAGTGCTTTATGATTTGAGAAGTTTTTGTAAAGAAAAAGATACAAGAATTTATTTGTTATAGTTAAAATGATAGTTTCAAGCTAAAGAAAAACATGGCGCGGCTTTTTTACAGCCTTTTGGTTGTTTTTGCGACGATTTGACTGTTTTTTGTAAAGTTATAATATAATATGGGAGAATCAAATTATTATTATCCATATAAAATGTTTTCTACAGAGAACTTTACTCTCGATTTTTTATCAATCTAGGACCTAGGTGCAATATTTAAAAAAATAAAAGTATCGTTTTTATGTAAACAGGTCTCAACTGACATGAACAACTCATGAAAAAGTAAAAGAAATATTCGAAAATAAGTCTAAAGCAATGCATTCGAAAATTAATAAAATTATTACATACAACGGAAACACATAAAAACTATAGTCTTTGACTAATAATTTTAAAAAATGAACATAACTATTTTATAAAAGTTCTTGAGGATAGCATAAAAGCTTAAATCGATTGTTATTTACTCTAAATAACTAATAAACAAAACAACATTGTGCGAAAAAGGATGTGAAATTAAGTGTTTCGCAATTAAACAATTTTTTTAAAAATTCTTGATTATGTTCAGCCAAGTACCATTGGTGTCTTCCATAAACTTTATAGTCTATGATTGACTGAAAGTTTTAAAAACTTTCAGTTTTTACGGTTATATATCACCTCAATCTCGAAATCGGCACATATTTGTCATTTTCGCCTAATCTTATCACATAAATATACGTAAATACATATATTTTCATTTTCAGTGAGAAAGTCGTTGTAAATAATGGATAATAAACAATCAAGTCCTCACCATGCATAAGGGTTTTGCTCTATTTTTTCCAAGTACGGAACCCTTAAAATAATAATAAAATTTTCTCAAATTCTTTTCTTTATATCTTATAAAGCTTAAAAACACAAAATTTTAAAGCCTACTAAATTATTTTTTAATCTCATCACTTCAAAATAACTACCAACGTTCTAAAATAAAATGAAATAAAAATTAAAATTTATTATCGATATAACATTTGTTGGGTTCTCTCAGATAACAAATTTACATAATAGACCAAATACATGTTTTCACAACATTGTTTTCTTAACACATCAATAATAGGTCTTTTTACTGAAAGCATATTCTAAATATATTCTTTTTTCTAATACTTTTATAATTACCAACTTCCATTTAATATATTAATAAAACATTTGAAGGGTTTTCTGGATACAAACATAACAATCTGGGTTCGTGTTTAAGTTTTTTAACTGTTGTTAAATATTACCAATATTGAGGGATAATAAATTTCAATTCGCATAATTTTGTGTTTTTCAATTCTGTACATTTGGTTGGTTTTTGAAAATTCGCCAAAATGATACTAAATTACTACATTCATATCAATGCTACCAACGTGGTATAAAAATTTGTAAAAACATTTTAATTTTACTAAAAGTTTGGGAAAGCAAAATTTTGATTTTATAAACTTTCAGAAAAAAGCATGAATGCTGAATTTTTTTTTACTAATGAGAAACATATAGTTAAATAAGATATACTTTTATTGATAACTTTGAATACAGTTGTAGAAAAAATGCAAATTATTCGAAATGAAAATTTTAACCTTTAAAACCTATTCGGTGCACAGTATATATACTAGTAGTGTCTTTCAAAACATGGCGCGCAAGACACTACCGCGTCTCTTGATATGAAAATCCATTACCGCACGCTTTTTTTACTTACCGCACGCTATTTGAAATAATCAATTTACATGTCATGGATAGTGCGATGTAATTTATAATTTACTGTGATAGGAGTAGGAAAATATATATTTCCTCTGTTCGGTTGTTTGTGACTGAACTCCTCCTAAACGGCTTGATTGATTTTTATGAAAAAGTGTGTGTGCATTAAAGTTGATCTAAGAATGGTTCATATCTATAATTGGATAAAATTGGACAAAATGGCGGGGGGTCTCCCGAACACCTGAAAGTTTAAAACAATAACTTCTAATCCTGGCTTTCAATCTTATTGATACTTGATATATAAGGTTTTAGTACTGTTTCCAATATTTCTGCGTACCCACTTTGGATTTGTCACTTCCGGTTAAAAAGTTTTTTTTAAATTTTTTTGAAGGATTTATTCCTACTATAGTCTACAGTTACAAATCGATTTTCATAAAACGTTGATGTAAGTTAAAACAAACGATTTAAAAACGATTTTATAAGCTTTTGAATACATTGGACAAAGGGTTGGAGGGGCATGGGGGTCTTCAGAACTCCGGTTTTCGTAAAGATCTATAACATTTGTACCTGATAATCGAATTGATTGGAGATTGGAAGGACAAAAAACTGATTAGTTTCTGGGCGATATTGGAAAATGACGTGAGGGGCCTCTTGAGGATCTCTTTATTTGAAACTTCAATTATACATCAGTTTCTGATAATGGATTTTGACGAAACTTGGTATATATGCTAATATGATTTGTAAAAGTTTTGCATTTTTGAAAGTATATATTTCCATTTCCATATTTCCAAGTATATATTAATTACATTAATCATGCGTGGCTACGTGATCGAGCTATTTGGGCCGCAAAAACTATAGATGTCGATACAATCAATTTTAAAATACAACAGTTATTGTATTGTCTGGCAATGAAATATCCTTCAAACCGATTTTCTCTGTTCTCAATCCTGAGGAACGTTCATCTATCCTGTTGAACTCTTGAATTTATTGGATTTAACTAGAATGTCACCACATAATTTTCGATTGAAGATTGGTTCACCAATTATTTTGCTTAGAAATTTCAATACCATTTTAAATGGCAAGTTTCAAGGTGAAATTGTTATTTTAATTGTAGTTTTGCCATATGATCCCTTTAGACTAGCATCCTATTTAAACGTTTATACTTTCCAATTCAATTGGTATTTGTAATGACTATTAATAAGTAACAAAGTCAAACAATGTGAATTTGTGAGCTGGATCTAGAAACCCCGTGCTTTTCGCATAATCAATTATATGTTGCGTGTTTGAAGGTTAGAAAACCTTCAAGTTTGTTCGTGTATTCCGCTATGGAATTAGCAAAAAATATTGTTCAGCATATCGCATTAAGATAATATTAAAAAAAATTGTATTCCTGTTTAATAATTAATGTATATAATAATAAATAATAGTTTCGTTTAATAGCCAAATAAAATTCCAACCAAACTATGCAGCCATTATTATTAAACTGAATGAATTGGAGGTAGAATGTCGATTAGGATTGACAATCGCTGATCAAAAGTTTTCTACAAATAAATTATAGGTGGTACGAAGTTCACCGGGTCTGCTAGTTAAGTTATATGTATATCTTCTAAGTTCTAGTTCTTAGAATTCAAATAAGAAAAAAAATAATTAAGCAAATAGTAGATTCTTGTACGAGTTTAGAATGGTGGCAATTCTTCACGAGGACGAAGATTCACGGAACGAGCGAAGCGAATGGAGGAAATCATCCGAGTGAAGAATGGCCATCATCCTATGCGAATACAAGATGCTATTTTATCCACGACTGCAAAATATTTCGAATAAATTCGAATAATTTACAGTTTGCTAAAATTTTTATCACCATATTGAAAAACATCATAGACAGCATAGAAAAACAAAACAAATGAC
This sequence comes from Diogma glabrata, assembly GCA_963693315.1. Taxonomy (NCBI): domain Eukaryota; kingdom Metazoa; phylum Arthropoda; class Insecta; order Diptera; family Cylindrotomidae; genus Diogma; species Diogma glabrata. Next base: position 364,047,358 of record OY856186.1, on the reverse strand, counting down.
ATAACAAAAAATATTAAATTTTTTAATTTATATTTAATATATGTATTGTTCTCGTTTTAACCTTTTGATATTACTATACCAACAAATGTTAAGTTTTTATTTTGTAAGGGAATATCTAATAAACTATAGAACTGTTGTAGAATGTAACGATTGCGTTACATTCTACATCAAGTGAGAGAATGTATAACATTACAATGCAAGACATACACATGGAAAGCATTTATTCTATTGTAGTCGTGGATAAAACAAATTCTTGGAATATTCATGATTAAGAAATTTTGGAATACGGATGAAATATAATGAATGACATTTGTACAGAAACAATCGCTAATTGAAGTCCATTAATAGGGTATGTATGGCTTAAATGAATTTGAAAAAATTGCTGAGTTTACTGATCATGTTTTACCTGGGGGCACAGTGAGTGAAAACGCTTTCCCGTGGGGTCGACTACTGGGAACCAGGTCTGTTTTCTAGGTATTTTTCCCTACAAATAAGCTTTCTTAGATATTATTCGCTTAATTGGAATACCTGGGTGTATATTGTTTTTAAAAATTGGCTCAAAATGATTTGACCTAAGTGGGAATCGAATTCAGGTTCATCGATCCAAGTCCAGTTGGCTATTCAATCAATAACTCATCATACTGGTTCAATATACTAAACCTTATTATCAGTTTGTTTTCTGATAATATAAGTTTCCGGTAGTAGTTACTTCTGCAAACGGTTTTCATTTACATACCCTACTCTCTTCGAAGAATTTGTTCAAAAATCTTTAGGTTCAAATCCAAAAATGTTCTTATATCTTCGCTTTGCTAATACATTTTGGTTTTGTTATATCATATTTTGTTGTTATTATAAAATAATAAATAGATATGAAGTTGTTATCAATATTCAATAGAAAACTAAAATATAATTACAATGCAGTTTTGCAATTAACATGTTTATTCACTTAGATTTACGATATTTTAAATGATTTAAAAAAAATGAACATTTTAAACAAATAATACGCATTTTTGTACTGAGATAACACGTAACGAAGTCATTAAAATACGACAACCATAAATTAGTCATATAATATAAATATATCAAAAAACAATTAGCAAAAGCTAACGTTAATAAAACTTTTGCATTAAATCTGTTCAGAATTTTAAATTTGTGGATGTTGAACTTCCTAATGATTACTGATCGTGATTGTTAGCCGGCTTTGTTTGTTGAAAATTGAGCTAACTAAGTTTTAAAGTCAACTGTTATCAAGGACGTCCCGATATTTACGCAAGATTTGAATGAAACAGAAAACACTTTTACATATTTTTAAAATAACGATTTTAGTGCAAATTTGTCTTTACCGTTTTGCATAGATGTGGTTGTGGGCTTGTTAGCATACACTTTTACTTAAAAATCAGGAGATCAATTTTAATCACCAAAACGAGAAGGTATATAAACGATATATATATAGCACCAGGAATTGTCTCAAGCAGTAATTGAATTGTTTCACCGGATGTATGGTATGTGGTACCGTCTTATTGAAATCACATGTTGTCAACATCAAATTCAATTTAGGTAGAAATAACTCGGCTATCATGTCTCGATATCGAGCACCACTAACACCCTCTGCTTGACCAACCTTATTTTTGAAGAAGTATGGTCCGGCAATTCCCAAAAATCCATACTGAACAGTATCACGTTTGTGGATGCGTTTGGTTTTCGAGAATCTGTACATCTCTGTTCTATAAAACCAAAATGATGCAGTTCATCGCTTAGAATGATTTTGCGTATAGATTTTCAATAATCTATTTAAGTTCATTGATCCAATAATCCATTCAAGTTCATCTATCTAACTAACTAGTTCTTGTTTTAACTGAGCTTTGGAAGCATGCTTCTAGATCTGTAGTGAGTATACGCAGTACATCAGAGCTTCTTGAAATTTGCAAATTTTGTCAACGACGCCGAATCGAGAATCTTCACCAATACTCTCGCGTACTATTTTGGTATTAATATGTAAACGACATGTTATTAGATGACTAGTTTCATCAATTAGATGACTAGTTTCATCCAGCGTACCTAAATTTTTCAATTACTCTCTTTTAGTTGACGAAATAAATTAATATTGCGTACGAAATTCAAACATTCATTATTTAAAATAAATTTTAAATTCTGAAAACGCATTTTTTTCTTTTGTAGTGCTTCATTTCTACTAACCCTAAACTATCAGCTGTCAAATGCCATTTTACTGGTTGCAAACACTTTAACGCACAAATAAATTCAAATCTTGAGTAAATTTTGGGACTCGTTTTAGTATAACCTATACCAAGTAACATCTTTTTTCTACTAACGGGCTAATACTGGGGTACAAAAATTAACTAAAACTTGCAAGGTTTACATCCACCTGCAAGGTTTACTATCCGAAATCCGAATCCTAATCTTGCTTGTTACTTTTAAGTGTAGACATCATCGTGTCGAATTCTTCCTTGTCTGTTGGTTTCATTAGCCATATCACACAGTTTGGTGCCGTTTAGTTATGCTAAGTAGTCTGCATAGTCTGCTTATAGACAGATTTTTGTTTTCGTTTTAAATAGCAAATATTGGTTGAGGGTCCGTTTAAAATATTCTAGACTGTTGGAAGAATCTCTTAGCATCCTGCTTTTGCACCATGATCTCCATATTTGTGTACAGATATATGAAACGGTATCATGCGAGCTCTTGACCTTCGATAATAGTTATAGCTTTTTAAAGGGCTTTATAGAAGGTTTTTTTTCTCATCAACGGTATTTTAACGGTATTTCAACGGCATTTTAACTCAAAAAACACATATTGGGGATCAAGAATCACCACAACAAAAGGTAAAGAGCTGTACGAAGCAGAACAGATAAAAAAGTGTGATTTTCATTCCGGTGGTTCACCGAGCTACTGGCCAACTGACCATGGTAAGGTACCTGATTTGATAAACTTCTTCATTACAAGGGCTATGTCAAAAAACTACATAGATATCGAAAATAACGAAGGGTTGTCATAAGATCACTCTCCTGTTATGATGACAGTTAGTGAAAATATAATCAAGCGGATATATGCACCTAAACTAACAGGTAAAAACACTGATTGTACTGTTTTTCGTGAGTGTATATAGAAGAGAAAATAGATCTACAAGTACCAATTAGAAAACAAGAACAGCTAGAAATAGAGCTAGAAAGGCTGGTTGAAGCTGTACATTTTTCAGCAACGACAAGTATTCCAGCACCCCATTCTAATCGTAATCTAACCGCAAACCTTTACCATGGAGTTAAGAGAATTGATACCATCAAAGCAAAGCAAAGCACGTAAGATTTGGCATACAACTCGATCTCCAGAACACAAAACTATTTTAAATAATCTGTGCATACAAGGAAAGACAGCTATTAAAAAAGCAAAATATGAATCAATCAACAAATATCTTTCAAGTCTTTCTGGTGATAAAGGCAATGAGTACTCACTCTGGAAAGCAACAAATGGACTCAAAACAGATTCCTCCGATTAAAAAAGATGATGAAACATGGGCCAGAAGTGCCCAAGAAAAAGTTAATCTATTTGCAGAATTACTAGAAGCCACCTTCAAGCCATTTGGTCGACTGACAGAAGATGAAAACATAACAAAAGCGAACAAAACTGATTCACAAAAAATATAATATGTAACATTACATGAACTTAAAGAAGAAATACGCACCAGTTTGGTTCCAAAAAAGCCCCAAAGCTACGATTTAATCACCAGTGAAGTTGTTAAAATGCTATCTGATAAAGGTATGCGCAAAATGCTTCATACCATTAATGCAGAGGTCCGGTTTAGGTATGTACCGATGCAATGGAAAATAGCAGAAGTGATTATGATCCCAAAACTGAATAACTCACCAAATAACAACAACTCGTATAGACCGATATCATTACTCCCAACGATATCGAAGCTTTTTGAAAAACTTTTTCTTAAAAGACTTAAGCCAGTAATAGAAAATAGAAACCTCATACCTTCGCATCAGTTTGGTTTCAGAGAAAACCACTCTACCATCGAACAAGTGCACAGGATCACGAATATTATTGAAGAAACGATTGAAGTCAAAAGGGTATGCTCTGTAGTTTTTCTTGATGTCACTCAAGCTTTTGATAAAGTTTGGCATCATGGCTTAAAGTATAAATTGCATAGAGATCTGCCCAAACAGTTTTATGAAATTTAGAGCTCTTATTTGGATGACCGCCACTTTAGAGTCAAATATGATGATAGTTATTCCACATTGAAAAAGACTGATGTTCCGCAGGATAGCGTCCTAGGACCGCTAATCTGAGATGGAAGGAACATGTTAAAAAGAAAAAAGGAGAACTGAATTTGAAATTTAGAAAGATGTACTGGTTACTTGGAAGAAACTCAGTACTATCTATTCAAAACAAACTGCTTCTGTAACGTCAAATACTGAAACCAGTATGGACGAATGTCCATATTGGTTGGAATGTCCATAATGTTAATTGACATGAATGTCAATTAACATTAATTCTATCGCAGTCTTATTTAGTTTAATTTTAAATCATCGCACGAAGTCTAATTTAGAACTAATCTCTTCTACAAAAAGGAATTCCTCATATATAATTCTGCTTAATTTCTCGTATATCCTAGAAAATTTCCATCTTTTACAAAGGACCAGAGGAAAGGACCAGAAATCTACGTCATTATTTTCGATATATTTTACTTCATGTTTTGACCCTTGTTCTTAGAAACGAATGTGATATAGATTTTATTTTTAAACACACATAAAAAAAATTTCTAATAATTCGAAAAATTATTTTTTATTCGCCTACATATTAAAGTGTTACTTTATTACTGTGATTTGCGGCTTTAAAGTATCACTTTTCAACTATTTATTTTGTTGTCATAGCTACGTCCAAAAAAGTAAAACAAATGTCTTTTGTTTAAATTCTATGAAAAATAAATTTTTTTATCAAAGCAACCCTCAAATTCAAAATTTCATTATCCGATTAAAATATTTGTTATCATTTGTTGTCATAGCTACACAATAATTTGGAAAAAATAATAAATATTTTGTCAAAGGTTACTTGTTCCACATATTTTTATTTTAAAATTTATGAAAATTTATAATATTAATTTAGAATAAACAACTTTTCTTAAAATATTTTGCTTGCGGCGAATAAAAAATAGTATATGATGCACGGACGTAAGCTATTTTGGACTTAATGTGGGTGCAAATTTTGGCTAGTGCCTCGATTTGCAAACTCCACATCCGTCCAAAATCTTTAGCTTTAGGTCCTAGCATCATAATGTACTATAAATTCAAATCTAGTAAATTCAAAATTCTAAAAACAGTTTGTGCAAAAAATGTTAGAAAATAACGTGGGTTTGATCTAACTTTACATATTCTTAAGCATTTTTGAGATATGAGTGAGTATTTATGGCAACAAATATCTTATCTAGTATTATTACTCGTAAAATGACTAGTTCAGGGATGCACCAAACCAATTGCCCTAATTTTTTATGTGGATATTCAGTAAAAATAATCCAAGAATCAAGGCTATGAGTACAAAAAAAACAACATGTAGATTTTGGGTTGGTCTATGACTCTATGCTATAACATATATCAAATATTAATACATAACTCCAATGTTATTTTATTAAATCAGATATATTTATAACATTCAGTATAAAAGTTATCCCAAATTTCCAAACCAACTTTAAACAAAACAAATAAAATAAAATGTATATTTTGAGTTTGAGTAAGTTTTGTCGTATAAAGTAGTACAGTTTGTAGTACACTGTACTGCTAGTGTGCTTTTCATAATTCAACCAAACCCAACGTAAAATGAACTGCCGCTACCAGTTACAGTTTTACTAATAATAGAACCAACCGTCAGTTTTAAATATATGTCAATTTGGTCGTAGTTTATGTAGTTTTCGACGTAAATATAACGACAGTTCAAATGTTAATAACTACGTCAGTTCTAAGTAGAATTTTTTAAATGAATTGTTTTGTTTATCAGCTTTCATTTCGTTTCCTAATCTATCTTTTTGTTTTGTCTGCAAACAATAGAGCAATTAGCATGCTGACATAAGTTGATATGATAAACAAAAACAAAATTTAAATAATCAACACCAAATATATACATTTTTATTTACAAATCTAATTTAAAAAAATAAAAAATATTATAAATAATAGATATGATGTTGTTCATGTTTTTAGGTAGATTTCATATAAAAATCTACCTATTGCAATGGGCTTCATCTCGGAATTTCGGAAAAATTTTTGTGCCAAACGACTATATATGATAAGCGGAGACGAAAAAACAAAAAACAAAAAAAATGTATATATATATATATAAACGATATGAGATATAACGAAAACGACCGGCACTCTCACGGTCGCATTTGTTGAGGGAGATCAAAAAAATTTTCTGTACTTGTGTGTTCTAATAATATCTTGGACAAGTTCGTGAATCAGCAAAATCCGACACGTGGTTAAGAAACTAGAGGCTTTTTTCTGAAAAAAAATGATTTTTTAAAACCGTTATAACGGCCGTTTGGATACTAATATTTCAAAAAATTTAACAAATTTAAAATCTTTGAAATCTTTTTTATCAATATGTTTTAAAAATAGACCTCTGCAGTTAGAGGTTCCTGAGTGAGTGGCTCCAACAAAAAAGTTTGCAAAAAAAATTTTTTTGTTAAACAACCGGCACTCTCACGGTCGCATTTATAAGGCCAGATCAAAAAACCTTTTCTAAAAATGTGCGTTTTATTAATATCTTGGACAAGTTCGTAAATCAGCCCAATCCAACACATGGTTAAGAAACTAGAAGCTTTATACTAGAAAAAAACTCTGTTTTTTAGATCCGTTATAACGGCCGTTTGGATATTAATATTTTTAAAAATTTCATAAATTTAGAATCTTTGAAACCTTTTCAATCAGTTTCTTTCAAAAAAAAGACCTCTGCAGTTGGAGGTTTCTGAGTGAGCGGCTCCAACAAAAAAGCTTGTAAAACACAAAATGCGTTTGAATCAACCGGCGCTCTCACGGTTGCATTTGTGGAACCAGATCGAAAAACCTTTCTTAAAAACGTGTGTTTTAATAATATCTTGGACAAGTTCGTAAATCAGAAAAATCTGACACATGGTTAAGGAACTATAGGCTTTATACTAGGAAAAAAAGTGTTTTTTTTAATCCGTTATAACGGCCGTTTGGATGCTAATATTTTTTAAATCTCCATAAATTTAGAATCTGTGAAAAATTTTAATCCGTTTCTTATAAATATAAACCTCTGCAGTTAGAGGTTTTTGACTTGTTGGCTTCAACAAAAAAGTTTGCAACAATCCCCAACTACAATTTCCAAAAACCTTATAACAGTCAATGTTAACCTTATAACAGTCAAAAAATAAAAGATTTGAATAGAAGAAATAAATTTTTTTTTCTTAGAAATAAACTATTTTGATATTTTGCAGTAATTGCACGACATATGATATAGAATAGGTTTGTGTCATAAATTGTCACACACATGTTCTGTGGTAGATTTGATATTTGTTTGTTGCAAAATTGGATAGATATAATTTTGCTTGTAGGTAGCTAATTTTCTTTTTAAAATTTGTTCGATATCTGTTTTAAATTAGTTTGTTTTGTTTAAACTAATCTGATACATCAGATTCTACTGGCACACAAAACTGTCTGATCTCGAAATCTACCTATTTCTAGCGGATATACGTGCCGCTTGGACTTTTTAGCGTTTGGTTCTATTTTTATAGTCCTAACCGAGACGAGCCCTAACTCCGGTCGTAATTCACAAATTGATATAATAGTAGCAAGCTTAGTAATAATATGAAATTTAAAACTATTTGTTTTTAGTAAAATGTGTTGTGTCTTGTGTATAATTATAGATGTGGCACAAAAATACATAGAAATCTTTTAAGACCGGCGTTCCACAACATTGGTTTTTTTAATTTTTTGTTAAAGAATGGATAACAAAACAATAAATCCTATTAAAAATAAAATATGAAATAGACTAATATTTCATGATAGGATAAAGAACATAAAAATCAAATGAAAGGCAAAATGCAAATTTGTTTTAAATATTCGCAGGAACAAAACTAAAATGGGGTTGCCAATAATCCAGTTGTTTTCTTCAATGATAAAAGCTTAGATATACCTAAGTTTACCATTTCTTCGAGTAAGCAATAATGTGCCGTTATCAAGGAATATTTCACAGTTCATTCGCCACCACCCCTAAGATATCACTTCGGTTAGTGATATCTCACTGCTGTTGCCAGTGGTATGTGATATCTCATGTTAACTCGTATGTCAATAGCAGGAACTGGAGTGATTGTCACACCTGTAGATTAAAAATTAGAAAAAATTACAAATCAACAAAAACTGATCCCTCCCCTCCATGCGTCTTCCATTTCATACATGTTTTCGATTTAAACGTGAATATTAAATCATTCAATCAAAAAGATTCACTAACTTTTATGATAGTAACTAAAGCGTATAAATAGCAAACTATTCAGCCAATTTCAATTTGGAAAATAATTTGTGTATGAATCATAATCCAGATTTAAATTTAGTCGTTTATACATAGTGGGCCGCATTAATAAATTACGCAAAGCAAAAGAATGATTTTCTTCTTTTTCTCTATTGATTTTTTCTTTCTTTTTATTTTATGTCTGTGCGTTCGATTTGACTGACTTCAACTGAAAAAAATGCCGAGTGGCAGGATGTCCGCTAGAAATAGGTAGATTTCGAGATCAGACAGTTTTGTGTGCAAGTAGAATCTGATGTATCAGATTAGTTTAAACAAAACAAACTAATTACAAACAGATATCGAACAAACTTTAAAAAGGAAATTAGCTATACTTACAAGCATAACTACATCCATCCAATTTTGCAACAAACAAATATCAAATCTACCACAGAACGTGTGTGTGACAATTAATGACACTATATGAAAAACACACGGCAAACCTACCCTATATCATATGTCGTGCAATTACTGCAAAATATCAAAGTAGTTTATTTCTAAGAAAAAAAATTAATTTCTTCTATTCAAATCTTTTATTTTTTTTTCATTGACTGTTATAAGGTTTTTGCAAATTGTTGTTGTTGTGGATTGTTGCAAACTTTTTTGTTGAAGCCGAGAGTCAAAAACCTCTAACTGCAGAGGTTTATGTTTATAAGAAACGGATTAAAATGTTTCCACATATTCAAAATTTATGAAGTTTTTAAAAATATTAGTATCCAAACGGCCGTTATAACGGATTTAAAACAACAATTTTTTTTCTAGTATAAAGCCTCTAGTTTTTTAACCATGTGTTGGATTTTGCTGATTTGCAAATTTGTCTAAGATATTCATAAAACACACATTTTTAAAAAAAGTTTTTTGATTTGGCTCCACAAATGCGACCGTGAGAGTGCCGGTTGATTCAAACGCATTTTGTGTTTTACAAGCTGTTTTGTTGGAGCCGCTCACTCAGAAACCTGCAACTGCAGAGGTTTATTTTTTGGAAGAAATTGATTAAAAAGGTTTCAAAGATTCTAAATTTATGAAGTTTTTAAAAATATTAATATCCAAACGGCCGTTATAACGGATCTAAAAAACAGACTTTTTTTCTAGTATAAAGCCCTTTAGTTTCTTAACGATGTATCGGATTTGGCTGATTTACGAACTTGTCCAAGATATTAATAAAACAAATTTTTTTAAAAAATTATGTAAAAATAGAAATATTAGCTGTAACTATTGTGTTGCATCGTTTCTAGGGTTCCGTACTTTTAAAAAGTAAAAACGGTACCCTAATGGTAAGACTTCGGTATCCGTCCGAATTTCTACATAATCGCTTTACTCACAAACTATAAGTGCTATCGACTTGAAATTTTATATAGTTATTAAACGTGTTGTCCCACGCCTGCTGATAATAAAAAAATTATAAAAAATATTTGTTTTAAAATATATTTTATGGACATAGATAAGGAGATAATAAGACAAAAATTGTTGTTTAAGGAATCGAGTTTGGTTTAGAAAAATCGAAAAAGATGGAAATATTTCAAAATAAAATTTCAATGAATTTTCGACTGCTTAATTTTTTAGTTAATGCCAAAAATGAGTGTTTTTCTGTACCCCGCCACCCGCCCCCCTTTAACATCGAACAATACAAAAGAAAAAATTCAAGGTTGTAGGAATTTCGCATAAAAAAACACGGACAATTTTGTTATGGTTGTTATAATTTCAAATGTTCATTGGAGGGGTTAAGACTTAAATGTTTAATTTTTTGTACGGCACCCTCCCATTTCGTGTCAATACCCATAAAAATATTGTTTGCAAAATTTGAAATCAATTGATCAATTCCAAGGCGTGCTCCCGGCCACTTAAAGTTCAGAGGTTTTGTTCTTTTATTCCCTGGCCAATTAAATTGCCACTAAAATTTCAAGTGCCCAGGGGACGGCTTAAAATTGAACGATTGATTTCAAATTTTGAAAATAATATTTTTATGGGTATTGACACGAAATGGGAGGATGTCGTACAAAAAATTAAATTTTTTTTCTACACTAAAACTTCAAGTGCCCAGGGGCACGGCTTAAAATTGAACGATTGATTTCAAATTTTGAAAATATTATTTTTATGGGTATTGACACGAAATGGGAGGGTGTCGTACAAAAAATTTAAATTTTTGTTTTAGGCCCAGAACAAAACCTCTCAAATTTAGGAGGCACGCCTTAGAATTGAACGATTGATTTCAAATTTTACAAATAATATTTTTATGGGTATTGACACGAAATGGGGGGTGCCGCAAACTGTGAAATGAAAATAAAATTCTAGAGTAACCTAAGAGCCACCCTAGACTGCTGCGCGTATACTATCAAATCTTCTTCAATGTTGTGAATATACGACATGCTATATCTGACTACGTATTATGATGTTTAAATAATACTTGGCGGTAAATTATGAGATTAAACCACTGATATAATTTAAATTATTCCGTCCAAGAGTCCGTAGTCTAGAACTGTCCCGGCAATTTAAGGGTATGTTTGCTCAAGTAATCTGCACCAATAAATATACCGTTAGACCCGTTTGACAAAGTCAACTGAGGTCGTCGGGAAAATCAGAATGAAAATAAAACTACTATTAAGTTCAAAACTGAATCATATTTATTCCTCAAATATCCAATCTATTTATACAACTTTTCAAACATAATTCCCCTTAAAATTAGAGTACTAAATCTATGTACATAAGTTCATTCCCTCCCAAAAAACAATTTGGATTTCTCATTATAAACTAACATAATGCCTATCAGCAAAATGTCAATTACTTCGGTCTGAAAGACCTAAGTATTACATTCATGAGCCAAAAGTGAAATTCTTACCCCCACTTTTTCTAGCATTTCTCGACATTTTAGGACCTACTGATTGTATATTTAGGACCTACTGATTGATTGTACTTAAAAAAATGTATGTCTGCCGGCCGGCCGGCCGTTCTTACCTACGAAATCTAGAAAACCGCTGGAGGGAATTCAAAAAATTTTCTACAAATAGGTATACTCAAGAGACAGGTCCGAAAGGACGCTGTGTTCGATAACTGTACCGGAAGTGAGTCAAAAAAATCATTAAATGTGTCAAAAATAGCAAATTTTCATATTTTTGACATATTTTGTAGGAACATTGAATTTGGAGAAATCTTGATGGTAGGGATTGGTATGTGAGATCAAAAACTAGATTATTGCATTAGAAGTTTGTCAAAAAAATGTTGTCAAGTGTGTCAAAAGAAAGATTTTTATTTATTTTTTACCATTTTTTGGAAAACAATAAAACTACTTATTTGTATGACATGAAATTTTATTATTATTATAGAGAATTTTAGTATTATAAGTTTGTCAAAAAAATGTTGTCAAGTGTGTCAAAAGAAAGATTTTGATTTATTTTATTACCCATTTTTTGGAAAAAATAAAATTAATTATTTTTAGGACATGAAATTTTTTTATTATTATAGAGAATTATGGCATTATAACTTTGTCAAAAAAATAATGTCAAGTGTGTCAAAAAATGATTTCATTTATTTTTTTAGCCAATTTGACGTAAGTGTAATTGCACATGGAATTGGTCATTAAAATTTTTGAATTTGTTATAGTTTTTGAAATATTTTTGGAATTTTGAAAAAAGTTTGTATTTTTGATTTTGTGAGAATTTTTGGAATATTTTTAGAATTTTGAAAAATTTTAAATTTTTGATTTTATTCTAATTTTTTTTAATTTTGAAAAAACTTTGAATTTTTTTAATAATTTTTGCAATATTTTTAGAATTTTGGAAAAAGTTTGAATATTTAAGAATTTTTGAAATATTTTTGGAATTTAGAAAAATTTTAAATATTTGATTTTATTCTAATTTTTGGAATATTTTTGGAATTTTGAAAAAAGTTTCAATTTTAGATTTTTGAAAAAATAGAATTTTTGAATTTTATATATATTTTTAGAATTTTGGAAAAAGTTTCAAATTTTGATTTTGTAAGAATTTTTGGAATATTTTTAGAATTTTTAAAAATTTTAAATTGTAATATTAGTGGAATTTAGAAAAAGTTTAAATATTTGATTTTATTCTAATTTTTGGAATATTTTTGGAATCTTGAAAAAGTTTCAATTTTGTTATAATTTTTGCACTATTTTTAGAATTTTTGAAAAAAAATTTTATCTATGATTTTGTAATACTTTTTGGAATACATATTTTTACAATTTTGAAAAAAGTTTGATTTTATTTAATTTTTACAATTTTTTTGGAATTTTGAAAGAAATATGAATTTGTGATTTTGTAATTTCTCTGTAATTTTCTCGAAACGCTAAATGAAGTTTTGAGTAGTTTGCTGAGTGTATCATCTTTTCACTAAATTATGTTAATTTCTGATCTGTTATAATTTTCCGACAACGTATTAATGTTTCGTGTTAGTTTTGTAATTAATTTCTTCAAACAGAGATAAAAAAATACTTGTACTTTAACAAAGAGTTATGTTTGATATACATCGCTGCCCAAAACTAAAAACCATGTCCTCATAAAAGTTTTTTGCCGAAAAACTATATCAAAATCCTTAACCCAGACCGAAGTCTTAATATCTCAGAGCTTGAGATTTCAGCCCCTCCATATTTTTGTTATTGTTTTGTTTTAATAGTTTAATTCATTCATAAAACAAATTGAGAATCTGGATCATTTTGGAATGTATGTTTATTGATTCAGTAAGAAGAGATGTAGAAGTAGATGGATTCGAGATCCTCTACAAAAGTAGAAATTTCGACAAAAAATGTTATATGAAAGGTGATTTTTTTGTATTGCAAAACAGTTTTTGTAATTTTCGACTTATTTTCGGAAATGTAAAATTTTTTTTGTTCTTCTTTTATCTACGAACATTACAAAAGAAAATTTTTTAAAAAATTCACAGGTGTAGGGATTTTGGTAAAAGGAAACCAAAATTTTTTTTGGTTATTATAATTTCAAAAGTTCATTAGAGGGGGTTTAAAGTAGAAATTTTGAAAAAAACTTATTTTTGATCATGTCATGTGGGGTGTCATATGAAAGGTGATTTTTGTTGTAGTGAAACCCGTTTTTTTTGTAATTTTCGAAAGCACAGTTTTCAACTTATTTTCGAAAATATAAAATCTTTTTTTGTCCCTCCTTATCTACGAACATTACAAAAGAAAAAATTTAAAAAAATTCACGGTTGTAGGCATTTTGCTTAAAAGAAATTGAATTTTTATTTTGTTGTTATAATTTCAACTGTTCTTTGGAGGGGGTTGAGAGTAGAAAAAAATAGTAGATTTTTCAACAAGTGGTGAAAACGTCTCTTTTTGCGTGACTGGACGGTATAAGTTCAGGAACGCAAAAAGGTTTTTACCACGCGTATAAAACGCTATTTTTTCTACGCTTGTAAATATAAATTATAATATTTACAAATTCATCTACTAAAAACTTACAAGAGCTAACTTTGACAGTGGAAACCAAAATAGCAATATTGTATTTACATATAATTTTTAACAGTGTAAAATAATGTTATTATTGTATGCCAATACAATAATTTTCGCCTACAGATGGAAGACAATATGAATAGTTCGAAAATATAAATTTAAGTTTACACATTGAGATATCTCAATCGATATACATTGAGATATATCAATTGACGATATCTCGTCAAAAACATTATCTGTGTTTTTTTGCATTCTCGGATATATCTGTTCCGTGTTTTTTTTCATTCTCGGATATATCTCAGATCATATATTTTCTCTGAAAATTTTTACAGATATTACAGATATTTTTAGATTTATCCGATATAGAAAAAAAACACACTCATTATTAAAGTTTTTGTAAATTATAAAAGTTTATTCTGTTTTATTTGTTAGAAATATTGAAAGTACAATTAACATAATGATTAGTACTAGTGGTTGGTTTCATCGATGATGTAGATTCATGTGGGAAACTGATGTTTTGTTTAAAGGATTGAATATTTGAGATTGGATTTGATTTACTGTTTCTGTTTCAGTTGCTGTGTTTATTTCTGTCAATATCGCAGTATTTTCAAGGGATTGAATATTTTGATAGTATATTTGAGATTGGATTTTTTACTGTTTCTGTTTCTGTCAATATCGCAGTACTTTCAAGGGATTGAAATATTTTATTACCATCTTTTATTACCACAGTGCTCGATTTCGATCCACCATGTCTTTTAATTTCAATTAAATCAGCTCCTGCATCTGCCAAAACAGAAGTGGCTGAACATTATATAGATGATTCCATAAATAATAAAATAAAAAGAGGTAATAAAATATTTCAATTCCTTGAAAGTACTGCGATATTGACAGAAACAGAAACAGTAAATCCAATTTTAAATATTCAATCAATATATTCAATCCCTTGAAAATACTGCGATATTGACAGAAATAAACACAGCAACCGAAACAACAACAGAAACAGTAAATCAATCTCAAATATTCAATCCTTTAAATAATACATCAGTTCCCAACATAAATCTGCCATCGATGAAACCAACCACCACTACTAATCATTATATTGATTGTAATTTCAATATTTCTTTCAAATAAAACAGAATAAACTTTTACAATTTACAAAAACTTTAATAATGTGTAAAATTATGTTTATATGGTAAATTACAGTAACATATTATATATTATGTTTAACATATAGGCATTAATGCTTCGTAAATACATACATGAAAATTGCCTAATTGTAGTAATATGTGAAATTTTATAGATAATTTTTAAACATTTGGTTTTAACCACTACCTGTAGGCGACCACCGAAACTTATTTATTTTCACTCACTAGTTAGAAAAAAATTTTCAGTCACTAGTTAGAAAAAGTTTCACTTTCACATAGATTTTACTATATATTAAAATGACATTTTCGTAGCTTGAAGTAGAAAATAGTTATTTTTGATCATATCAAGTGGGGCATATGCAAGGTGATTTTTTTGTTGTTCGAAACAATTTTTTCGGAATTTTCGTAAGTAGAGTTTTCGACTTATTTTCGAAAATATGCTTTTTTTTGTCCTTATTAGAAAAAATTTGTTACGGTTGTAGAAATTTCGCTTTAAAAAACAAAAAATATTTTTTGGTTGTTCTAATTTCAAATGTTCTGTGGAGTAGAGTAGAGTAGAGTTGATAGTAGAAATTTCGAAAAAAAAAATATTTTTGATCATGTCATGTGGGGTGTCATATGAAAAGTGATTTTTTTTTTGCAGTTTAAAACAATATATTTATAATTTTCGAGTACACGGTTTTCGATTTATTTGCAAAAATGTGAAAAAAATTTCCTCTACCCAAATACTGCAAATCATATCATCGAAATTCGAAACATCACATCGAAATATCCATACCCTATTTCGCCATGTAATGATTTTTCGATCAAATATTTTATTCATTATATCGGATGTTTTCGATATTTGTTATGATATTTCGATAATATGATTTTTTTATTCTATTTTATGAATTTTATGAATTACATCTTCGATTTCATGATTTACTGTAATGTGATGTTTCGATATAATAACTTTTCGAGGAAATAAATTATCGGTGATGTGAAATATGATATTTCGAATTAGTAATTTTTCGATACTATGAAATTCGGTGATATGATCTTTCGGTTTACTGATTTTCGGTTCTATAAAACCATTCCAGGATTCGATGCTACGTAAAAGACTCACTCGTTCTCTTCATCTCTTGTAATTTGATTTAAAAAATAACACATATTTGTCAATCGACAATATTGTCAATTTCATCAAAATGCTTCACTACTTTGTACAAAAATGGTATTCCATAACTCAAATTTATGTATCATAAAGATTTGTGTCTTAGTTACAAAATTATAACAGATTATAACACATTTTTGGTATAAATTCGAAGTAAAACAATGAAATATCGTCGGCTACAAAGCATTTACGTGTTTCTACATTTTAGAAAAATGGAAAGGAAGTTCACAAAACCATTTATTGCGCTTCTAAACAAGCTTGAAAATAAAATTTGTTTATCTATACATATATATAAAAATTAATGTTTGTTTGTTTGTTTGTTCGTATTTGATAATCTCCAAAACCACTGCACCTATTTGAAAAATTCATTCACTATTTGAAAGGTACATTATTCTCGATGAACATAGGCTATATATTATATACCTAAATGGAACCCCAGGGCTCTTATAATTAACTTAAGGGGTTTTGCCTTTATTATTTTTATCTAAATATATCGTTTTATACATTTGGTTTGCTTTGATGAATGCTTTTTACATTGAACATAATTTAATGAAATTGAAAAATGAAAGTATGATCTGACAAACAATAATTATGTTTATTTATACATCAAAATTATATTTATTGGAATTTAGCACATGATCAAATTGTTTTATCTACACCAAATATGTTGCTGGTATGCAATTGTGTGATACATATTTCTAAAACTAAGTGAAGATAGTGGATAACATCGATTATATCGATTTAAAGCTCAAAATTACGAAATGGAATTCGCACAAATACTATACAAAGAAGCATAGTTTTTGTATAATCAAAAACGGATGGCAATCATGATGAACAAACTAATTAAAAATAGTGGCACTTAGCCGGCAACACGTTTGCAATAGTGATTTGAAAACAGTAACAAATGCATTAATACCAATAAGTTTTGTATATCTTAAATTGAATTCTATATATTTTCTATGAATTCTATGAATTTTATATAAATTTTGAATCTATGGGTGTGACAACCTCGCGTACTTTGGTACCTGCTATTAGCAAATCAGTTAACGTGAGATATCGTATACCACTGGCAATGGCAGTAAGATATCACTGATATAAGGGGATAAGTGATATTTTAGGGGTGCTAGGGGATAAACTTTTTTCAATCAACGATAGTACACTTAGTCTTATAGTTATGGAATATTCTTTAGTGATGACACGCTTTTTTAGGTATTTTTAAATAAAATATGTTGGGTAGTAGGCATTACAACACAATGTATCACAATAACACATAAGAACCTTTTAAGAACAAGGTCCCACAACAACATGCTTCTAAGGTGTTTATGGACGCAATTTTTTTATTTTTTATATTTTTTATTAAAGAATGAACTTTTTTGCTTGCTCGAAGAAATGAGTTTCCATATAACTATTATATAAGCTGGATTGAGGAAAACAATGCGTTACATTAATTTGGTATATGCTTCTAGCACTAGGAAAATTAGTAACCCAATTTTAGCTTTGTTCCTGCAAATTTGAAAAAAAAAGTATTTTATTTTTATTTCCTCCATCCTATTATGAAATATTGTCCTATGTCGTACATTATTATGTGAAAGGATTTATTATTTGGTTTTCCATTCTTTAAAAAGAACATATAAACCTAAAAAAAATTTGCGTCCATCAACGTCTTAAAAAATATGATGGTGTGGAACCTAGGTCTTAAAAGGTTTTTTATGTGTTTTGTGACATACATTGTAATTCTAAATATGTCAAATACTTTGAAGTTGCACAAATTTTTTTGAAATGTTCGGTGAAAAAGATGATGAACAATGTCATTGAAGCCACAATTTTAAATGGAAAATTCGAACCGGAAGATGTATGCCACATGTTCCAACAGATATGGCATTTGAACTCAAACTTTTCGTTTCCATTGCAACTCGCTTTGACAATGACCATCAACAAATCACAAGGACAGTTACAGCAAGTATGTAGACTAGATTTGGAGAATTCGTGCTTCTCCCAAGGACAACTGTATGTGGCTAACGCGTTAGGGAAACCATTCCGTTAAACGGAAAAACAAAAAATAAAGTGTACCCACAAGTACTCGAATAAATAAATAGAATTAAAACGACATTTTGAAATTCTTTCCATATTAAAATAAGTTAATAAAAAAAAAAACGACACAATGGAAATTGATTGTTATCATATCGTCGCTTTAATAATGAAACAACGTATTCGCAAAAGTGTAGTTTCGAGATAATTGGGTTTAAAGATTTTTCAATTTTCTGATTTTCGTAAACTCGGCAGCACTATTGAATGAATAAAGATATTGATAAAAAAATTTCTGCCAATTAATCTTGACTAATTTCCCTACAGCATATTAAAATTTCACATAGGTACCTGCTGGCTTTTCTACCTAAAAAGAGGTGAAAAGTCAATCAGGTACCTTATACGTTATTTCATATTTCATATACGTTATTTCATTTTGCATAAAAGTACGATTAAGTCTAAAACTAATTATTATTAAACTAACGCATAATATTCTTACAATTTTTTATTTATATGAACCGGCATATCATGTAGTAATGAATGATGCTTATACAATATTTTAGATTTACCATTTCGTGTGGCGATCGTAATGTATGTAAAGTATACGACACTGATTTTACCCAAGTTATTATTCTGTAGGAATTGAAATATCGTACATGCATTTACGCTGTTTCAATATTTAACCGACGTCAAATTTGCATGTACGTTAATTAACAATATATTAATTTTCAACCCCAGTTATAAAAAAATTGGAAAATGTTAAAATGCCACTTTATAGACATCCTTATGGGGAATGCAGCGCACCCATTATATAAAAACAACGTATATATGGCATACGTTATTTCATTATTAAAGCGACGATATAGTGGCAATATGCGACGAGCATAATGTCAAATAAACAAAACTTTTACACCATTTTGTGTAAAAATAAAATTTGAGTAATTTGAGAGATTTTTGTGTGTTTCGTGTCGGGAACAAATACAATGCATGAGCACTGTGAACATTTGTGATTCTATTTTTGTTCTGTATAATGTTCTATATAGAGATGACACACCTCTACTAATTCAACAAGTCATATAAATTTTTTTATTGCTTACTTGAAAACTTATTTGATTGCCAATTTTTCATATATCCCAACTTAGCTAGAGTGCTGATTATTTTTCATTCATATTTTTAAAAAGTACAATCAAAAATTATGCTATCATTTCTCATTACCACTTTTTTGAAATCATTGCTACTACGTCAACAAAATGTCTGCGCACAAACTCTATTTATAAGCGTGGCAAAGCACGCCGGGTCCTGCTAGTCAATAAATAAAAAAAAACAATTTTTTTTAATTATTGATAGTAACTTTTTTTAAAAGCTTGTTTAGAGTCGCAATAAATCGTTTTGTGAGCTTCCTTTCCATCTTTCTAAATTGTAGTTACACGTAAATGCTTTGTAGCCGACGATATGTCGATTTAAGCATCTTTTTAGACAACTTATTTTTTTAATATTTAAATGTGCAAAATAAAATAAAGATATATTTAATAATTAATGAATGAAATTATATTTGTTAAATATAAAAACTTTTTTTTAACGAATTGTAATCACCTATTACTTTCACTCACTGTTTAACGACAAATTTTTTAGAAAAACCCTTTAATTATTATTTTTTCCCAAAAGAAATTAAAACAAAAACAAACAGGCAAAACTTCAATTTTATCGTTAATTTTATTTGTATTTCCTGACTAGTTTCGAACTCTATGAGTCCATTAACAAAGGATTTACAACTGTTGTAAATGCAGTGCTCACGGAGATCGACCCTAATCACCTTATGACAGAATCTGACCAGTTCTATGTAGTAATCGTCTTATTTTGAGTATTTTAATTACATGAAAATCTAAAGCTTTCGTCCAGAATATATTGTTTCCACAATTTCCACAAAACTATAGACCAAAACTTGCAAAATAGGCAAGGGGTTGCATGCTTTTTAAAGTCTAGAGAAATGGGTTATTACAATTCTTGGCGAATGATATATAAACTGAAAGAGCAGAATGTTCTGTTGTCTAGTGTTATAGTATTTCAACTCCTAATTTTTCGTTTGTACAATTCAAATGAGTTCATTGCATTGTGTTTATATGTACATACTACAAAACACAAACCACAAAAAAATAATCTAATTCATTAATTAGAAAATCGTGTAAGCGTGACGTTTTTTAATTTTGTTAAAAAAAAACATAAAAACTTTGTCGGTAAGATTGTGGAGGTGGAGAAGTTAAGATTATAATCAATTACGCTGATGCAATATTCTCAAAATTCAGTGTATGTATATAGGTAATTTTAGCTTTTGTTGTTATAATATATATTTATTAAAAAAAATATGAAAATCGATCTAAGTTATAGGTTTAAAAAATGTATAAAGTTAATGCATAGTTAAGTGAATTGTTGTTGTGTTTTCATTGATTTCTATGAATATTATTATTATGGCTTCGTGATGTCTTTATTTTGAGGTGTTTTCGTTTCCGCTTTTAAAGAAATGACATAAAAGTTTTATTCAGTGGGATACAGTGAAGAACTGATATGATTTAACAATAATACAGAAATAACAATTCCTTGGAAGCTGACTTAAGTAATCTACCAATTTCAGAAAACTGCATCAATTTTAACATTTCCTTTGATACTACAGCCGGTGCCACTAATCTCATTTCGTCGTATCAATATTTATTACAGATATAGTTATGTTTATGTGTTTTAACCGACAGTTTGCCAACTTTTAAATTTAACTATGTTTGTATATGTGAAAAACAGATGAGCCTCTTTACGTTGACCTCTTTTTATACCTATTTATTGTGAATGACGTACGTAACGCTTATTTTCTGCATGCGTTACTTTATATTGCAAAAAGCACTTCAATATAGAAAAATAGGAATATTCATACACAAAATTTTTTTTGAGATGCAAAACAAAACAATAAGAAAGTAAAATAAAAAAAAAGTATTGTTTGTCTGTCTCACAGTACAATTAGAAGATATAATGTAAATTTAGAATACGATTATTTTTCTGTCTCAAATTTATTATTTTATTTATTATTTACAATTTCATTTTCAAGATTCTATAGCGTCTTTAATAATCTAGATGTATGTCAATATTCATAAAGTTTAAAAATGGAACAACAAAAATATTTTTGTTTTTCTATAATAAATAGTAATTTAATTTACTATAAATTAAATGAAGTTATTTTAAATGTCTGCCAATTAGGTTGGATATTATATTATAATAGTTTTGCTTTTTAATAAAATTGATTTTAATTGATTTCGCAATGAATTCAACGGTTGGATTTTATTGTTAAAAAAATTGTCGGTTAAGGTGAACATATAGTTTTGGGTATCCCATTAAATTCTAGCCAAATCTTTACTGTTTTATTAAATCCTATAACCAATCCCATCCAAGCTCCTCTAATCCTATAAAACCCTACCCAATCATATGCAATCCTATTCAATCCTATCCAATCCTATCCAATCCTATCCAATCCTATCCAATCCTATCCAATCCTATCCAATCCTATCCAATCCTATCCAATCCTATCCAATCCTATCCAATCCTATCCAATCCTATCCAATCCTATCCAATCCTATCCAATCCTATCCAATCCTATCCAATCCTATCCAATCCTATCCAATCCTATCCAATCCTATCCAATCCTATCCAATCCTATCCAATCCTATCCAATCCTATCCAATCCTATCCAATCCTATCCAATCCTATCCAATCCTATCCAATCCTATCCAATCCTATCCAATCCTATCCAATCCTATCCAATCCTATCCAATCCTATCCAATCCTATCCAATCCTATCCAATCCTATCCAATCCTATCCAATCCTATCCAATCCTATCCAATCCTATCCAATCCTATCCAATCCTATCCAATCCTATCCAATCCTATCCAATCCTATCCAATCCTATCCAATCCTATCCAATCCTATCCAATCCTATCCAATCCTATCCAATCCTATCCAATCCTATCCAATCCTATCCAATCCTATCCAATCCTATCCAATCCTATCCAATCCTATCCAATCCTATCCAATCCTATCCAATCCTATCCAATCCTATCCAATCCTATCCAATCCTATCCAATCCTATCCAATCCTATCCAATCCTATCCAATCCTATCCAATCCTATCCAATCCTATCCAATCCTATCCAATCCTATCCAATCCTATCCAATCCTATCCAATCCTATCCAATCCTATCCAATCCTATCCAATCCTATCCAATCCTATCCAATCCTATCCAATCCTATCCAATCCTATCCAATCCTATCCAATCCTATCCAATCCTATCCAATCCTATCCAATCCTATCCAATCCTATCCAATCCTATCCAATCCTATCCAATCCTATCCAATCCTATCCAATCCTATCCAATCCTATCCAATCCTATCCAATCCTATCCAATCCTATCCAATCCTATCCAATCCTATCCAATCCTATCCAATCCTATCCAATCCTATCCAATCCTATCCAATCCTATCCAATCCTATCCAATCCTATCCAATCCTATCCAATCCTATCCAATCCTATCCAATCCTATCCAATCCTATCCAATCCTATCCAATCCTATCCAATCCTATCCAATCCTATCCAATCCTATCCAATCCTATCCAATCCTATCCAATCCTATCCAATCCTATCCAATCCTATCCAATCCTATCCAATCCTATCCAATCCTATCCAATCCTATCCAATCCTATCCAATCCTATCCAATCCTATCCAATCCTATCCAATCCTATCCAATCCTATCCAATCCTATCCAATCCTATCCAATCCTATCCAATCCTATCCAATCCTATCCAATCCTATCCAATCCTATCCAATCCTATCCAATTCTATCCAATCCTATCCAATTCTATCCAATCCTATCCAATCCTATCCGATCCTATCCAATCATATCCAATCCTCTTAATTGGTAATCCATCAAATACATTGTCAAATTTTTTTATTTGAGGACAAAGTCCCCCAAACAAAACCCTATGTGTTGGAGTATAATTTGTTCTGTTGACCGTGACGTAGACTGATTTTTATCAATTGCAGAGTTGTGAACAGTAAAATAAGAAATTGCATAATCGATTGATGTGACAAACGATGATTAAATAGTTGTTTAGTTACATAACGAATAGCTTTCAATAGTTGTTTTATTACATATAGCATGATAATTTTTATTTCTTGGCGTTCATGTTCCATGTAGGATCGTTGCCAGTCTAATCAGCTTTGAATATTTACCACGGTCATTCGCAACAGCGACATAATTACCATGGCAGCCGATTTTTTTAAGGTCGTTTATTGTGTCCGTCTCCAATTGTAGTCGTGGTCGTACTCGCGGTCGCCCACTCACTAGGGTACTAACGTACATTTTTTAATCATTCCAGACTGTGAATCGGCTCGTAGAACATGCCCAAACCAAGGAATCCTATTAGAACGGATATAACCTATTATATCAGGACTCTAAAGAAGGTCTCTGATCTCAAAGTTATACCGGGTTCTGAACTCTCCATCGTCTGTCTTAAGTGGACCAAAAATGTAGCGTAGGATCTTACGCTCATATACAGATAAATGCGATTCGTCATTTTGTGTAAGGGTTCACGTTTGTGACCCATACATCACAAGTCACAACCGGTCTAATCAATGTCTTGTACAACTTGAGCTTTGTGTTAGTTGATCTTTGTGACAAAGGGTGATCTAAGTAGAGGTTTAATTGAGTAGAAAGATCGATTACCTGCAGTGATTCGAGCTTTTATATCTGTAAGTATGCTGTTGTTTGAGTCAAGCATTGATCCCAAATATTTAAAAAATTAAACTCCCTTAATTCGTTTATCGCCGCACATCAAATCTTTCTTCTCAGCCTCTCTTGAAACATTCAGATGTTTGGTTTTATTGTAGTTGATTTGCAGACCAATTTTTCTAGCACCACTCTCAAGCGACTTGAAAGGCTCACTAATAACAGCTTCACTTCGGCCGAGGATGACAACATCATCAGCGTAAGCGATCATCTGTACTGAGTTTATTGACAAGATATTGTTGTTAGTCGGTAGTTTCTTTTGACCGCGCACATACTCCAAGGCTAGATTAAAAAGTATAGGAGAGATAGCATCACCTTGTCTTAAACCGGAGTCGACTTTAAAAAACTTTGATATTTCGTTCTCTACTCGCACACTGCAGCATTGAGAGTTCTGTACTGTCATTTTGCATAGTGCTCCCAGTTTACTAGGGATTCCCATTGACACTAGAGCAGACCATAGAGTCTCTCGTTCGAGAGAGTCGTAGGCCTGCCTGAAATCCATGAAGAGTTGGTGCACAGGTATGTTGAACTCTCCGCACTTTTCCAAAATCATCCTTATCGAGAAAAATGCATCGGTGGTACCTCGGCCCTGCCAGAAGCCACACTGATATTCTTCAAACAGTTTTTCAGCAAAAGGATTGATTTTGGCTAGCATGTATGAAAAGGTCTTATATGCTGTGCAGAGGAGAGCGATTCCTCTGTAGTTTGCACATTGTAGGTGATTGCCTTTTTTATGGATTGGTATCAGCATAGCTGAGTTCCAGTCCTGTCGCATGGTTTCAGTCCTCCAGATCATTTGAACAAGTTCAAACAATCTTAAAGATAGAGTTTCACCACCATATACAGTCATTTCGGATGTTATATTGTCCATACCAAAATATTTTTAAGGTCTACTTGTAGCTCCCCATCTTCGTTTTGAATAGCAGTCGATCTAGTTTGAAGGCCCTTCTTTAAGGTTTCAACCTGTTGAAAGAAGTTACGCGATTGGTGTTCCTTATTGAAGCTTTCAATCTCCTCACACTGCCTCCTCCACCATTCTCTCTTCGTTCATCTACATAGCTTTGTAACGGCTTGTCTTGCCAGTTTATAGTTCTCCTTCGTGGACCAGGTGTTGCGTCATTGTAGACATTTCAGATAGCAATCTCTTTTGTATTGAATAGCGTCAAGGCATGCTTGATCCATCCATGGCTTTTGGGAGTGGTTTTATGGTCGTCCAAGTATTCCCTCAGCAGCGCTTAAAACAGCATCTTTGAGCAATTACCATGACTTATCGACGTCTCCATTAATGGTTTCTGATTTATCCAATGTTTCGGCAATATGGTTTTGATATCTCTCTTCCGTTTCAGCATTCTTTAATGATGAGATGTTAAAACGTTTCCGATGATTGAATTTTGGAATGCCGCGATTTGGAAAGTGGAACCTTATCGTAGCACATACAAGGAAGTAGTCACTTCACTTCTAATGTATGCACTTCTAAAGGATCGCACATCTAGAACGCTCGAAAAAAAACGTGCTGTTACTAGCACGTGATCAATTTGATTTCGAGTGTTTCCATTCGTGAGACACAACTATGCTTATGAATCGATCGATGCGGAAAGAAAGTACTGGCAATTCTCAAATTATAGTGATAATGCAAACTCAGTCATTCTCTCGCCATTGTCATTCGAATTCAAATGAAGGCTGTTGGGACTCACCACATTTCCATAAGAGATATCTCTTCCAACCTGCCCGTCGACGGTCTTAGCTTCAGTGGGTGCATGCACGGCAATAAGAGAAATATTGTTGTATGTACCGCGTACACGTAGGTAGCAGATCCTCTCACTGACAGGGATGAATTTGATCACGTCTTCTTGTATGCGTGCACCAACAAGAAACCCAGTACCAAATTCTCTTCGAGAAGGATTACCACTATAGTATAAAGAGTGACTATCCAAATCTTGTTTTCCGATTATTGGTTGTCTAATTTCTTGCAGAGCATTAATATCCATCCTATACCTCTCAGCCTCTGGTTCTAGACCTATTAGAGCATCAGGAGGCTGCGCACGCTCCCGTTCCGATTCGGTAGTCTGGTTCTTTTTACCGTCCAGGTAAAATTCTATTTTGAAGTCCGGGTCTGTTATTCTCTTTCTGATTTCCAAATTTAACAAAGTATTTTTTTTCAGGGGTTAGGGTCCCAACCCAAATTCTCGTGAATGGATCCGTTCTGCATCTTAAGGTTACCAAAACAACATTTTTGCACGTTTATATAGCGAGCCGCTTGATCCAAGACAGATGCCCGTTACAAGCCGCCCCTGACATGGAGAACAGATGCTTGAGTCACATTGGTTTTAAGGCGCCAATTCGCCATGATGTAGTGTCATTGACTAAGCAGTTTTTACACTGCTTGTCTCCAATACACCAACCCAATTCTGTCAGCATTACCCAGGCAGCACGGCGTGGACGTCGAATTTCGGATTTCGGACTACAAGCAAAAATAATATACATTACCTGGTACAATAATCGGTTTTATTATTTTTGGAAATGCAATATTCGAACTCGAAAGATATGGAATTGATTAATTTTAAGCTAAAATATTTTTATTCTAATTTGAAAATTTTAGTCTTAACTTGAACTTAAAAATGTAGATTAAATAGAAAAAAACTCAATGGTACACATGTTTTGTACTTAACAGTTACAACTGTTTGCTTATATTCATTCCAATTCTACAATCGTTTTTTCAAAATTAATTTAAACGGTTTTGGTGAAATTGTTATTCCATCATATCCATCTGAATTCGGTAGAATTATTCCGGATGGTAATTCAAAATTAAATGAATGTATGAATGTGGCAAAAAATAGAAATAAACTTGATTTCGCAAAATCTTCGCCCATGCATCTGCGTTTACCTATCATAAACAAACAAAAGTCATTCACAAAATAAACTTCGGATTTCTACATTCCACTCACCTGATCCAAACGGCATAAAATAGTCATGTTGCATTAAATTTCCATTAATATCTAAAAATCGTTCGGGTCGAAAAGTTTTCAATATTTACTGTCCATATGTAAACTATATAATGATATAATTGCACAAGTGTGCTTGGGAATAACATATCCTTGTATTTTCATTCGATCCAAAGTACGATGAGCAATTGCCAGTGGAGCAACATTTGAAATTCGTTGAATTTCATTTATAACCGCAGTTATATATTTTAAATTCGGACGATCGTTAAGACAAGGTAAACGACTTGGTCCGATTACATTATTCAATTCGTTTTTCACTTTTTTATGTACATGTGGATTTTTAAGCATATACAAAATACCAAAGCTTAATGTGTTACTTGTTGTTTCGGATCCAGCTTGAAAGAAATCAACACATAATGATAAAAGTTGTTGTGACGTAAATGTTTCGCTTCGTTTTAATTCCATTTCGATTAAAAATGCTTCGATTAAACTTCTCGGTTCTTCATAATTTAGTGTTGTGTTTATTTTTAAAATTTCTTCCTTTAAAAACGAAAATTAGTTGTCGTCGATTTATTTAAAAAGTAAATTTAACTTACATTCAAAAATTTCCAAATTGGTTCAATCGTTCGAAGTAATGGTTTGTATCCTGAATATTCTGGTAACATAAAACGTAAAAAGGGAAATTGTGATAAAACTCCTCCAGACATATCCACAATTCTAAATGATTTATGTATTAAAGCCATTAAATTTTGCAATCTCTTGTCATTTAAAGCAAAACTAGAATAAATGGTTTAGTTATAAATATATTTATTTCAATATTTAGTATTGGATATACCTGTATCCCGCTAAAAGCACCCACATTGTATTCAATACAGATATATCAAAAGCATTACTCATCTCAACTACTGTCCCATTTTTACATTTTTCATTGAAATATGAAATCATTTTTATTGACTCTTCTTCTATATGTTGCCGCATATTATTTTTTCCCATTCCCAATTTTTTAAACGTTAGCATTGTGAATTTTCTTTGCTCCTCCCATAATTGATTTTCTGTAAAAACAACGCCAAGCTTCTTACCAAATGTACGTATTCGAAATGAGAATGATTGTGGTCGTCCATCGAATTCACTTCGGCTATAAAAATCTTTGATTGCATTATAGCCAGATATGATGATTAATTTATCGTTTCCAATACGAAGTCCAACAACTGATCCATAACGTTGTGATAAATAATCCCATACTAGATGATAAAACTTAAAACTGGAATGGAGTTGCTTTATAAGAGGTAGAGTGCCGATGAATGGCATCCAAATAGGACCTATAATGGTTGGATAAGTTTTTCGTAAATATTGCTTGTGAAATATGATTATGATGTTCGCTATCATGTAATAAAAGTATGGTGTTACACTTACAGAAAGGCGTCATTAAAATAAAATTCTAACGGGTAGAATTTCCTCCGAAAATTCGCTTTTGCAAAATTTTATTATTATTGGTTTTTTGGTTATTGGTTATTTGGAAATCACCTTTTAACACCTGCCCGTAAAGCGATTTGAATAAATCTTGAGATTAAGCGGATTCCAGAACAAAATAAACATTTTTCTTATTTTTATTTTTTATAACGAAAAGTAATTTTCAAATAGCACTAGTAAAAAAAACCACGATGTTAATTTTAGTTATGCTATTAGTTAAGAGAAAGCGCTGTTAACTAATCGGGAAAATAAAATACTGATCTTCTTTAATTATAAAACAAAATTTTTTCTATCTGTTTGCGCTATCCAGAGGAATCTGCTGCACAACGGGGTCGAAAGTTTTGTCATTATTAAGTAATTGACGCATCCTAAAACACCTAGGCATCCGAATTTTTTAATGTTAATTAATTTTTAAATTAATATTTTTACTTTTTTGGGAACACTGCCCCTAAATGTTGATAATTATTATTATTTGTTTTTTTTTTTCAATTATATATTGATATTCGATTTTCATTTCGGTGAACAAAATTTTCATAAAATAGAAAAATTAAGTAATAATATAGTGACAAACAATTGCATTTAAAGTTTAAATCAAAATTTAAATACATATTAATTTTGCAAAATTTTAAAAGAAATAAACCGTTAGATTTAAGTTCATGGTGCATATTTTGGTCTCCTCTTTCAGTTTATCGTTCACCAAGATTTGTGACAGATAATCAATCATTGGATTGCATATTTGCATTATACCTCGCCATTTATAGTATTGCAAAGAACCCATTCAATATATTTGCAAATAGGTCAATAAATAAAATTTATAAATTAAATTAGTCCACTTGAGGTTCAATGGTAAACCAGTATTGTCGCAATGAACCAGAGACGCTATTTTGTATGGTGAGTATGATGACTGCAGAGTATGTATGATTCAAATAAAATTGTGACAGGACAGTCAATAAACTATTGCCATAGCAATGCTATAGTATTTGACAAAAAAATATAAAAAAAATAATGGATTATTTTTAAACGTAGGTTAAGGTTAGTTTATGTAGGTTGGTCGTCTTCTGAAGGACGAAGTAGAAAAACATTTTCTTCTAGCAAATCCATCAGAACAAAAATATATAACAAATATTAAACTCCTCACGAAGTGATAAATATTCCTGTCATTAGTTGAGATTTTTCAAGTTAGAAAGGTTGCTGTCATCCGGATATTTTTTTCTGACTTCGACGAAACGGAAGCACATCCTTGGAATATTGTTGCCGCTTCATCTCCGCTTCAAGTAACCATGTGAGCAGATATGTCCATAGCCTATTGCGTTGCATTGCTAAAAGTTTCAGACTGAATGGTAAAATTTTTGTTTTATTAGAGATATTCTTCAATATTAGAGACCGTTACTCAAAGCACAAACAAACTTTGCTGATTCTGTCGATCAACTTCTCCAAGAATTTTAAAATGCATGAAGATGGACCATCTTTTCTTTGCTTTGTTGGGGCTTTCATAAATTCGTTTTTGTATCTGTTTAAAGAAACGGAAGACCACGACATGAATAAATCAGTCCTAAGTGCGTGAGCGTTGGAAGGTTCATTCTGTTCATTCAGAACTCATGCAGGACAATACCACCATCTAGAAAGAAATGAAAGGTCAATTTGACAAGCAAGTGCTCTATTGCCTTTTCATTAAAACATGGTGGTAACTCAACTCTTGAACGTTCTAAATAAAAACAAGCTTGCTATACAGCTTTGCCGATGATGCTGCAATTATTTTGAAAGGAGAGAATATGGTGTATCTCTGTAAAATAAAGCTGAAAGCATTGTACTTAAATAACAGCTGGTGTCCGAACAATAGACTTACGCTTCATACACAACTGCGTTTACACAAAGAAACTGGACATACTCACTCTTCTTTAGACTGGTAATATCACTTTAAGCCTTGGTTCAAGTCTCAAGTGGCTTGTTCGTGCTGAGACGAACGAAATATGTATGAAAAAAGAGTTGAATCCCAATGCAGAATAGGTTTTGGAGGCAAGAGCTTGCGTTTTCTAAGCAATTTAAATTGCCAGATACGGACTAAAGTTTAAATGTTATATTTATTTGAAAAATTTGAAATTAGTCAAATAAACAATTGACTAATTTGATTGAGCAACTTTAGCATGAACGGGAACATTTTTACTCTGGGTTCTCATTAGCTGCTAAATTGTACTAAACTGCTAAATATAAATTTAATTTCACAAAGAAAAAAAAATTTAATTTCACAAAACAAATGATAAATACTCTGGTATAGATCAGTATGTTTTTTATGTAACTTTGCAATTGCAAACGAAACATGCGTCGTTTAGCAAAACCTTTTTTTATTACAAACCTGATTATTTGATGCCATATGCAAAAAGATGCATTGATGTTTTGATTAAATAATTTTTATATTTCAAAACGGCGCTAAAAGTTCATAGCAAGTTTGAGTTTTTTTTTCGATTAAGTAGGCGTTTGAGTTAGACGTGAAAAATTTTTGCTCTTGAAAATAAATAAATAAAAAAACCAATTTTCTACAACTAAAATCATGGAAAACAAAATGCATGAAACATAAGCGTTACATTGATCATATACAATGGAAAATAAACTAGAAATACGTATTCCTGGATACGAAAAAAAACAAGGAAAATGTTTGTCTACTATTTGACATAAAAGAAAATGCAGCCGATGGAAACTGTTTATTCCTATCATTAGCCGATTTTGTAAACAATAATAACGAAAAATTAAATAAGATTCCGAACGAAAAGAAATTACGACTAGAAGCTGTGAATTATATTTTGTCTCGAAACTCATCTGGTTTTCAATCAAATTGGGAAAGATTCAAGGACAATATTATATTCAATCTGCAAAATAAAATAGAATCTCTATCCAAATATGGTGAAAATGAAAATATGAATAATACGATCAAAAATGCATACGTCGAATATATGTTGCAAGATGGAATTTACGGAACTTTTTCTGAATTATGTTCGATCGCTGAAATTTACAATTTTCCTGGACAAATTGTACAACGAGACATAGACGACCAAAATAAGTTTATCTGTTATGATTTTGGTTTAACAGGAAATGTAGAAATAGAAAAACAGAAAACGAAGGTATTCTTGCTTTTCGATGGACCGATAGACAGCGGACATTTTCGACGTTTAATTCCTAAAACTCAAAAACATCAAAAACTTAACATCAATACCTACGGGCAATTACGTACGGAATATAAATAAAAAACAAACGAGAAAATCAATAATATCAATATCGAAAGTGATCACCAACATCCAATCAACCGTTGAAAAACAATTAGAAGAAAAATCATTCGCATGTGATGTCTGCAAACAAGGGTTTGCAATTCTTAAGAGCATGAAAATACATCGAAATCGGCACGCACGTGAAGCTAATGATAGTACAGCAGATAAAATCACTTCACGACTAACACGGAAGTCGGCAAATACTGAAAATGTTGATAATATTAGAACTGAGCAGTCCGAATTGGAACCAGAATGCAAGAAATGGGAAAAAATATTCGAAGCTCATGAAAATGAAGACAACTTAAAAGAAATTAAATTCGATAGTGACATCGATTCACATTTAAAATTTTTATTCGAAGCAAATGAAAAATTGCCAGGACCGAAACATCCAGCCATTAAATTCTACCGACTGAGGCAACAGAAAAAAGGACACTTACAGCAACACAACAATCGCGTTCATCTAATCCACAACGAAGTGATGCTAAATCAAAACAACGTCGACGAGATCAGTATAAATGTGATTTAACACAGTACTGGTACTATAATCAACGTAAGAAAGCGGTACGTGAAGTTTTGAGCGATGGTACGTCCAACCAATGCAAAATAAAAATGGATATACTCCAAACACATTTTAAAAAGATTTTCGAGAAAAAAAATAATAGAATTTTGGAATCGTATCAGTCAAAAGGTTATAAAGAAAATATCATTGTCACTGAGGAGGACGTGAGAAAACAATTGAAAAGGATATCAATGGAGACATCTGCAGGATCGGACCGTATACTTATGAAGACATTAAGACAAATGAATATATCGAAATCCATCTCATGTATTACAAATTCTATGCTGTCATCTTCATTTGTCCCAAAACGTTCCCGTGAAGGTAAACTTATATTAGTCGACAAAGGCGACGATGTGAACAAAGTCACTAATTGGAAGCCAATCACTATATATTCCGTCGTAAGAAGAATCATCGAAAAATTACTAGACGAAAAACTACGACGTCAGATTCAAATCAACTACAATCAAAGAGGATTTGAAACTGATATGCCTGGATTACATATAAATGCAAAATTGATAAACGCATGTCTACATAAAGCAAAACGACTCAACCAAGATTGTGTAATAACATTCCTAGATGTTTCGAAAGCATTCGACCGAGTAGGTCATCTTCACATCTCAGAAGCACTTAAAGCTCAATGTATTTCATCAAATTTACATGACCTAATTATGAATCTTCTTACGAAAAATGAAGTGTCGATACAAACAAACCAAGGAAAATCAAAACCTATAAACGTACAATGCGGTGTCCCATAAGGTGGTCCTCTGTCACCCATCCTGTTTAACATTGCAATTGAACGGATAGCAACTATCAAATGAATATGATGCACTTTGTTTGACCGGTTTTGCAGACGACCAGGCAGTTTCTACAAATTCTAAAAAAGGTGCTACACGTTCCATTGATTTGGTGGAAGACCTTTTCCGAAATATTGGTCTTGAGATCAATCCAAAAGAAATCCAAACAATTGTCATCGTAAAAGGTAGAATCGTTGAAGACAAAATTATACTATCAGACGGTAATGAAATCATGAGTATCAAAGCTGACGAAAAAATTAAATACCTCGGTTGCTCTTTTTCTTCTGAATTAATTTTCGATCATTCCACAATCGAGAAACTGAACACAAATTTGAATAAACTATCAACATCACCGTTACTCAAACCAGACCAGAAATTGAACATAGTCAATCAATATATATTTCCAACATTGATATATCTTTTGTAGACAGCTCCAATAAATAAAATTCCATCATATGTAACGGACGGACTGGATATAATGATTCGACGAACAATTAAAGAAATTATTGGACTTCCGATACGAACCAACGACAATTTATTTTATTTGCCACGAAAACTGAGAGGCTTAGGTATCTTGAGATCAAGATGGGAAGTCCATCTACAACATTTCGCCATTGCAAGGAAACTATCAAATATCGACGATGGTCTGTTCCATGAAGTTTACGATTGTTCAACCGAAATGTCGAATTGCATTAAATCGCTTGGCGTCGAGGGTGATTCAACAAAAGCATTACGACAAGCATTACGGCAAAAAAGTTACGAAAAATGGTGCAATTTAAAATACCAAGGATCAGGAGCTATACATTTTCAAACATACACTCCAAGTAACGATTTTATTTACAACAAGAACACATTATCCTCATTAGAATGGGTTGCAGCCATCAAACTCAATTCAAATTACGCTAATCTGAATGGTGTGCCTGGTAATGTCTCTCCTTCCGCCCTCTGTCGCAAATGCAACAGAGAGATTGAATTTATTGCTCATGTAACCGGAAGTTATCAGTCAAATACACAGCTAATCACCGCTCGGCATCACAAGATCAAACATTAGCTTGCAAAATTGTTGGAGGAAAAGGGACTAATATGTTTCATAGAGGTATATGCGATAGACTCCGAAGGGCGGTGAATCTCGATTCAGTGACATCGTGGCGTTCAATACAAAATTGAAGAAAGCATATATCATCGACCCCACAATCCGTTACGAAATCAACGATTCGGAACAAGATACGAAAATTGCCAACGAAAAATATTCAATATATGAAGGATGCATCCCGTTTTATAAAGAAAAATACAAAAATATGTACAACTTTAGTGACTGGACAGTTAGAGGATTATGGTTTGAAAGCAGAGGGACATTTGGTAATAGCGTTTTACAATTTTTCGAGCATTTTGGGCTAAACAAATCAAAATTAAAATCAATAACAGAAGAAATTTTAAGTGCAACAATCTACATAATTCATAACCACATCTATAATTAATTTCAAACTAAAATTCTAAATTCAACATTTCGTTAGTAATAATATTATCTTTTTGATCGATCGATATGCTGTGTAGTAAAGCAACCTAATTCAATTGGGCAGCACATTTATTGTTAAAATAAATTATTCTTCTTCTTCTTTTAAATTTTTCTTCGGTTTTGTAAAACAATCTGCCAATTGAACTTCTGATGGACAATATTCAATTTCTATTATTTTATCCTTAACCTTTTCATTTATATAATGATATTTCACATCAATATGCTTACTTCTACTATTAAACACTCCATTTTTAATCAATTTTACGGCACTTTGATTATCTACAAATAGTTTAACTTTTACAGGCTTTGATATTATTTCTTCAATTAAAGATTTTAAGTATAGAATTTCTTTAGTACATTCTGCCGCTGAGATGTATTCTGCTTCTGTACTCGAAGTTGCTGCTATTGGTTGTTTTCTCGAACACCAGCTTATCGGACCACCACAAAATTTTACTATATGTGCTTTTACGTGATTCTATATCACCTGCATAATCCGAATATGCCTCTATGTATGATACATCACTGTGTACATCAAATGAAATTCCATGGTTTATACTTCCTTTTAGATATCGAAATATTTGTTTTACTTTGTTGATATTTTCTTCTGAAGGGTTTTCCACAGATCTACTACTATAACTTACTGCGTATGAAATATCTGGTCTTGTTTTGTTAGAAAGATAGAGTAGATTTCCTACTGCTTCACGATAAGTAAATGCGCTCTTATTAGCAATACAGTTTACTTCTGCTTCTGAATTCTTTGACATTTTGGCATCTTCCATTTGAAAATTTTCAATTATGTTTCTCGTATATAACTCTTGATTTAGTTTTATATTTTCTGAATTCAATTCCCAACTTCAATGCCTATACCTAAAACTGATTTTGGTTTTTCATCAATAACTATTTCAAACTCCTTTTCCAAACTGCTCAGCAACTCTTTCATTTTTATTTTATCATTTCCTATTATAATTCCATCATTAACGTAAATTGCGAGAATTATTAACCCAACTTCTGATCTATATATACATTGTTCTGAATCAAGTGGTTTTAGTCCTTTTTCCTTTAAAAAATTTGTTATTCTTATATTCCATCTCATTGGTGCTTGTTTCAAACCATAAAGTGGTTTTTGCAGTTTACATATTTTTTCATTGTCATATCCTTCTGGCATGTACATATAGATATTTTCTTCTAGTTCACCATATAGGAATGCAGTTTTTATATCAAACTTCAAGATATAATCTCTTCGACCCGCCGCTAATCCAAATATTATTCTTAATGCGCTGCTGTTTATTACTGGGCTGTAGGTTTCCGCATAGCTCAGTCCATATTTTTGTTCACAACCTCTATCTACTAGTCAGAATTTTTTCATTTCCAATATCAGACTTGTCTACACATACCCATGTTTTATTTTTTTCAAGCGAAAATTTCTCTTCTTCTATTGCCTTCAACCATTTTTCTTTGTTTTGACCTGTTACTGCCTCTTCATATGTCATCATTGCAAAATCTTTATACTTGTCTTCTCTGATCATTAACT
This sequence comes from Diogma glabrata, assembly GCA_963693315.1. Classification (NCBI taxonomy): domain Eukaryota; kingdom Metazoa; phylum Arthropoda; class Insecta; order Diptera; family Cylindrotomidae; genus Diogma; species Diogma glabrata. The sequence goes on along the minus strand of OY856186.1, from coordinate 364,011,198 downwards.
GTTTCATTCGTAACATTTATTTTTCCATCTTCTTGTCCTCGTTCTAGTGTCTGATCTATTTCTAACTGTGATTCCTCTGTTCCAGTAAAGTCTTCCTCGTATTCATTGACCACAACATTTATTTTATTAGTATTATTGTTTTTTCCATTTTTAAATTTGACATCTCTCGAAATCACGATTTTTTTGTTTTTCTGAATCATATAATCTATAGCCGTTTGGCGAATATCCAACAAACACAAAATTTTTACTCCGATCATCCAGTTTTTTAAGAGGACTAAGAACTTTTGCAAATGCATCAGAATCAAATATTTGAAGATTTGATAAATTTGGTTTTTTGTTATACCAGTTTTCAGCGGGTGTATTATTAATTGCTTCAGATGGACTTCTATTTATTAGGTAACCCGACGTTAAAACTGCTTCACCCCATAAAGTTTTGTTTACTTTACTATCTGAAATTAGTGCTCTTGTTCTTTCCATAATAGTTGTATTTATTCTCTCTGCTTTGCCATTCAATTGTGGAGAATATGGTATTGTTGTTCCTTTTTTTTTTAACCAAAATAATAGATTATTATTAACATACTCACCACCATTATCGGATCTTAATTTTTTTACTTTCAGGTTCCATTTTCTTTCAACTTCTTCAATATAATTTTTCACAATATCTGATGTTTGAAACTTGTTTTTCATTAAATAAATCATCAAAAAATTCGTATAATCATCAATAAATGTGATGAAATAGTTCATACCATCCCATGTCTGTGGATCAATCGGACCACAAACATCCGTATGTATAATTTCTAACGGTTTTTCTGCTCTTGTACGTTCACTTGTAAATTCTCTCGTTTGCTTTGAAATTGTACATACTTCAAACATTTCTTTTATTTTTTCATTTTCAATTTCTTTAATGTCCATGTCATTCACTAAAGTTGAAAGTTTCTTTACATTTTTGAGACCCAGATGTCCCAATTTTCTTTGCCACTCATCCGTATTATTTTTATTTTCACTTATCATTGCTTTTTGAGTAACTGTATTTTCAAATTTTACCACATAAAGCTCATTATCACTTAATTCACCTTGAAACTTTTTAGCGTCTTTTGTAATTTCAACTTTATTTTTAATAAAATTAACTTCACCACCTTTTTCTATTATTGAATGCACTGACAACAAATTTTGCATAGCTCTGGAACATACAATACATCATTTAAAATACACTCATTAATTTCAATGCTACCAACAGCTTCAGCTTTTATTGTCAATTTTTTCTTTGCAATACCAATCTCTGAAGTTATTTCTCTAATATTTCTCAATAACGTTATGTCATTTGTCATATGAGAAGTGGATCCCAAATCTACAACCCATCGTCTTTTACACTCTTACTTTTTAATGTTTCTACTAGAAACGACGCCTTTTTATTTTTAATTTTATTAAAAAAACAATCTTTGGACTCATATGATTATTTTTCTTGCAAATCGTACAATAAATTTTACTTTGATTTTTACAAAACTTCGCAAAATGTCCAGCTTCACTACATCTATGACATTTTACACCATTTACACAATTTCTAGCAATATGACCACTTTTATTGCATTTAAAATACTTCATTAATTCTGTCTTAAACTCGACAACGTTGTGTTTTTCATCGTTACTAATATTTCTTTGTTCTTCACTTAATAACCTTGCCATTAGATTCAATAAAGTTTTTTCGGCAATTGGGATTGACTCCCACGCACTTGCAAAATACTTATAAGTATCCGGAAGTGTAGATAAAATCTTCGATATCAACATATCGCTCTTTATTTCTTGTCCCAATGATTTTAATTTGTGGACAATATTTTCCAAATTACTGATATGCGTTGCCATGTCTGTCCCTTTTGTGCACGTGTAACTGAAGAAGTCTTGCATCAGTTTGCATTTCTGTTGTCCAGAATCTTTTTCATAGATAGCACATAACTTCTCGAACATTTCTTTGGCTATTTTAGCATTTATTATGTGCATTAAATCTTTTTTATCAACACTTATCGCTATATATTTTTGAGCGTCTTTTATTTTCCACTTACATCTTTTTTCATACGTATCATCTGCTTTCAGCACTTCATCTCCGGTTGTTATTTCATAAACTCCATGTGATTTTAATCAAATTTCCATCTGAAATTTACAAACCACAAATGAATCGTAATCACATAATTTTTCCATGATGCTTTTTTACTTTCACTTATTTTCTTTTTTTACTTTTACTTTTATGAAACTTTTTACTTTTATTTTTTTACTTTTACTATTACTGGGTACATAACCTATTAGAGAATAAAGAATTTTAAAACTATAACACGCAATGGCTTTACTTTACAAACGAAATATTTTAGTTTATTTTTATTTTACAGCCTTACAATTTTACGGCGTCTTGTACAACCAAACTTAAAAAAGACTCTAAAAAAGTGTTACCAACTTTAAATTAAAATAATTATCCTCAACAGAATTAATGCAATATTTAAAAATATAGTTTTTACTGTTTATTTTTTTATTTTATTAATAATAATATAAACTTCCTTATAGTAACAATTTGAATTTTATTTTTTATTTTATAGAATATCGATTTCGACTTACGTCATCCTCAGTTCTTAAATTATGATTACAATTTTCGCTTAAACTATTACTTATATACTATTTCAACTGCTGTTTTTTATTATTATGTCATATATTTTGTTAGTTTTAGTGTTGATTTTATCATTTAAAATGTTGTTATTGTTTTTATGTTTATATATTTCTATTTCTTCCTATCTATCTAGATGTTGTCTTTTTCTTTTTTTATGTAATATGGTTAAATTTGTGTTGATATTGGTGTATTTGTGTTTTTCTATTTTTAAATGTTGGGCATATCTGGATTTTGGATCGCTTCTCTTAATTTCATTGGTGTGCTCAATAAATCTTTTTGTGAAGGACCGCCCCGTCTGACCTATACAAAATTTACTGCAGTCGTCACAGGTAAGTTTATAAACACCTGTGTCTATTCCTATATATACACATAACGGAATGCACTTTACAAATCAAATGTACGATAAGAGTCATATTTTGAGCAGCGGTACATTTTTCATTAAAATATTTCGTGTTTTCCATTTATCACATTTCCTTTACTGTTGTAATAAATTTTGTTTTATTACAAGTTTACTTAAAAGAAACATGGGTAACAATTAGTAAAGGTACATAGTAAAATTACGCATCCTTCCACCTTCAGGGTATTTATCGTATATAAACCAATAATTTCTAATATGTTTTCCCAAATGTTTATAAATATCTCGAACCAAATATTAAATGGAACGATCAGAATGTGTTTTAGATTGTTTTTTTAATAATGAATTCTTTTTAACTGTACCGAACAAATTTCAGTACAGTTCCAACACCGAATTATTTTTTTGTATCGAAATTCGTTCCAAAAGAATACAAAATTCAATAATTCGGTGTTGGAACTTCGGTACAGTTGAAAAGAATTCACTATAAAAACAACTAAAATTCTGTCTTAGTGCACTTTGCCGATATTTTTTTGACAAGATATATTTTTGACAAATTATAAAAATAATATTGTTAAAAATGTGAACCTACAACAAAGAAAATTATATATTCTAGGAAAATGTTCTGAAAAATTCTAGGTTTTAATTTAATTTTAAATTTGTTGAATTTAAGAAAATTGGTTAAACATTAAGGCTAGTCTCTACTGCACGACCACAAACAACAAACGTTTGCTAATGTTTACTAACGTTTGGAAACAATCTGTCTGTTTCCTAACATTTGTTGAAGTTCCGAAAATTTTACAATAGGCGCGTTCCATTGAAAATCAAACCTGCTCAAATTTGCTTCGATCTACTCTACCTAGAGCAAGTTGTGTAGTTGAAAAGCAGTTTATTTTTCGTTTTTTTTTAGATCGGTTATAAACATGTATTGGTATTTTTAATAATAAAATGGACCGGTCAGATTCAACGATAAGCCCAAAATAAATATTTTCAATAATAATAAAATTGTGCATGCTCAAATTTTTGGCGTTCCATTGGTGATCTACTCAAAAGCTGCTTTGAGCAGCTATTTTGTTCCAAAAGAACGCATGTAATAAAAACTTTGACACCTGTTATTTGCCAAACAAATTATTAAAAACAATTACACAATTTTATAATATTTTAACAAAAAGTTTGTTATATTCTAAATTTTTTACTTAAAAAACCATAATCAAATTGAATTAGCAATAAAAAAAAATATACATGACAGATTTGGTTCCTTAATAAACAGAAACCTATCTCCACCAAACGAACACTGGCTACGCCGGAAAGAGCCATCAGTCAAGTTGAATTAAATTAACGATTAAAAATGATCAAATATTGTAAATAGTTTGTTTGTCTATATTTGAAGCCATTACTATTTTAAAGAAAACACGAATTTAAAATAGAATTAGATTGTTAATTCATTATTATGTATATGACTGTATATATTTTTGAAGATATTTGTTCTCCAATTAATGTTTAAGGAAATCGCCTGAATGTTGTTGATTATAAAATGAAAACATAAATTATAGATCGTTCACAATTTGTGCATATAATGAATGTAATTTCTTTTGATGGAGGAGAATGGATACTCGTCAACTCAATTAGACGAGCCCATCCATGAAATTCGAAATCAGTTGTTTATTTATACCAATTTTTATAGTACCGTACTTTGAATAAGTAAATCGAGGAAGACGATGAGATTTTGGTTTTCATATTGGAAAAATCGTCGATTTATTTTTAAAAACTTTATGGAAAAAAAATTGATGGAAAAACCTAAAAGGTGTTTTGGTAGCATTCAGGTGCGTTTTATGTGAATAGTTGATTACCTTAAAACAAAACATTTCAATTTTAACAAATTCATTTTTATTAATATTTGAGTTCATAAATTTGAAAATATTTACGAAAACGTATGTTTCCTCTGTGAACCTAGCTTGAATGGGAAAGTAGAAAACAAAATGTTTTAGACCCACTCGAGTTCGGTATTATAGGAAAGGTTGGAATGCTTTAAAGAGATTACCACTTTTATAGATAGATTACCACTTACCAGCATAATGAATTTTTTTATTCTGTCTCACCCCTTAAATCCAAACGTAATCAATGAAAAAACTTATACAATTCACAAGTGGCTCACAAATTTAAAAAAAGAATTAGTGAGCTGCCAAAATTGTATAATTCCCTAGCTTGGGCACATTTAGTAGGACAAATAGTTTAAAAATGGTTTAGACGCAGTTGAATGGGTGTCATTGGGCATACATTATAAGTTACATCGTAATCCAGTAATATTTTACCAGATTTTAAGATTTCGTTAGATAATTGAAAATATAATTGATAATCCTCAATACTATCGTTTACAAAAACTTAATCGTTGTTTTCCACAAATAAATTAAAATATGCGAGTGTTATAAAGAACGTGAATAAACTATTTGAGGATTCCTTGCCGTTCATTTAACATCCTTTAATATCATTCAAACTAGTTTCAAACTTTAGAAAATTTGCCCAAATAACATCGCAATAAAATAAACATCACATCAGGTTATGAAAGAAAGGTTGTCGTATGTTATACTAAAATCAATAACTAAACCGTTCTTATATCTCACCCAAACCAATTTTTCATTTAAACTTAAACCAGCAACTTACAGTCTTGACCAAAATAAATCGGCTTCATTCATCATCATAAGTCAGTCCTTTAGACTAGATTGGGCATTGGGCATTGGCAAGCATGTCGATGTGCGTTAACACACTTGGCCTTACATTACCTAAAAACATATTAACATAAAACGGATTTTATCAATTCAAAGGTTACAACAAAACTCCGCCCATTTGACTAAGATTTTTACGCTTTGGAATGCAAAAATCGAATTTCTTTCATAACGATTTCATTTTTTTTTAAACACAGAAAACAAAAGAATTAATTCAAATATTCTTAACTAAACAGGAGCCAAATATTTTCTACAATTCCTATAGTAGCAAATAACGTTGAGCGTTTTTAATCATTAAATTTTTGCCGCATAAATGTGATATGATTTCTGATATCAAAGCTTCATCTTCATCGTGCGTATTTCGTTTTCGTTCAAAAGAGATCCAAGTCTAATACTATGTTATAATTTTACCATTTGGGGAAGTTTAATGCCAAAGAGAAGTTAGTTTTTTAGCCAATCTGAATTAAATTTGCATCATGTTTTTCCCACAAATATTAATTAGTAGTTTTTGGTGTTAAAATGAAGCAGACAATCTAAAGTAAAGTTCAATTGGTTAGATTTTTAAGGAAAGATAACATTTTTTTCCTTTTTTATCAAAACGGGACAAACCGTGTCCCGTTAGTAGTTACGCCGGGACACGGGACATTCAGCTCTAAAACTGGTCTGTCCCGTTCAAAACGGGACGGGTGGCAACTCTACTGCCTGTTTGGGCACAACATTGTTAATAATCGAATACCTGTTTGGGCACATCTTTCTTAAATTTATATTCAACAATCAACAACAATGAATAAATTATTGATCAATGATTAAATTTATTAAGAACAAATGATCATCGTTGATGAATTTTACTTCGTTTGATACAGTCCACTAATTTTTTATCATCATTATGCGAGCAAAGTCATAGCAAACACAAACATGCAAAAACATCATGTTTTCCATATCATTTGGCAAACAAACAAATGTTAGCAAACATTTGTTATTGCTCTGATTTGTAGCTCCACTAAACAAATTGATATATTTGGAAACGAGCCCTTAAAAGATTTTTAAAAATTGGATATGATGTATACACAAGAAAACGAACAAATTGAACATTTGTTTGGGCTAGAAATCCGAAAGTTTTATAAACATTTGGGCGAACATTAAAAATTATTCTCTTAAACGATGAATACTCTGATAGTGAAGAGATGCGTAAGTTTGTTATGTAGCTTTACCATCATTCGATATGGTTAACTTGAAAACAAAATTTAGTACAAAAGTATATACGAAAATATGGTAAAAAGAATTCGCACATATTATTCTTTCAATCGTACTAAAGCAGGTATAATTTACAGCGAAATACATTTTGAATTAAATATTACTTATAACGTATAAGTTTTAAAATATTATATTATAAAGTATAAGTATAAGTATAAGTTTTAAAATATTTAGAAAACCTGAGAAACAAACCATAAGAATAGAATTTTGTATACAAATAATTATGTTCCTCATGGAACAAGAATTGTATAGGGTGATTTTTCTGTTCTGGTGTTTACCGCAATGGCGCTGCAAAAGGGGGATAAGAGAATAAATTCAAAAACTTTTATATGGGATTTCATACAAAACACAACTTGAATAATTTTAAAAATTATCTATGAAATTTCTCATTTTACCACAATTGAACAATTTTAATTTGCTTATGGAGTATTATTGACTATATTTTAAGCGTAATATATAAAATATTATTCTTAAGTCGCTCAAAAAAGAAACATAAAAATTGTCAAAATTTCCCATACAAAGTTGTATGAAAAATTTAACCTTTTTTCATATTTGTTTTACAGACAGAAGAAAAGAAAATATTTTATATATTATGCTTAATATATTGTCAATAATACTTCATAAAGTAATTTAAATTATTTAATTGTAGTAAGATGAGAAATTTCATAGAAAACTTTTAAAATTATTCAAATTGTGTTTTGTATGGAATTCCATATAAAATTTTTGTGATTTTTTCTCTTATCCCCTTTTTGCAGCGCCATTGCGGTAAACACAGGAACAGAAAAATCGCCCTATAGCGGTAGAAAATTTTGACATTTTCTTTGAAAATTTAATTCTTAATTTAACTTTAGAACACTATAACAGTAGAGCAATTCATATGAATTGATATGACATGCCAATGACATGTTTGGCTGAAAATAATGCAAGAAGTGTGTTGTATTTCAGAAATGAAAATTTCCTTTCAGGCTCGCCATATAAAGGTAACATTAGAGTGGGCAAACGAGAATTGTCCCAATCAAATATTCTTTGTCACATTAACATAAATTTCTTGAACAACAAAATATGAGGTATACAACAATCAAATTTGATGTTAGTGTAACAGGGAACGGTTGGCACAAAAAGGATTGTAGTGACCAAATTTGTTTCTTCAGTGGTGAATTGTGAATGGGTATTTTCATGTACTCCTGCCGAAAGAAATACACTACCGACCGCGGTTCATATAATTCACATCTTTTATAATACATATTTCACAAACAGGTAAAAAAACCAAACAAAATATAAATACCTGGTGGAAAAGCTCTTGGCTTTCGTGTATCCATCCACAACAATAAAATCAAAACAGTTATAAAACATAACACAACAAGAGACATACTAACATTTTCACTCGAGTACGATTATTTTAAATTTAAATCTGGTATTCTTGTGAACCAACAAAACGAAACTGACCAAATCTATCGTAGGATCGTTGGTCCAATGAAACTTTTTTGAATAATAATTATTTTTTAATTATTATATCTTTGATATTCGATTCAGATTATTTGTTGAAATATATTCTTTTTTTATTTTTAATCTATTCATATTTAATATTTTCTTTTATTTTTTTAATTTTCTAATTCATTTCATAATATTCTTTCTATTCTTTCTTAAAAATATGCACATATTTGAGTTTATGACATAGCATTTTAAATTAAAGAAAATTTTTTGATAGCTGTGACGGGAAATAGATTTTAAGGTATGTTATTCAAACAAACAACAGTTAGGTTATTTAGAGTTATAAACGTGTGACCTTTGTTGTCGAAAAATGACATCAAATGCATCATATCTCATGCTTAATGTTAAGAAATAATATAGGCAAAGAACATGATGCATGAGACTATTAGGTAATGCGTGAGCGCTGAATTGAATTGCGAATATACATCGCCAGTCTTCCATGAGGCGCCTCCCCTAGGTGGCGGATAGGGGAATACTTGTCAGATATGACAGGTACCGGTGAAACCAAATACCTGGGCGAAAGAAACTAGCAAACATACTGTGCGTCTGTAATCCACGAGGAGCGGCACAAAACTACGTCTGTTCTCATAACCCTAGTTTCAACCCCTATTGATTCTGGATTAGCTATTGTGCTTTCTCATTCTTTCAATGGTGCACTCTGGTTTTTACTCGTTTTCCCACGCTCTTCGTCCTGCAGCTTTGTTGGCGTTATTAGCGGTCGCAGCGTAGTTTTTTACACTGGATGGTAGACTTAAATGAAACCTAGTGTGAAAAACAAAACCTCGGCATTAAATTGACATGGATAGTACGGAGGGATCAAAACTTACGGTGCATGGAGACGGATTCCTAGTGTCGGCTGTTTCAGTGAGTGATCAAGCAGGATAAGATAAAACGACAAGTAACAATTAAGGTGAAGATGACGATGTTGGTTTCGTAGATATCTTTAAAAGGAGTGGTAAAGTGCGAGATCTCCAGCAAAGATTACTTCGAGCGTGAAAGTTGAGCGTTCTCTTCCATTACCATCACATCCGGGAGCAGATAATAAGGCAATGAAAAAATGAATAATGTAAGGAGAGAACAGTACTGGTTAACTTAGGTCTAAAAATCACGGAGCTATCGGGGAATTTATAAAACCAAAAACCAACATCTATGCCAAAATGAAAAAGATGATATTTTGTGCAGTTCGGACGTTGTATGAGCAAGACGGTCGAAAATCCCAAGGCTTCATGTGAATACCAAACCTCACCAATACCTGACCGGGTTGAAGAGGAAAGTACCAGATAACTCAAAAGGGCATACCGTGGAACACAATTGGCGGAGGTTAGTCTCCCTGTTGATGTTGCTGAAAAGATGACAGCTGGCAAAAATAAGGGTAGGCTGGTTGCTCTGTTGAGTTCGAGAAAAAGTGGAACCAGTCCGATGCTTTAGATGCTTCGGATTTGGTGGCCATCGAGCTGCAGGCTGTAGAAGTGATAAAAACAAGTGAGGACCCTGTAGAAGATGTGGAGAGGAAGGACACTTTGTCAAGGATTGTCGTAAGGACCCAGAACGCATGCTTTGTAGCGAAAAAGTCGGTGAAAATAATAACCACATGTCTAACAGTCGGAACTGCCCAATGTATCAGACGGTAAAGCAATCAGAGCTTAGGAAAAATGAAAGTGATCCAGTTAAATCTCAACAACTGTGAAGCTGCACAATATCTTTTGCCAGCAATCAATATTGGATGTTGGAGCAGATCCCGCTATTATATGTGAGCAGCATAAGGACTTGAACAATATTAACTGGGCGTTAGATGTACACAGTCGAGACGCCGTGTGGGCTTGTGGTAACTTCCCCTTGCAAGAAGCTACACTCAGTGTCTACCCAGGATTTATTAGAAGTAAGGTCAACGGAATATTTGTGTACAGCTGTTACGCACATTCTAGTGCATCGAATTTAAAACTTTCCTTGATATATTTTAACGAATGATGCAAGAAATAGAAAGCCATTAATAATTGTGGGTGACTTTAATACATGGGCTTCGAAATGGGGAAGTCGTGAAACAAACAATAGAGGAACAATTTTCTACAATCATTTGCATCCCTACAGCTAGTACTAATGAATCCAGGGAAAGCATCAATCTTTCGTAAGGGATCTGCAAACCTTATAATCGATATTAAATTTATGAGCAATTGTGTATTAAATAAAGGTGTGACCTGGAGCGTAAGTGAGGACTACACACACAGCAACCATCAAGCTATTGTATATGAGCTAATGGTAAGGAAACCACAGTGGAAACACAGTGAACACCACAGGGAAACCATGGGATGGTTAAGGGATGGGGTTTAAACTACTTGGTGAATCCCTCTTTTGCTTCATGGTGAAGGATACCCACCTGACTTAAACAGCTGAAAATAAAGCCACCCAGCTCACGAATTCCATTGAAAGAGCCTGCAATGTTGCAATGCCTAGGAAGACTGCTAATAATTTTAGAAAATCGGTTTATTGGTGGAACGTGAAAATAGCTGATCTTCGAAGGTAGTGTTTCTTCGCAAGAAGATTGTATCAACGTGCCCGGAATGCTTGCAATTCTATATTACCCCAACAGTACTGTAGCACAAAATCAGAGCTTAAACAAGCCATAAAACTCCTATACCTGTCCCACTATAGGGGGAAACATTGTAAAGGTTCTGTTTCCACAACAACCAGAAGAAGAGTTTCATGTTGAATTTCTAAGCGCAAAAAAAAACAAGCGCACCAGTAACTGTTGAGCAGGTTATAAAAGCGTTTAGCAAGGCTGCGAATAACAAATCTCCTGCCCTGGACAATGTTTCAAATAAAGTTTTGACACTAGCAGCCCAACTGGATCCTGAGGATTTTAGAGAAGTTTTACCGGATTGGATGGAAGGAAATCAAGCTAAATTTCATTCCAAAAGGATCAAAGTCACCTGATGAACCATTAAACCACCAACCGATATGTCTCCTAGATACGGCTGGAAAAATTTTAGAAAGGATCATAAATGACCGATTACAGGAGGCAATCGTCAAGACGGGAGATCTTGCTAAACACCAGTATGGTTTCCGAAAAAGTTGCTCTACAGTGTACGCAATCAACTGTGTAGTAAACGTCGCAAAAAAATATCTATATGGACACAATAACCTACAGGGTACCAAAAACTACTGTGCTATAGTAACACTTGCTGTAAAAACGCGTTTGACTCAGTCAGCTGGAAATATATAATAAACGCACTGATCCAAATGATGGTACCATAATACCTGCTGAAAATAGTAGGTAGTTACTGCAACCGTAGAGTTTTGATGCATACGAGGGAACAAAGTCGTATGCGGTAACTAGTGGGGTGCCTCGAGGTTCTTTATTAGGGCGCGCTCACTGGAAGGCTATGTATGACGGTGTTTTGCGACTGTTCGTGTCGCCAGAATCCAAAATTGTGGAATTTGCTGACGATTTGGCAGTGGTTGTAGTCTCAAAATCCAGGGAGGAGATCGTGGAAATTTGAGTGGTCCTTATTAGTGATAGAAAGAAAATGGAACGTGTAACGGTAGAAGTGGGTTGCCAACCAATAATCTCACAACCAGCTCTTAGGTACTTAGGTGTAACGATCGATTCCAGATTGTCCTTCAAAGTGCATTTAAATGCTATGAGATAGAAAGCAATCAGAGTAGGGAATGCTTTGTCACGAATATTGCCAAATTCTGGTAGTGCCTCCCAGAATAAAAGATTGTTCCTAATAAATGTAATCACGACTACTGTGATGTATGCAGCTCCAATTTCGGCCCATATAATGCAAAAGAAGACGTACAGAATCAAAATGGGAACTTTACATAGACTTAATGCATTGCGAGTGATTTGCGCCTTCCGTACAGCTTCAGATATGCGGTATGTGTGATTGCAGGAATGCCGTCCATAGATTTACTAGCAAAAGAGCGGCAATATACACAAATTCAGCAGAGTCAGGAGACAAAAAAAGAAATAAGAGGAGTAGCTCGTGTCGAAACAGCCGAAGAAAGGAAAAAGCGGGACTCGAGAAGCGGGACTCGACAAAACGCGATGGACATATCGTCTGATCGCATATATTGAAGAGTAGTTGAGATTTGAGAAGAAAGCTTGATGAGGTGAATTTCTATTTGACTCAGTTTCTTTCTGGTCATGGTTGCTTCAAAGTATACCTACATCGCTTGCATCTAAAGGATTCACTCGATTGCCTGTCAGCATGGGAAAACCAGAGAATGCGGAGCATGTCTTTCTTCATTGTCCTTGTTTGGAATATTCTCCCCCAACAGAACGATTTAGCCCCCTAGAGGCAACGGCATATTCCCGATCTGCCAGCAAAGAGGTTTAACTACCATTTCTCCCTCTCAACTCATGCCAACATTCATACCAAACCGGAAAATCAACGGAAATGGCGTTGAATAATGTCGTGAAAGAGATTGAGAGCACATTAAAATACAAGGAGGCACTTGCATGGACATTTATGATACTTTGGTTACATCAAAATGATACTTTGATTACATAAAAGTATAATAAAACCCATATTTTCATACGCAGCTTTGGTCTGATGGCCAAAAAAATCAAATATCTGCTCAGACAGTGTTCACAAAAATACAGAGACTTGTTCCTCTCTGCCACAGGTGCTTTTAGAAAACAAAACAGCATCTGCAATGGAGATGCTTCTCCTACTTCCTCCATTGCTCCTATACATCAGTTCTGCAGCAGCATTTAGTGCTCATAGAGTGCAACTAGTCGAAACACTTAAACGTGATAACCTAACCAGTCAGCCAACCAGTCCCAACCAAAACGACGTGGCGATCTACTACATTTCGGACTGTATACCAAATATCACTGATCTAGATAGACGTTTTCAATTGTCAAAATAGGGGCCAGGGAAGGGATCGAGAGCTATACTTACAAAAACTACCATTCAACGCCACCATCTGGTAAACAAATGGACCGCGAACCAATAAAGGCACTAGTGCAGCGGTGTTTGGCCCAGGGAAAAACGGGCCTTAGTATTTGCCAAGACGAGACATTTGCCATCAACTACTGTGCAATGCTGTGTGCTGAAAGAGAATACAGCCACACAGATATATACATTATTTCAGATAGCCAGGCGACGCTATTGGCTCTGAAGTCGACGCGCTTTACACAGGAGTACACGGCAATGCAGTAGCAGACTTGCTGGCCAAGTGGTGGCCCTACAAAGTTCATTGGTCTAGAACCGTACTTTGCGGGAAGGTCTACTGCATTCAAAAAAGTTTCTAGGCAATTTCCTCGTCTTCTCTCTCAAAACAGTCGATCTTGAGAGAGAGTCTCTGAAGATCTTAACATGGTGCATGACAGAACACGGTCCAATAAATTACCATCTTAACAAATTAGGCGTTGCTGCATCTGACAGATTCAAATTCTGCAGCTAGGAGGCAGAAACCATTGAACGTTATCTACAAATTGCTCTGAACTTGCATGGCGCAGATACATTAAGCTCGATCAAGGGAGACTAGCACTTCCTATGCCATATCATCGAAAAATCATACCATCGAGAATCGTTACATCGAAAAATAGCAATAAATTCAAAAATAAAAATCATACTATCGAAAAATCAAACAACCGAAAATCGCAACATCGAAAATCATAACACCGGAAGTTCACACTGTCGAAAAGTCATTGCATCGAAAATCGTTACACCGAATTTTTTTCGATTTACTGAAAATATCATATCATCGAAAAATCATACCATCGAAATTCGTAAAATCGAATAAAAAATCATATCATCGAAATATCATTACATCGAAAATATTCGATGAAATGAACACATCATTTCTTAAAAAAATCATTTGATCGAAAAACAGGGTGTACTTTCCTCACAGATAAAAAATATGGAGGGGCTGAAATCTCAAGCTCTGAGATATCAAGACTTCGGTCTGGGTGAAGGATTTTGATATAGTTTTCGGCAAAAAACTTTTATGAGGACATGGTTTTTAGTTTTGGGCAGCGATGTATATCAAACATAACTTTTTGTTAAAGTACATGTATTTTTTATCTCTGTTTAGATATGTATTACAAAACTAACACAAAACATCAATACGTTTTTGGAAAATTATAACAGATCATATATTAACATAACTTAGTGAAAAGATTATACAATCAGCAAACTACTCAAAAACCTCGCCATTTAGCGTTTCGAGAAATTATTTCAAAATCACAAATTCATATTTCTTTCAAAATTCCAAAAATATAGTAAAATAAAAAATTCAAACTTTTTTCAAACAAAATTCTAAATATATTTCAAAAATTATTACAAAATCATAGATTAAAACTTTTTTCAAAAATTCTAAAAATATTGCAAAAATTATAACAAAATCAAAATTGTAACTTTTTCCAAAATTATAAATATTATAATAAAATCAAAAATTTCAAATTTTTCCAAAAATATTCCAAAAATTCTTACAAAATCAAAATTGAAAGTTTTTCAAAATTCCAAAACTATTTCAATAACTATAACAAGTTCAAAAATGTCCATGTCCAATTTCATTTTCAATTACATTTTCAGCAAACTATTCAAAAACCTTCAATTTAGCGATTCGAGAAAATATTACAAAATCACAAATTCATATTTTTTTCAAAATTCCAAAAATATTGTAAAAATTATAATAAAATCAAACTTTTTTCAAAATTCTAAAAATATTCCAAAAATTATTACAAAATCAAAAATTGAAACTTTTTTCAAAATTCCAAAAATTATAATAAAATCAAAAATTTAAAATTTTTCAAAATTCCAAAGATATTCCAAAAATTCTTACAAAATCAAAAATTAAAACTTTTTCCAAAATTCTAAAAATATTGCAAAAATTATTACAAAATCAAAAATGCAAACTTTTTTCAAAATTCCAAAAATATTTCAAAAACTATAACAAATTAAAAAATTTCCATGTCCAATTTCATTTTCAATTACATTTACGTCATAAAAACTGCTACATTTTTTTTTTTTCAAAATATTGGCTAAAAACATAAATGAAATCATTTCTTGACACGCTTGACATTATTTTTTTGACAAACGTATAATACCATAATTCTCTATAATAATAATAAATTTTCATGTCATACAAATTATTAATTTTATTTTTTTCCAAAAAAACGTA
>OY856186.1:363845970-363995394 GCA_963693315.1 Diogma glabrata | reverse complement strand
ATTAATGTCAAGCGTGTCAAAAAATGATTTCATTTATTTTTTTAACCAATTTTTTGAAAAAAAATATGTAGCTGTTTTTATGACGTATTTTGGTGAGGTTTGGCATCCACATGAAGTCTTGGAAGTTACGATCGTCTTTCCGTCTTTCCAGCTCCGTGATTTTTAGACATAAGTTAACTGTTTCTCTCCTTACACCTGGATGTGATGTTAATGGAAGAGAACGCTCAACTTTCACGCTCGATCTAATCTTTGCTGGAGATCTCGCACTTTACCACTCCTTTTAAAGATATCTTCGAAACCAACATCGTCATCTTCACCTTAATTGTTACTTGCCGTTTTATTTCGACGGCTGGAAGCCTGCTTGCTCACTCACTGAAGCAGCCGATACTGGGAATCCATCTCCATGCACCGTAAGTTTTGATCCCTCCGTAGTATCCATGTCAATTTAATGCCGAGGTTTCGTTTTTCGCACTAGGTTTTGTTTTTCGCACTAGGTTTCACTAGGTGGTAGACTTAACACCCAGTGTAAAAAACTACGCTGCGACCGCTACTAACGCCAACAAAGCTGCAGGACAAAGAGCGTGGGAAAAGGAGTAAAGATCCTAGTGCACCATTGAAAAAATGAGAAAGCACAATAGCTAATCCAGAACCAATAGGGGTTGAAACTAGTGTTATGAGAACAGATGACGTTTTGTGCCGCTTCTCTGGGATTACAGACGCTCAATATGTTTGCTAGTTTCTTTTCCCCAGGTATTTGGTTTCACCGGTACCTGTCATATCTGACAAGTATTCCCCTATCCGCCACCTAGGGGAAGCGCCACATGTAAGACTGGCAATGTATATTCGCAATTCAATTCAGCACTCACGCATTACCTAATCGTCTCATGCATCATGTTCTTTGCCTATATTATTTCTTAACATTAAGCATGAGATATGATGCATTTGATGTCATTTTTCGACAACAAAGGTCACACGTTTATAACTCTAAATAACCTAACTGTTGTTTGTTTAAATAACATACCTTAAAATCTATTTCCCGTCACAGCTATCAAAAAATTTTCTTTAATTTAAAATGCTATGTCATAAACTCAAATATGTGCATATTTTTAAGAAAGAATAGAAAGAATATTATGAAATGAATTAGAAAATTAAAAATATAAAAGAAAATATTAAATATGAATAGATTAAAAATAAAAATAAAGAATATGTTTCAACAAATAATCTGAATCGAATATCAAAGATATAATAATTAAAAAATAATAATTATTCAAAAAAGTTTCATTGGACCAACGATCCTACGATAGATTTGGTCAGTTTCGTTTTGTTGGTTCACAAGAATACCAGATTTGAATTTAAAATAATCGTACTCGAGTGAAAATGTTAATATGTCTCTTGTTGTGTTATGTTTTATAACTGTTTTGATTTTATTGTTGTGGATGGATACACGAAAGCCAAGAGCTTTTCCACCAGGTATTTATATTTTGTTTGGTTTTTTATCTGTTTGTGAAATATGTATTATAAAAGATGTGAATTATATGAACCGCGATCGGTATTGTATTTCTTTCGGCAGGAGTACCTGAAAATATCAATTCACGCTTCACCACTGAAGAAACAAATTTAGTCACTACGATCATCTTTGTGGCAACCGTTCCCTGTTACACTAACATCAAATTTGATTGTTGTATACCTCATATTTTGTTGTTCAAGAAATTTATGTTAATGTGACAAAGAATATTTGCTTGGCACAAATGAGGTTGTAGTGACCAAATAATTTTTTCTTAAAATTTGAATGACTTTGGTAGACCACTATTCCTCGTTTGCCCACTCTAATGTTACCTTTATATGGCGAGCCTGAAAGGAAATTTTCATTTCTTAAATACAACACAGTTCTTGCATTATTTTCAGCCAAACATGTCATGTGCATGTCATATCAATTCATATTAATTTCTCTACTGTTATAGTGTTCTAAAGTTAAATTAAGAATCAAATTTTCAAAGAAAATGTCAAAATTTTCTACGGCTATACAATTCTTGTTCCATGAGGAACATAATTATTTGTATACAAAATTCTATTCTTATGGTTTGTTTCTCAGGTTTTCTAAATATTTTAAAACTTATATAACTAATATTTAATTCAAAATGTATTTCGCTCTAAATTATACCTGCTTTAGTACGATTGAAAGAATAATATGTGCGAATTCTTTTTACCATATTTATTTTTTACATATATTTATACATACTTACTAAATTTTGTTTTCAAGTTAACCATATCGAATGATGGTAAAGCTACATAACAAACTTACGCATCTCTTCACTACCAGAGTATTCATCGTTTAAGAGAATAATTTTTGATGTTCGCCCAAATGTTTATAAAACATTCGGATTTCTTGCCCAAACAAATGTTCAATTTGTTCGTTTTCTTGTGTATACATCATATCCAATTTTTAAAAATCTTTTAAGGGCTCGTTCCCGAATATATCAATTTGTTTAGTGGAGCTACAAATCTGAGCAATAACAAATGTTTGCTAACATTTGTTTGTTTGCCAAATGATATGGAAAACATGATGTTTTTGCATGTGTGTAGGGTTACCAACTCTTGAAAGCGCGCGACCCGGAGATTTTATAATATACAAAAATATAATTCAACTAGGGGACCCATGTGCATCAGAGGTGAGAAAAGAACGTTCCTCGCTAATAAACAAACGTTTACCAATATAACGAGTGTTTTTATATATTCGTGTTCTTTTGTATTCTCATTTTAAAACAAATGAAAACAGTGAGAGAATTATTAAAATGTTTCTGTTTGTTTTTATTCTGTTTTGTTTATTCTCTATATTCGAATGGTTTAGTTTAAAACAGGAATAAAGAATTATGCGAAAAGAAACGCAAATGTATTTGCGAATATATTCTTAGGATTGGGATTATTTTTTTTTTGGTTAAAAAAAATTAATTTTATACGTTTTTTTGTATTGATACTTTACTAACTCGAAGTTAATATTTATGAAATCAATTTAAAAATATGGAGGGGCTGAAATCTCAAGCTCTGAGATATCAAGACTTCGGTCTGGGTTAAGGATTTTGATATAGTTTTCGGCAAAAAACTTTTATGAGGACATGGTTTTTAGTTTTGGGCAGCGATGTACATCAAACATAACTCTTTGTTAAAGTACAAGTATTTTTTATCTCTGTTTAAAAATTTCTTACAAAACTAACACGAAACATCAATACGTTGCCGGAAAATTATAATCAAAATTCCAAAAATATTGTTAAATTAAATAAAATCAAACTTTTTCAAAATGCCAAAAATATTCCAAATATTAGAATAAAATCAAATATTTAAATATTTTCTAAATTCCAATAATATTTCAAAAATTCTTAAAAATACAAACTTTTTCCAAAATTCTAAAAATATTGCAAAAATTATTACAAAATCATAAATTGAAACTTTTTTCAAAATTCCAAAAATTATAATAATATCAAAATTAAAAATTTTTCAAAATTCTAAAAATATTTCGAAAATTCTTACAAAATCAAAAATTAAAATTTGCCGAAATTCTAAAAATATTGCAAAAATTATTACAAAATCAAAAATACAAACTTTTTCAAAATTCCAAAAATTTTTCAAAAACTATAACAAATTCAAAAATTTCCATGTCCAATCTCATTTTGAATTACATTTACGTCATAAAAACAGCTACATTTTTTTTCCCAAAAAATTGGCTAAAAAAATAAATGAAATCATTTTTGACTCACTTGACATTATTTTTTGACAAACTTATAATGCCATAATTCTCAATAATAATAATAAAATATCATGTCATACGAACTATTAATTTTATTTTTTTCTAAAAAAATTTGGTAAAAAATCAATAAAAACCTTTCTTTTGACACACTTGACAACATTTTTTGACAAACTTATAATGCCATAATTCTCAATAATAATAATAAAAATTTCATTTCAAACAAACACTTTTATTTTTTTTGCAAAAAATTAGGTAAAATACTAAATAAAAATCTTTTGACACACTTGACAACATTTTTTTGACAAACTTATAATGCCATAATTCTCAATAATAATAATAAAACTTCATTTCAAACAAAGAAAATTAATTTTATTTTTTTCCATAAAACTAGGTAAAAAATAAACAAAAATCTTTCTTTTGACACACTTGACAACATTTTTTTGACAAACTTATAATTTTTTTAATAAAATGTGTTGTGTAATAGGGTTTAGAATATGTGTCACAACAACACATAAATACCTTTTAAGACCTAGGTCTAGGTCTATGCAATAATCTAGTTTTTGATCTCACATACCAATCCCGACCATCAAGATTTCTCCAAATTTAATGTTCCTACTCGTAATCACTTAAAATGAACGTTTTTTAAGCCAAAAATATGAAAATTTGCTATTTTTGACACACATAATGATTTTTTTGACACACTTCTGGTACAGTTATCGAACACAGCGTCCTTTCGGACCTGTCCCTTGAGTATACCTATTTTTAGAAAAAAAAATTTTTGAAATCCCTCCAGCGGTTTTCCCTGCAGCGTAGGTAATGACGGCCGGCCGGCCGGCAGACAGACATACATTTTTTTTTTTTTGCTTTTTTAGAATCAGGAGGTCCTAAAACGTCGAGAAATGTCAAAAAAAGTGGGGGTAAGAATTTCACTTTGAGCTCATGAATGTAATACTTAGGTCTTTCAGACCGAAGTAATTTTATTTTTGGACTTTTATGTTATGCGAAGTATAATATGTACTAAGAATAATTTTAGGACCGAATTTTAGGACCTGTCTTTGGACCGAAAAACAACGAAATGTTGAACACTACTTGGCGGAGATTCAAAATTTTTACGCCGTTAAATTCTAGGGTTAGATTACTAGATTGCAAATGCATCAAAAATTTGGGTTGATAAATCGTTTGGCTTATTCAATGTTTTTTAAATAAAAATAATTCGTTTCATTTTATCTATAAAAAACGCAACGGATTAGCTGGAATTAAACTCAAGCATGTAATGTAATGTGATAATATGTTTTGTTGTTTACGACTTCGCATTTATGTTTTGTATTGGTTTTCTTTCACTTCTCTAGTTAGAAGTAAACACACACCCTCTCACCTTTCATGAAGTAAATACTAAACCCTTCGTACAAACCGAAGTAATGACACCTCATAGCAACTTCTTACCCTTACCACCATTTGTCAATAGAAAATAGAGGTAGTCTTTGTAATAGAGCTTGAAAATAAAAAAAAATATTTAATTCTAAATTCATTAGGTCTTTTTTTTTAACAAGCAAAAATATCATTTTAATATAAAATAATTAATTATTTATACTAGAAGTTATTACTCATTGAAATTTTTAAAAATATTTTGTAAACATATAAGTTAATTTTATTTAATATATATGACACAGTTTTGTTTACGCCAGATCCTTCTGGTTCCATGATTTCGAGTTTTAAAAAAATTGTTAAATTAATTAATCTAATATATTAAATAAACAATAGTCCAATTTTATTTAATTAAAACTTCAACTTGCGTCCTTTAATATGCTAATTTCGTTCCGATTTGTTATCAATTATCATACATAAACTAAATAATATAGGTGCGTCCGATTTGACTCAAATAACTGAAAAAACAACAACAATTGCACATAATTTTTCATTTGCTTCAGTTGCTTCACGCAAAACGAACACGAATATCGATTGATATCGTCCTCAAATCGCAGTTTTTCGTTTTTAATCAACAAGGCAAATAGTAAAAAAAACTAAAAAAATGTTATGATTATAAAGCGAATAGGAAGAATAAAAGAAATAAAATAAAAACGACAGATATTTTAAAACACGAGTGCTGGAGAATATAAAACATTCGAATGAAAACATTTCTCTTATTTCTATTCTTTATATATTCGTATTCTTTCCTTAATAAAAAAAGGAATAAATGCGATTGGATTTTCAAAACATTCTTAAATATTCGTTCGAAGAACGTTTCTTTCTCATCTCTGATGTGCATGTGGACAAATTTTAAAACAAATATATTTTTAAGCCTGAAATAAAATCACAATCCAAAATAATACGCCTATCCGCATGCAAAGCATAAATTGAAATTGAAATGAGAATAAAATTTGGAAGAAATCAAAACCTTCTAAATCATAGCCCTACTGATTCACCCCATTTGCAATAAACAATGAACATTGCCATATGCAAAAAATTGGTGTTTTTGATTAAATCCTTTTGATTTTTGTTTATATAGAGTTTTATTTTTCCAGTTGGCGTTATGGCGATTTTTTGAATTTTTTTATATAGAGTTTTAATTTCAAAATTGCGCTACAAGTTCACAATTTTGTTTGTGCTAAAAATGAATTAGGCTTCTATATCGGGGGTTTTGAAGAAATTCAAAAAATTTCGTTTATTTGTTTCGTTTATTTTAGTCTTTTTTAATTTTTATAACTTGTTGTATTCTCTTTTTTCTCTTCTGTATTCTCTTCTTACCTATGGCTACGCTTTTTCGTGGCTTGTGTATTATATATATGATAAAAATTTAATTTAATTTAATCTCAATCATGCTTTATAATGAAATTAATACGGCATAATCTGCATTTTCCTGTAAACTCGTTAACTTTTTCAAGCCCCTCATAGTTTTGATTTTTCAACCATTCGTTATTGAACAAGACGTAATAACATTTTCTTTTATTGTCATAGTTTTGTTTGGGATTATTTTCATTTGACTGATATTTAGGGCGATGATACATGTAAAAGAAATATCTTTCAGACATAAAAAATTTCGCATTTAATTGGTTGAGGGGCGGTAGCATTTTTTAAATTTCAAAAAAATATTTTTGACTGAAAGACAGAAAAAATATCTGTAAGATATAAAAACATAACCTAAAAAGATATTTTTTGCTTGACAGTTAAAACTAATTAACTGAAAAATTGATTTTAAAAGTAAGTTTTACCAATAATCAATTACAATTAACTTAATTTGATGATTTAGCTACAATTAAAATAATTTGTTTACTTATTCATGTAGATTTAGATTAGGCGATAATCGCAACAAAAAGAGACCAAATAAAAATTTGGTCCAATGTGAAAAGGCCTAAATCTATATGAATAAGTAAACAAATTATTTTAATTGTATTTAAATAATCATATTAAGTTAATTGTAATTGATTATTGGTAAAACTTACTTATAAAATTAATTTTTCAGTTAATCAGTTTTAACTGTCAAGCAAAAAATATCTTTTTAAGTTATGTTTTTATATCTTACAGATATTTTTTCTGTCTTTCAGTCAAAAATATTTTTTTGAAATTTAAAAAATGTTACCGCCCCTCAACCAATTAAATACAAAATTTTTTATGTCTGAAAGATATTTCTTTTACATGTATCATCGCCCTTATTATTTAATAGTAAAATCAACATACTCACAGTTTTATATGGCCAACTAATTAAATTCAAATGTCAAAACCATTCAAAATTAACAACAAAAAACTATTAACATTAACCCAATATAGACATAAAACATCAATTAGCTTATATGTAATATGGAAAAATAAAATATCCAATGAACCAACATAAATAACCAGAAAACTCATTGCAAAACTAAACTCGGCCGTTTTCTAATACACAGAGTTTCGTTTTTTTTGTTTTCAAACGAGATCTGTTTATTTGAATTGAAAGAAATTTGACATTTTTTTATTTTTTATGTAATTATTATTTCGCCCGGAGATTTGCCTTCCAAACCCTGAGCCCGGAGATTTCCCGGCAAACCCTGAGTCTCCGGGTGAAAAATACTCAATTGGTAATCCTACATGTGTGTGTTTGCTATGACTTTGCTCGCATATGATGATAAAAAATTAGTGGACTGTATCAAACGAAGTAAAATTCATGAACGACGATCATTTGTTCTTAATAAATTTAATCATTGATCAATAATTTATTCATTGTTGTTGATTGTTGAATATAAATTTAAGAAAGATGTGCCCAAACAGGTATTCGATTATTAACAATGTTGTGACCAAACAGGCAGCCTTAAACAAACAAGATTAGTTAAAGTTTAAACACAGATATTTCATAGATGGGCTCGTCTAATTGAGTTGTGGTCTGACGACTATCCATTCTCCTCCATCAAAAGAAATTACATTCATTATATATATGCACAAATTGTGAACGATCTATAATTTATGTTTTCATTTTATAATCAACAACATTCAGGCGATTTCCTTAAACATTAATTGGAGAACAAATGTCTTCAAAAATATATACAGTCATATACATAATAATGAATTAACAATCTAATTTTATTTTAAATTCGTGTTTTCTTTAAAATAGTAATGGCTTCAAATATAGACAAACAAACTATTTACAATATTTGATCAATTTTAATCGTTACTTTAATTCAACTTGACTGATGGCTCTTTTCGGCGTAGGCCAGTGTTCGTTTGGTGGAGATAGGTTTTTGTTTATTAAGGAGCTAAATCTGTCATGTATATTTTTTTTATTGCTAATTCAATTTGATTGTTTTTTAAGTAAAAAATTTAGAATATAACAAACTTTTTGTTAAAATATTATAAAATTGTGTAATTGCTTTTAATAATTTGTTTGGCAAATAACAGGTGTCAAAGTTTTTATTACATGCGTTCTTTTGGAACAAAATAGCTGCTCAAAGCAGCTTTTTAGTAGATCACCAATGGAACGCCAAAAATTGAAAATACGCAATTTTATTATTATTGAAAATATTTATTTTGGTCTTATCGTTGAATCTGACCGGTCCATTTTATTATTAAAAATACCAATACATGTTTATAACCGATCTAAATAAAACCGAAAAATAAACTGCTTTTCAATCACACAACTTGCTCGAGGTAGAGTAGATCAAAGCAAATTTGAGCAGGTTTGATTTTCAATGGAACGCGCCTATTGTAAAATTTTCGAAACTTCAACAAATGTTAGGAAACATTTGGTTTTAGAAAATGTTGGAGACAGATTGTTTCCAAACGTTAGTAAACATTAGCAAACGTTTGTTGTTTGTGGTCGTGCTGTAGAGACTAGCCTTAATGTTAAACTAATTTTCTTAAATTCAACAAATTTAAAATTAAATTAAAACCTAGAATTTTCCAGAACATTTTCCTAGTATATATAATTTTCTTTGTTGTAGGTTCACATTTTTAACAATATAATTTTTATAATTTGTCAAAAATATATCTTGTCAAAAAAATATCGGCAAAGTGCACTAAGACAGAATTTCAGTTGTTTTATGGTGAATTCTTTTCAACTGTACCGAAGTTCCAACACCGAATTATTGAATTTTGTATTCTTTTGGAATGAATTTCGATACAAAAAAATAATTCGGTGTTGGAACTATACTGAAATTTGTTTTTCGTACAGTTAAAAAGAATTCATTATTAATACTAAGTTTACACCAGTATCTAATTTGCTGCGTATCAAATTTGTTAGCCATTTTCACCATCATACTTTTTAAATTTGATACGGTGATGTAAACTCTTGTATGTCATATTAATTTTTAGCGCATCTTTTTCATTGTTAGTTTTTTGGTTAGAAAAAAAAAAAATTCCGTATGTTCACAAAAACCCATCCAAAGTTCCGTATATATTTTTTATAAAAAACTGTAAACAGTTATTATATTCTTGCTAAAATTTTTTCACTTTTAATTTCAGCGAAAAAATCACATGAAACATAAATATATATTTATAAAATAAGTTGATTTATTTTTATTTTAAATGTCAATTTTAGTGTTCACACCGTAAAACTAATACCTATTTGCTACGTACCTAATTTAATACGTAGCAAATCATCCTACCAAATTTATGGTACGTACTTTTTTGATAACTGTTTACATCGACCATAGTCGACCTAATAAGTATAGTACGTACCTATTAGATACTGGTGTAAACTTAGTATAAAAAACAATCTAAAACACGTCCCATTCTGGTCGTTCCATTTAATATTTGGTTCGGGATATTTATAAACATTTGGGAAAACATATTAGAAATTATTGGTTTATTTACGATAAATACTCTGAAGGTCGAAGGATGCGTAATTTTACTATGTACCTTTACTAATTGTTACCCGTGTTTCTTTTAAGTAAACTTGTAATAAAACAAAATTTATTACAACAGTAAAGGAAATGTATACCGCTGCTCAAAGTATGACTCTTATCGTACATTTGATTTGTAAAGTGCATTCCGTTATGTGTATTCTATTTCCTATATTTTCCTTGACCTTTGTACTAAAACTTATTTTCAACTTAACCATATCAAATAATGATAATGACGTAAAACAAACATACGCATTAATTCTATATGTGTTATTATGGTTTTCTATATTATTCACTGTTTGTGTGCTTTTGTCACTTTTTAATTAAAATGCAATATTTAAAAATATACTTTTTACTGTTTATTTTTAATTTTTTATTTAATTAATAATAATATAAACTTCCTTATAGTAACAATTTGAATTTTATTTTATAGAATATCGATTTCGACTTACGTCATCCTCAGTTCTTAAATTATTATTACAATTTTTGCTTAAACTATTACTTATATACTATTTCAACTGCTAGTTTTTATTATTATGTCATATATTTTGTTAGTTTTAGTGTAGATTTTATCATTTAAAATGTTGTTATTGTTTTTATGTTTATATATTTCTATTTCTTCCAATCTATCTAGATGTTGTCCTTTTCTTTTTTTATGTAATATGGTTAAATTTGTGTTGATATTGGTGTATTTGTGTTTTTCTATTTTTTAATATTGGGCATATCTGGATTTTGGATCGCTTCTGTTAATTTCATTGGTGGGCTCAATAAATCTTTTTGTGAAGGACCGCCCCGTCTGACCTATATAAAATTTACTGCAGTCGTCACAGGTAAGTTTATAAACACCTGTGTCTAAGGTTTGGGTTTTTTCGGTTTTTAGGTAATTTTCTATTTTATTTTTATTTTTGTAAGCTGCAATATATCCATAGTTTTTTAAAGTTTTTGTATTATTTTGAATGTTGTTTTATTGTATGTTACGCCTACGTATTTTTTGCCTGCTAATATTTTTTCATTCTTCAATGTTGTTAGGGTTTGCAAATTTTGCTTGTTTTTCTATTTTCTATTTAATGTGTCAATTATTTCGTTTTTATATCCGTTTTTACTGGCTATGTATTTTATGTTGTTTAATTCGTCTTGATAATTTTCTGCATTCATAGGTATATTGTTCAATTCATTGATCATGTGGTTGTAGGCAGCTAGTTTATGTTGGTATGGATGATGTGATTTAATATTTATTGTTTGATCCGTTAGAGGTGGTTTTCAGAATATTTTGAATGTGTGTTTTGAAAAATTAAAAATAAACAGTAAAAACTATATTTTTAAATACTGCACTAATTCTGTTAAGGATAATTATTTTAATTTAAAGTTAGTAACACTTTTTTAGAGTCTTTTTGAAGTTTGGTTGTACAAGACGCCGTAAAATTGTAATGCTGTAAAATAAAAATAAACTAAAATATTTCGTTTGTAAAGTAAAACCATTGCGTGTTATTGTTTTAAAATTCTTGATTTTCTAATAGGTTATGTACCCAGTAATAGTAAAAGTAAAAAAATAAAAGTAAAAAGTTTCATAAAAGTAAAAGTAAAAAAAAAATAAGTGAAAGTAAAAAAGCAGCATGGAAAAATTATGTGATTACGATTCATTTGTGGTTTGTAAATTTCAGATGGAAATTTGATTAAAATCGCATGGAGTTTATGAAATAACAACCGGAGATGAAGTGCTGAAAGTAGATGATACGGATGAAAAAAGATGTAAGTGGAAAATAAAAGACGCTCAAAAATATATAGCGATAGGTGTCGATAAAAAAGATTTAATGCACATAATAAATGTTAAAACTGCCAAAGAAATGTTCGAGAAGTTATGTGCTATCTATGAAAAAGATTCCGGACAACAGAAATGTAAACTGATGCAAGATTTCTTCAGTTACACGTGCACAAAAGGGACAGACATGGCAACGTATATCAGTAATTTGGAAAATATTGCCCACAAATTAAAATCATTGGGACAAGAAATAAAGAGCGATATGTTGATATCAAAAATTTTATCTACACTTCCGGATACTTATAAGTGTTTTGCAAGTGCGTGGGAGTCAACCCCAATTGCCGAAAAAACTTTATTGAATCTAATGGCAAGGTTATTAAGTGAAGAACAAAGAAATATTAGTAACGATGAAAAACACAACGTTGTCGAGTTTAAGACAGAATTAATGAAGTGTTTTAAATGCAATAACAGTGGTCAATGTCATATTGCTAGAAATTGTGTAAATGGTGTAATATGTCATAGATGTGGTGAAGCTGGACATTTTGCCAAGTTTTGTAAAAATCAAAGTAAAATTTATTGTACGATTTGCAAGGAAAATAATCATGAGCTCAAAGATTGTTTCCTTAATAAAATTAAAAATAAAAAGGCGTCATTTCTTGTAGAAACATTAAAAAGTAAGAGTGTAAAAGACGAGTGAGTTGTAGATTCAGGATCCACTTCTCATATGACAAATGACATAAAGTTATTGAGAAATATTAGAGAAATAATTTTAGAGATTGGTATTGCAAAGAAAAATTTGACAATAAAAACTGAAGATTAGCATTAGCATTGTAGCATTGAAATTAATGAGTGTATTGTTGTCAGTGCATTCAATAATAGAAAAAGATGGTGAAGTTAATTTTATTAAAAATAAAGTTGAAATTACAAAAGACGTTAAAAAGTTTCAAGGTGAATTAAGTGATAATGAGCTTTATGTGGTAAAATTTGGAAATACAGTTACTCAATAAGCAATGATAAGTGAAAATAAAAATAATACGGATGAGTGGCAAAGAAAATTGGGACATCTGGGTCTCAAAAATGTAAAGAAACTTTCAACTTTAGTGAATGACATGGACATTAAAGAAACTGAAATTGAAAAAATAAAAGAAGTGTTTGAAGTATGTACAATTTCAAAGTGAGAGAACCATTTACAAGTGAACGTGCAAGAGCAGAAAAACCGTTAGAAATTATACATACGGATGTTTGTGGTCCGATTGATCCACAGACATGGGATGGTATGAACTATTTCTTTACATTTATTGATTATTATACGAATTTTTTGATGATTTATTTAATGAAAAACAAGTTTGAAACATCAGATATTGTGAAAAATTATATTGAAGAAGTTGAAAGAAAATGGAACCTGAAAGTAAAAAATTAAGATACGATAATGGTGGTGAGTATGTTAAAAATAATCTAAAATTTTGGTTACAAAAAACGAATAACACATGATACAACAATACCATATTCTCCACAATTGAATGGCAAAGCAGGGAGAATAAATAGAACTATTATGGAAAGAACGAGAGCACTAATTTCAGATAGTAAAGTAAACAAAAATTAATGGGGTGAAGCAGTTTTAACGTCGGGTTACCTAATAAATAGAAGTCCATCTGAAGCAATTAATAATACACCCGCTGAAAACTGGTATCAAAACTGGTACCAAATTTATCAAATCTTCAAATATTTGATTCTGATGCTTTTGCAAAAGTTTTTAGTCCTCTTAAAAAACTGGGTGATCGGAGTAAAAAGTTTGTGTTTGTTGGGTATTCGCCAAACGGCTATAGATTATATGATTCAGAAAAACAAAAAATCGTAATTTCGAGAGATGTCAAATTTGAAAATGGAAAAAACAATAATACTAATAAAATAAATGTTGTGGTCAATGAATACGAGGAAGACTTTACTGGAACAGAGGATGTAGAATCACAGTTAGAAATAGATCAGACAATAGAACGAGGACAAGAAGATGGAAAAATAAATGTTACGAATGAAACAGTTGATGATCAGAGAAGACAAGTATAAAGATTTTGCGATAATGACATATGAAGAGGCAGTAACAGGTCAAAACAAAGAAATATGGTTGAAGGCAATAGAAGAAGAGAAAGCTTCGCTTGAGAAAAATAAAACATGGGTATGTGTAGACAAGTCTGATATTGGAAATGAAAAAATTCTGACTAGTAGATAGAGGTTGTGAACAAAAATATGGACTGAACTATGAGGAACCCTACAGCCCAGTAATAAACAGCAGGACATTAAGAATAATATTTGGATTAGCGGCGGGTCGAAGAGATTATATCTTGAAGTTTGATATAAAAACTGCATTCCTATATGGTGAACTAGAAGAAAATATCTATATGTACATGCCAGAAGGATATGACAATGAAAAAATATGTAAACTGCAAAAACCACTTTATGGTTTGAAACAAGCACCAATGAGATGGAATATAAGAATAACAAATTTTTTAAAGGAAAAAGGTCTAAAACCATTTGTTTCAGAACAATGTATAAATAGATCAGAAGGGGGGTTAATAATTCTCACAATTTACGTTAATGATGGAATTGTAATAGAAAATGATAAAATAAAAATGAAAGAGTTGCTTAGCAGTTTGGAAAAGGCGTTTGAAATAGTTATTGATGAAAAACCAAAATCAGTTTTAGGTATAGGAATTGAAGTTGGGAATTGAATTCAGAAAATATAAAACTAAATCAAGAGTTATATACGAGAAACATTATTGAAAAATTTCAAATGGAAGATGCCAAAATTGCAAAGGTGTGTCAAAGAATTCAGAAGCAGAAGTAAACTTTATTGCTAATAAGAACGTATTTCCTTAATGTGAAGCAGTAGGAAATCTACTCTATCTTTCTAACAAAACAAGACCATATTTCATTCGCAGTAATTTATAGTAGTAGATCTGTGGAAAACCCTTCAGAAGAAAATATCAACAAAGTAAAACAAATATTTCGATATCTAAAAGGAAGTACAGTAAAAGCCCGATTATCCGACATTCAATCAACCGAATATTCAGTTAACCGGAATTTTAAATTTTTGAATTTTTTCCCCTTTCACAAGAAAAATGTTTTTTTTTATTTGGCAATTCACATGAAATATATTTTGTTTTAACTTTTGAATTTTTAAATTTTTAAAATATTCTTATTATTTATTTTATTTACTTATTTTTGTATTTGTACTAAATATTATTTGCAATCAATGTTATAGACACCTTGAAATACACATACAAAAATAGGTTTCTAATATTTTATTTGAAAATATATTGACGAGAATCCTAAACAAAATATTTATATGAAGTATTATATGAAATCGTTCTAATATTTCATTTACATTCAAGTATCCGGAATTTTCGATTATTTGGCATGCTTCAATCCCCGAGCATTCCGGATAATCGGGCTTTTACTGTATAAACCATGGAACTTCATTCGATGTACACAGTGATGTATCATACATAGAGGCATATTGTGATTTGGATTATGCAGGTGATATAGAATCACGTAAAAGCACATATAGTTATATAGTAAAATTTTGTGGTGGTCCGATAAGCTGGTGTTCGAGAAAACAACCAATAGCAGCAACTTCGAGTATAGAAGCAGAATACATCTCAGCGGCAGAATGTACTAAAGAAATTGTATACTTAAAATCTTTAAAAATAATATCAAAGCCTGTAAAAGTTAAACTATTTGTAGATAATCAAAGTGCCGTAAAATTGATTAAAAATGGAGTGTTTAATAGTAAAAGTAAGCATATTGATGTGAAATATCATTATATAAATGAAAAGGTTAAGGATAAAGTAATAGAAATTGAATATTGTCCATCAGAAGTTCAATTGGCAGATTGTTTTACAAAAACTCTCACCGAAGAAAAATTTAAAATGTTAATTGATAAATATCTTGTTAAATAAATTTTGTTTGTAATGTTTGTAATGTTAAATTTTAAGAATTCATAATTAAGAGAAGGTGTTGAGGATAATTATTTTAATTTAAAGTTAGTAACACTTTTTAGAGTCTTTTTGAAGTTTGATTGTACAAGATGCCATAAAATTGTAATGCTGTAAAATAAAAATAAACTAAAATATTTCATTTGTAAAATAAAATCATTGCGTGTTATTGCTTGAGAGATATTTCTGGTTTGAGATAGCTGAAGTGGATTATACTGGTTTTAACCAAAGTAACTTTCAAGTTGACATTTCAAGGAACATTTCCATTGAAAAAAAAATTATAACGTATATCACCGTTCAATGTTCACTTGTTTTAATATACAAACTTGTGAATCAAATAAAAAAAACCGCGACCTCCTAACTTCTTCGCTATTGTATTTAGAGGTATTTTAATTTGATAAGGCATAATAAAACAAAACAAACCGTTTTCCGCGAAACAAAAGAACTATTCGCGAAATGCTTGAACAAAAGTTGTTAGCGCTATTCCAAGGTATCCCCAGTTAACCGGTGGGACAACTTTCGTGGGACACCCTGTATAATTAAAAAAAAAAACAAATTAAAATAATTATCAACATTTAGGCGAACACTGCTAAAAAAGTAAAAATATTAATTTAATAATTAATTAACATTAAAAAATTCGGATGCCTAGGTGTTTTAGGATGCGTCAATTACTTAATAATGACAAAACTTTCGACCCCGTTGTGCAGCAGATTCCTCTGGATAGCGCAAACAGATAGAAAAACATTTTGTTTTATAATTAAAGAAGATCAATATTTTATTTTCCCGATTAGTTAACAGCGCTTTCTCTTAACTAATAGCATAACTAACATTAACATCGTGGTTATTTTTTTACAGTACTATTTGAAAATTTCTTTTCGTTATAAAAAATAAAAATAAGAAAAATGTTTATTTTCTTCTGGAATCCGCTTAATCTCAAGATTTATTCAAATCGCTTTACGGGTAGGTTTTAAAAGGTGATTTCCAAATAACCAAAAAACCAATAATAATAAAATTTTGCAAAATCGAATTTTCGTAGGAAATTCTACCCGTTAGAATTTTATTTTAATGACGCCTTTCTGTAAGTGTAACACCATACTTTTATTACATGATAGCGAACATCATAATCATATTTCATAATCAATATTAACGAAAAACTTATCCAACCATTATAGGTCCTACTTGGATGCCATTCATCGGCACTCTACCTCTTATAAAGCAACTCCATTCCAGTTTTAAGTTTTATCATCTAGTATGGGATTATTTATCACAACGTTATGGATCAATTGTTGGACTTCGTATTGGAAATGATAAATTAATCATCATATCTGGCTACAATGCAATCAAAGATTTTTATAGCCGAAGTGAATTCGATGGACGACCACAATCATTCTCATTTCGAATACGTACATTTGGTAAGAAGCTTGGCGTTGTTTTTACAGAAAATCAATTATGGGAGGAGCAAAGAAAATTCACAATGCTAACGTTTAAAAAATTGGGAATGGGAAAAAATAACATGCGGCAACATATAGAAGAAGAGTCAATAAAAATGATTTCATATTTCAATGAAAAATGCAAAAATGGGACAGTAGTTGAGATGAGTAATGCTTTTGATATATCTGTATTGAATACAATGTGGGTGCTTTTAGCGGGATACAGGTATATCCAATACTAAATATTGAAATAAATATATTTATAACTAAACTATTTATTCTAGTTTTGATTTAAATGACAATAGATTGCAAAATTTAATGGCTTTAATACATAAATCATTTAGAATTGTGGATATGTCTGGAGGAGTTTTATCACAATTTCCCTTTTTACGTTTTATGTTACCAGAATATTCAGGATACAAACCATTACTTCGAACGATTGAACCAATTTGGAAATTTTTGAATGTAAGTTAAATTTGCTTTTTAAATAAATCGACGACAACTAATTTTCGTTTTTAAAGGAAGAAATTTTAAAAATAAACACAACACTAAATTATGAAGAACCGAGAAGTTTAATTGAAGCATTTTTAATCGAAATGGAATTAAAACGAAGCGAAACATTTACGTCACAACAACTTTTATCATTATGTGTTGATTTCTTTCAAGCTGGATCCGAAACAACAAGTAACACATTAAGCTTTGGTATTTTGTATATGCTTAAAAATCCACATGTACATAAAAAAATGAAAAACGAATTGAATAATGTAATCGGACCAAGTCGTTTACCTTGTCTTAACGATCGTCCGAATTTAAAATATATAACTGCGGTTATAAATGAAATTCAACGAATTTCAAATGTTGCTCCACTGGCAATTGCTCATCGTACTTTGGATCGAATGAAAATACAAGGATATATTATTCCCAAGCACACTTGTGCAATTATATCATTATATAGTTTACATATGGACAGTAAATATTGGGGAGATCCAAAAACTTTTCGACCCGAACGATTTTTAGATATTAATGGAAATTTAATGCAACATGACTATTTTATGCCGTTTGGATCAGGTGAGTGGAATGTAGAAATCCGAAGTTTATTTAGTGAATGACTTTTGTTTGTTTATGATAGGCAAACGCAGATGCATGGGCGAAGATTTTGCGAAATCAAGTTTATTTCTATTTTTTGCCACATTCATACATTCGTTTGATTTTGAATTACCATCCGGAATAATTCTACCGAATTCAGATGGACTTGATGGACTAACAATTTCACCAAAACCGTTTAAATTAATTTTGAAAAAACGATTGTAGTTGGAATGAATATAAGCAAACAGTTGCAACTGTTAAGTACAAAACATGTATACCATTGAGTTTTTTTCCATTTAATCTACATTTTTGAGTTCAAGATAAGACTAAAATTTTCAAATTAGAATAAAAATATTTTAGCTCAAAATTAATCAATTCCATATCATTCGAGTTCGAATATTGCATTTCCAAAAATAATAAAACCGATTACTGTACCAGGTAATGTATATTATTTTTGCTTGTAGTTTTGTTCACTAGTTTTAACAATTCGTGGAAATATTAGGTAAGTAAAAATTATCATTAGGGGTAGGGGTAGCGAAATCCGAAATTCGACGTCCACGCCGCGCCGTGCTGCCTGGGTAATGCTGACAGAATTAGGTTGGTGTATTGGAGATAAGCAGAGTAAAAACTGCTTAGTCAATGACGCTACATGACGGCGAATTAGCACCTTAAAACCAATATGGCTTAAGCGTCTGTTCTCCATGACAGGGGCAGCTTGGAGCGGGCGTATATCTTGGATCAAGCGGCTCGCTTTATAAATGTGTAAAAATGTTGTTTCTGGAAACCTTAAGATGCAGAACGAACCCATTCACGACTAACCCCGGAAAAAAACTTTGTTAAATTTGGAAATCAGAAAGAGAATAACAGACCCGGACTTCAAAATAGAATTTTACCTGGACGGTAAAAAGGACCAGACTACCGAATCGGAACGTGGAACGTGCGCAGCCTAAGCGCTCCTGATGCTCTAATAAGTCTAAAAACAGAGGCTGAGAGGTATAGAATGGATATTATTGCTTTGCAAGAAATTAGACAGCCAATCCAAGGCATTCGATCGAGTCTGGCATGCCAACTTAATCAACAAGCTCGTTGCGTACGGTTTTCATCCCAATGTTGTGAAGCTGATTCAAAATTTTCTATCCGACCGATACATTTCGGTAACCTTAGACGGATATTCTTCTGAGTCTAAACTAATTAACGCTGGTGTACCCCAAGGCTCAGTATTGTCCCCAACCCTATTTTTGATTTATATCAACGAATTGTTGAAAATCACCAGCAACCCAATAAATAGTTTTGCAGATGATAGTACTCTGCACAAGTCGTTCGAGCCCCTTCCTTCAAAAGGTAAAATGCACGAACGAATTAATCCTGCCCGGAGAGACGCTGCCATAAACGTGAACAAAGACCTAAATAAAGTCGCCGACTGGGGTGACCAAAACCTTGTCAATTTCAACTCCACCAAAACACAGCTGTTGATTGTTTCCAGATTAAAGACCGAGTTCCCCAAAGATATTTTATTTAGTATGTGTGATGAACCAATAGGTGAATGTAAAAACATTCGTTTATTGGGTGTCACAGTTTCAAATGACCTACTCTGGAACGATCATGTAATGGCGATGGCAAAAAGCGCGTCTAAAAAACTCGGCCTCCTAAATAGATGCAAAAAATTTTTCACTCCATACCAATTGCTCCATGTTTATAAGTCCTATATTCGTCCCTGTATGGAGTACTGCTGTCAAGTTTGGGGTGCTGCCTCTGTTTCCATCTTGGCCCTCTTGGACTCTGTTCAAAAGCGAGCTATACGAATTGTAGGTGATCGAACTTTGACATCACAACTTGATTCCCTACAACATCGTCGCACTGTTGCTGACCTCGTTGTTTTTTACAAATATCGTCATCAGCAGTGCTCAGATGAAATCAGCGGCATCATGCCTCAAACTTATTCTTACCCCCGTTCCACTCGGCAATCGGCTGCCGCAACCAGTGAAACGGTAAAGATCCCGCGCTGTCATACTGGCAGATCGCAGAGAGACTTCTTTGTCCGAACTGCGTACAAATGGAATAGTTTGCCGGAACACTTAGTCTCAGGTGGCTTCAACCCACAGATGTTTAAAAAAAGCGTTAATCTACACCTCAGAACGCCAGTTGTTGTGGGACCCAGGTCTAGACCTAGGTCTTAAAAGGTATTTATGTGTTGTTGTGACACATATTCTAAACCCTATTACACAACACATTTTATTAAAAAAAAAAAAAAAAAAAAAAAAAATAAGCGGAAAACAAGATTTGGATAGTCACTCTTTATACTGTAGTGGTCATCCTTCTCGAAGAGAATTTGGTACTGGGTTTCTTGTTGGTGCACGCATACAAGAAGACGTGATAAAATTCATCCCGGTCAGTGAGAGGATCTGCTACCTACGTGTACGCGATACATACTATAATATTTCTCTTATTGCCGTGCATGCACCCACTGAAGCTAAAACCGTCGACGAGAAGGATAATTTCTACATAGCACTGGAAGAGGTTATGAAACAAACACCAACACGCGACTTCATTATGGTTCTTGGTGACTTTAATGGGTAGGTTGGAAGAGATATCTCTTATGGAAATGTGGTGGGCCCCAACAGCCTGCATTTGAAATCGAATGATAATGGTGAGAGAATGACTGGGTTTGCATTATCAAATAATTTGAGATTTGCCAGTCCTTTTTTTCCGTATCGATCGATTCATAAACAGTCTCACCGAATGGAAACACTCGAAATCAAATTGATCACGTGCTAGTAACAGCACGTTTCTTTTCGAGCGTTCTGGATGTGCGATTCTTTAGAGGTGCATACATTAGAAGTGACCACTTCCTTGTATGTGCTACGATAAGGTTCTACTTTCAAAACCCGGCATTCCAGAATTCAATCAACGGAAACGTTTTATCATCTCATCATTAAAGAATGCTGAAACAGAAGAGAGATACCAAAACCAGATTGCCAAAACATTGGAGAAATCAGAAACCATTAATAGAGACGTCGATAAGTCATGGTATTTGCTCAAAGACGCTATTTTAAGCGCTGCTGAGAGAATACTTGGACGACCACAAAACCACCCCCAGAAACCATGGATGGACCAAGCATGCCTTGACGCTATTCAATACAAAGATTGCTATCTGAAATGTCTAGAAGGACGCAACACCAAGTCAACGAAGGAGAACTATAAACTGGCAAGACAAGCCGTTACAAAGCTATGTAGACGAACGAAGAGAGAATGGTGGAAGAGATAGTGTAAGGAGATTGAAAGCTTCAATAAGGAACATCAATCGCGTAACTTCTTTCAACAGGTTAAAACCTTAAAGAAGGGCCCTCAAACTAGATCGACTGCTATTCAAAACGAAAATGGGGAGCTACAAGTAGACCTTAAAAATATTTTAGATACTTGGGCCGCTTATTTTGATAATTTTCTCAACTTAAGTGACCAGCAACAAGTCGGGCGACGAACAAAGCACAACTGTTTGGAGAATATCAATGTGGCTTCCGGCAGGGCCGAGGTACCACCGATGCACTTTTCTCTATAAGGATGATTTTGGAAAAGTGCCGAGAGTTAACATACCTGTGCAGTAACTCTTCATTGGTTTCAGGGAGGCCTACGACTCTCTCGAACGAGAGACTCTATGGTCTGCTCTAGTGTGACAGTACAGAACTCTCAATGCTGTGTACGAGTAGAGAACGAAATATCAAAGTTTTTTAAAGTCAACTCCGGTTTAAGACAAGGTGTATATCTCCATACTTTTTAATTTAGCCTTGGAATATGTGTGCCGTCAAAAGAAACTACCGACTAACAACAATATCTTGTCAATAAACTCAATACAGATGATCGCTTACGCTGATGATGTTGTCATCCTCGGCCGAAGTGAAACTGTTATGAGTGAGACTTTCAAGTCGCTTGAAAGTAGTGCTAGAAAAATTGGTCTGCAAATTAACTACGATAAAACCAAACATCTGAATGTTTCAAGAGAGGCTGAGAAGAAAGATTTGATGTGCGGCGATAAACGAATTGAGGGAGTTGAATCTTTTAAATATTTGGGATCAATGCTTGACTCAAACAACAGCATACTTACAGATATAAAAGCTCGAATCGCTGCAGGCGATCGAACTTTCTACTATAAAACCTCTCCTTAGATCACCGTATGTATCAACTAACACCAAGCTCAAGTTATACAAGACATTGATTAGACCGGTTGTGATGTATGGGTCACCAACGTGAACCCTTACACAAGATGACGAATTGCATTTATCTGTATTTGAGCGTAAGGTCCTACCCTACATTTTTGGTCCACTTAAGACAGACGATGGAGAGTACAGAACCCGGTATAACTTTGAGATCAGAGACCTTCTTTAGGGTCCTGATATCATAGGTTGTATCCGTTCTAATATAGGATTGCTTGGTTTGGGCATGTTTTGCGGGCTGATTCACAGTCTGGAATTATTAAAAAATGTACATTAGTACCCGAGGGAGTGGGCGACCGTGAGGTAGACCACGACTACATTGGGAGACGGACGTAATAAACGACCTTAAAAAAATCGGCTGCCATGGTAATTATGTCAGTGTTGCGAATGACCGTGGTAAATATTCAAAGCTGATCAGACTCCTACATGGAGCATGAACGCCAAGAAAAAAAATTACCATTCCATAATAAAACAACTATTGAAAGCTATTCAAAAATAAAAGTTACGCCGCTAGTATACCTAGGTGTGACAAGTAGCAGCAACGGCGAAATAGTATGAACGTTTGTATTTTTTTTAAATAAAGAAACATTTTCCATATCATGAATCCAGAAATTGTTATCTATAATAGATTAATTAGTTAATAATTGTGGTACGTTTCATGGTTGTTTCCATACTGAAATAAATCAACAAGGCGTTGGTTACCTGCCAACTGGTTGGAATAAACAACTCAAACTTATCTGAGTGACAAAAGCCAATCACATTAGAGGTAATTTTAATATTATGCATGAAGAAATGAACGAAATAATAACAATATGACGATCCACGAATAACGATAGATAATAAAATTTAACGAATTTGAATTTTTTTCTTTATTTTTATAAATAAAATTAATCACAACAACCAAAAGTACAAAATATTCAGGCACGAACAGGGAAATGATCTCGTTTGTCACATCAATCGATTATGCAATTTCTTATTTTACTGTTCACAACTCTGCAGTAGATAAAAATCAGTCTACGTCACGGTCAACAGTACAAATTATACTCAAACACATAGGGTTTTGTTTGAGAGACTTTGTCCTCAAAAAAAAAAATTTTGACAATGTATTTGAAGGATACCAATTAGGAGGATTGGATAGGATTGGATAGGATTGGATAGGATTGGATAGGATTGGATAGGATTGGATAGGATTGGATAGGATTGGATAGGATTGGATAGGATTGGATAGGATTGGATAGGATTGGATAGGATTGGATAGGATTGGATAGGATTGGATAGGATTGGATAGGATTGGATAGGATTGGATAGGATTGGATAGGATTGGATAGGATTGGATAGGATTGGATAGGATTGGATAGGATTGGATAGGATTGGATAGGATTGGATAGGATTGGATAGGATTGGATAGGATTGGATAGGATTGGATAGGATTGGATAGGATTGGATAGGATTGGATAGGATTGGATAGGATTGGATAGGATTGGATAGGATTGGATAGGATTGGATAGGATTGGATAGGATTGGATAGGATTGGATAGGATTGGATAGGATTGGATAGGATTGGATAGGATTGGATAGGATTGGATAGGATTGGATAGGATTGGATAGGATTGGATAGGATTGGATAGGATTGGATAGGATTGGATAGGATTGGATAGGATTGGATAGGATTGGATAGGATTGGATAGGATTGGATAGGATTGGATAGGATTGGATAGGATTGGATAGGATTGGATAGGATTGGATAGGATTGGATAGGATTGGATAGGATTGGATAGGATTGGATAGGATTGGATAGGATTGGATAGGATTGGATAGGATTGGATAGGATTGGATAGGATTGGATAGGATTGGATAGGATTGGATAGGATTGGATAGGATTGGATAGGATTGGATAGGATTGGATAAGATTGGATAGGATTGGATAGGATTGGATAGGATTGGATAGGATTGGATAGGATTGGATAGGATTGGATAGGATTGGATAGGATTGGATAGGATTGGATAGGATTGGATAGGATTGGATAGGATTGGATAGGATTGGATAGGATTGGATAGGATTGGATAGGATTGGATAGGATTGGATAGGATTGGATAGGATTGGATAGGATTGGATAGGATTGGATAGGATTGGATAGGATTGGATAGGATTGGATAGGATTGGATAGGATTGGATAGGATCGGATAGGATTGGATAGGATTGGATAGGATTGGATAGGATTGGATAGGATTGGATAGGATTGGATAGGATTGGATAGGATTGGATAGGATTGGATAGGATTGGATAGGATTGGATAGGATTGGATAGGATTGGATAGGATTGGATAGGATTGGATAGGATTGGATAGGATTGGATAGGATTGGATAGGATTGGATAGGATTGGATAGGATTGGATAGGATTGGATAGGATTGGATAGGATTGGATAGGATTGGATAGGATTGGATAGGATTGGATAGGATTGGATAGGTTTGGATAGGATTGGATAGGGTTGGATAGGATTGGATAGAATTGGATAGGATTGGATAGGATTGGATAGGATTGGATAGGATTGGATAGGATTGGATAGGATTGGATAGGATTGGATAGGATTGGATAGGATTGGATAGGATTGGATAGGATTGGATAGGATTGGATAGGATTGGATAGGATTGGATAGGATTGGATAGGATTGGATAGGATTGGATAGGATTGGATAGGATTGGATAGGATTGGATAGGATTGGATAGGATTGGATAGGATTGGATAGGATTGGATAGGATTGGATAGGATTGGATAGGATTGGATAGGATTGGATAGGATTGGATAGGATTGGATAGGATTGGATAGGATTGGATAGGATTGGATAGGATTGGATAGGATTGGATAGGATTGGATAGGATTGGATAGGATTGGATAGGATTGGATAGGATTGGATAGGATTGCATATGATTGGGTAGGATTTTATAGGATTGCAGGGGCTTGGATAGGATTGAATATAGGATTTGATAAAACTGTAAAGATTTGGCTAGAATTTAATTGGATACCCAAAACTATATGTTCACCTTAACCGACAATTTTTTTAACAATAAAATCCAACCGTTGAATTCATTGCGAAATCAATTAAAATCAATTTTATTAAAAAGCAAAACTATTATAATATAATATCCAACCTAATTGGCAGACATTTAAAATAACTTCATTTAATTTATAGTAAATTAAATTACTATTTATTATAGAAAAACAAAAATATTTTTGTTGTTCCATTTTTAAACTTTATGAATATTGACATACATCTAGATTATTAAAGACGCTATAGAATCTTGAAAATGAAACTGTAAATAATAAATAAAATAATAAACTTGAGACAGAAAAATAATCGTATTCTAAATTTACATAATTTCTTCTAATATAATTGTACTGTGAGACAGACAAACAATACTTTTTTTTTATTTTACTTTCTTATTGTTTTGTTTTGCATCTCAAAAAAAATTTTGTCTATGAATATTCATATTTTTCTATATTGAAGTGCTTTTTCCAATTTAAAGCAACCCATGCAGAAAATAAGCGTTACATACGTCATTCACAATAAATAGGTATAAAAAGAGGTCAACGTAAAGAGGCTCATCTGTTTTTCACATATACAAAAATAGTTAAATCTAAAAGTTGGCAAACTGTCGGTTAAAACACATAAACATAACTATATCTGTAATAAATATTGAAACGACGAAATGAGATTAGTGGCACCGGCTGTAGTATCAAAGGAAATGTTAAAATTGATGCAGTTTT
Source organism: Diogma glabrata (assembly GCA_963693315.1). NCBI lineage: Eukaryota > Metazoa > Arthropoda > Insecta > Diptera > Cylindrotomidae > Diogma > Diogma glabrata. The sequence goes on along the minus strand of OY856186.1, from coordinate 363,969,102 downwards.
CTTCTGTTTTCTGAAATTGGTAGATTACGTAAGTCAGCTTCCAACGAATTGTTATTTCTGTATTATTATTAAATCATATCAGTTCTTCACTGTATCCCCCTGAATAAAACCTTTATGTCATTTCTTTAAAAGCGGAAACGAAAACACCTCAAAATAAAGACATCACGAAGCCATAATAATAATATTCATAGAAATCAATGAAAACACAACAACAATTCACTTAACTATGCATTAACTTTATACATTTTTTAAACCTATAACTTAGATCGATTTTCATAGGTTTTTTAATAAATATATATTATAACAACAAAAGCTAAAATTACCTATATACATACAGTGAATTTTGAGAATATTGCATCAGCGTAATTGATTATAATCTTAACTTCTCCACCTCCACAATCTTACCGACAAAGTTTTTATGTTTTTTTTAACAAAATTAAAAAACGTCACGCTTACACGATTTTCTAATTAATGAATTAGATTATTTTTTTGTGGTTTGTGTTTTGTAGTACGTACATATAAATGCAATGCAATGAACTCATTTGAATTGTACAAACGAAAAATTAGGAGTTGACATACTATAACAACAGACAACAGAACAGTCTCCTCTTTCAGTTTATATATCATTCACCAAGAATTATAATAACTCATTTCTCTAGATTTTAAAATGCATGCAACTCCTTGCCTATTTTGCAAGTTTTGGTCTATAGTTTTGTGGAAATTGTAGAAACAAATTTTGAAATAATATATTCTGGACGAAAGCTTTAGATTTTCATGTAATTAAAGTTATCACTACAAACAAGCTATTAAATACAGTGAGATTGATTAAAATACAATTATCAACAATTATATTAATTAAAAAACAACAATAATAATTTGTATACGTTTTATCGGAAAAAATTCCAAATCCATTTAAGTGGAAAGCATCAAATATGAATTAAATCCAAAAAGTCGATCAAGTATAAATAGCTCGTCGACAACGAAACGAAATCGAGAAAATTCTACGTATAAGGATCAGTTTATAACGGCCGTTTGGATGTTAATATTTTTAAAAACTTCATAAATTTAGAATCTTTGAAACCTTTTTTATCAATTTCTTCCAAAAAATAAACCTCTGCAGTTGGAGGTTTTTGAGTGAGCGGCTCCAACAAAACAGCTTGTAAAACACAAATGCGTTTGCATCAACCGGCACTCTCACGGTCGCATTTGTGGAGCCAAATCAAACTTTTTTTAAAAATGTGTGTTTTATGAATATCTTAGACAAATTTGCAAATCAGCAAAATCCAACACATGGTTAAAAAACTAGATTTTATACTAGAAAACAAATTGTGTTTTTAAATCCGTTATAACGGCCGTTTGGATACTAATATTTTTAAAAACTTCATAAATTTTGAATCTGTGGAAACATTTTAATCCGTTTCTTATAAATATAAACCTCTGCAGTTAGAGGTTTTTGACTCGTCGGCTTCAACAAAAAAGTTTGCAACAATCCCCAACAACAACAATTTGCAAAAACCTTATAACAGTCAATGAAAAAAAATAAAAAGATTTGAATAGAAGAAATTAATTTTTTTCCTTAGAAATAAACTATTTTGATATTTTGCAGTAATTGCACGACATATGATATAGGGTAGGTTTGCCGTGTGTTTTTCATATAGTGTCATAAATTGTCACACACATGTTCTGTGGTAGATTTGCTATTTGTTTGTTGCAAAATTGGATGGATGTAGTTATGCTTGTATGTATAGCTAATTTTCTTTTTAAAATTTGTTCGATATCTGTTTGTATTTAGTTTGTTTTGTTTAAACTAATCTGATACATCAGATTCTACTTGCTCACAAAACTGTCTGATCTCGAAATCTTCCTATTTCTAGCGGACATCCTGCCACTAGAACTTTTTTTTTCAGTTGTGTATCGAACGTACAGATATAAAATAAAAAGAAAGAAGAAATCAATAGAGAAAAAGAAGAAAATCATTCTTTTGCTTTGTGTAATTTATGGGTGCGGCCCACTATGTATAAATGGCTAAATTTAATCTGGATTATGATTCACAGATTATTTTCCAAATTGAAATTAGATGAATAGTTTGCTATTTATACTCTTTAGTTACTACCATGAAAATTGGTGAATCGTATTGATTGAATGCTTTAATATTCACGTTTAAATCAAAAATATTTGTTTTGTGAATTACGACCGGAGTTAGGGCTCGTCTCGGTTAGGACTATAGTAATAGAACCAAACGCTAAAAAACATGAACAAAATCATATCTATTATTTATAATAATTCTTATTTTTTTTAAATTAGATTTGTAAATAAAAATGTATATATTTGGTGTTGATTATTTAAATTTTGTTTTTGTTTATCATATCAACTTATGTCAGCATGCTAATTGCTCTATTGTTTGCAGACAAAACAAAAAGATAGATTAGGAAACGAAATGAAAGCTGATAAACAAAACAATTCATTTAAAAAATTCTACTTAGAACTGACGCAGTTATTAACATTTGAACTGTCGTTATATTTACGTCGAAAACTACATAAACTACGACTAAATTGACATATATTTAAAACTGACGGTTGGTTCTATTATTAGTAAAAATGTGACTGGTAGCGGCAGTTCATTTTACGTTGGGTTTGGTTGAATTATGAAAAGCAAACTAGCAGTACAGTGTACTACAAACTGTGCTACTTTATACGACAAAACTTACTCAAACTCAAAATATACATTTTATTTAATTTGTTTATAATTTGTTTTGTTTAAAGTTGGTTTGGAAATTGGGGATAACTTTTATGCTGAATGTTATAAATGTATCTGATTTAATAAAATAACATTGGAGTTATGTATTAACATTTGATATATGTTATAGCATAGAGTCATAGACCAACCCAAAATCTACATGTTGTTTTTTTTGTACTCATAGCCTTGATTCTTGGATTGTTTTTACTGAATAATGAATATCCACATAAAAAATTAGGAAAATTGGTTTGGTGCATCCCTGAACTAGTCATTTTACGAGTAATAATACTAGACTAGGAATCGCCCAGTGGCCGAAATTCAGCCATTGTAAATAGAAATTGTAAATGAGCAATTTCACGAAGATTCAACAACGTTTTGACTTGACCCCTTTTAATTTTGATTATTTTTTGTTTATAGATAGTCTTTGATAAATAAAAAATACAAGTTCTCTTAGAATTTTTTTTCCGACCAGGGGTCTTCACAGGGTGCCCCTCAATTTTTGTTATTTTGTGATGTGAGTGCATTTTGACGAGCGATTGTAGAAAAACTACTCGATCGATTTTCATAAATGATATGTCGTTGAATAGGTATTAGAACAAAGTTTTTAATTAATTTTTAGTTAATTTTTTGAAATAATTTTTAACGGTGTAACATAAGAAAAAAATGGTGTAATTGAAAAAAAGATGGCATAGCCTTTGTTTTTTTTTTTTAAACTAAATTGAAGCTTATTTTATATCTAACCACTTGTGAAAGTTTGGACTAGCTATATTTTTTGTTTTAGAGATAAAATTCGTTGTGCATATGACTGTCGGGAATCAGTTTTTTTTGTTCTGAAGGAAAATTATAAAAATGGCGATTTTTAGATTCAGATTTTTTTTTGTGTTAAATATCAAATATTTTATTATTAAATGAACTTTTTAAAAAGCAATTTCAGTCAAGCTCAGCAAAATTTTGCGACATTTTGACTCGACCCTTTTTAATTTGGTTTATTTTTAGTTTATAGATAGCCTTTGATAAATGAAAAATACGGCTTCAAGTAGAATTTTTTTAAATATAGACCAAAATAAACCAAATTAAAAAGAGTCGAGTCAAAATGTCGCAAAATTTTGCTGAACTTGACTGAAATTGCTTTTTAAAAAGTTCATTTAATAATAAAATATTTGATATTTAACATAAAAAAAATCTGAATCTAAAAATCACCATTTTTATAATTTTCCTTCAGAACAAAAAAACTGATTCCCGACAGTCATATGCACAACGAATTTTATCTCTAAAACAAAAAATATAGCTAGTCCTAAACTTTCACAAGTGGTTAGATATAGAATAAGCTTCAATTTAGTTTAAAAAAAAAAGGCTATGCCATCTTTTTTTCAATTACACCATTTTTTTCTTATGTTACACCGTTAAAAATTATTTTAAAAAATTAACAGTGTACATTTTTAAAAACTTTATTCTAATACCTATTCAACGACATATCATTTATGAAAATTGATTGAGTAGTTTTTCTACAATCGCTCGTCAAAATGCACTCACATCACAAAATAACAAAAATTGAAGGGCACCCCTGGTCGAAAAAAAAAAATTCTAAGAGAACTTGTATTTTTGATTTATCAAAGACTATCTATAAACAAAAAATAATCAAAATTAAAAGGGGTCAAGTCAAAACGTTGTTGAATCTTCGTGAAATTGCTCAAATAGACCTCCTAACCAAATAGCCACAACACATTATTTCAGAGTTTAATTAATTAATATAGATTGATTTTGAATTGTGAACCAACTACCTTGAAAAAAAAAACAAAATAACCGAACAAACAACTCAAAAAACACAATTATCACATTTTTGCCATTTTCTCTGAAAAAATCGTCAAAATTAAAGAAAAGTATTTTTCGGCACATCTACTACTCAAGACCTATCCAACGATATACATATTACCACACTTTTGATGGAGCAAATATTTTAAAATTGTACCGCAAAAATTATGCTTGCGTATTTATATATAGATAAGATATTTGTTGCCATAAACACTCACTCATATCTCAAAAATGCTTAAAATATGTAAAGTTAGATTAAACCCACGTTATTTTCTAACATTTTTTGCACAAACTGTTTTTAGAATTTTGATTTTACTAGATTTGAATTTAAATAATTTTTCGAATTATTAGAAATTTTTTTTATGTGTGTTTAAAAATAAAACCTATATCACATTCGTTTCTAAGAATAAGGGTCAAAACATGAAGTAAAATATATCGAAAATAATGACGTAGATTTCCGGTCCTTTCCTCTGGTCCTTTGTAAAGAATGAATTTTCCTAGGATATACGAGAAATTAAGCAAAATTATATATGAGGAATTCCTTTTTGTAGAAGAGATTAGTTCTAAATTAGACTTCGTGCGACGATTTAAAATTAAACTAAATTAGACTGCGATAGTGTTAATGTAATGCCAATTCAAAGGAAGGTTGAAAAACTTGACCATAACAAAAATTATTCAAATTCAAATCTTTAAATCTGGTGAATTAAAAATTCTAAACCAGTTTAATATACATAAATATTGTCTTTCGTTTCGTATATAAGAAACATACACTCAAATAAATCTAGAAACGTTTTTCTTAGAATTACATCCAACAAATTATAGTGAAACTTTCTGAATTTGGAATTTATGTGTGTAAATTCAGCATATATCAAGACAATAGTGTTGTCATGACTAGGGCCGGAAAAAAATATCGATATATCGATAATGATCGATATATCGAATATCGATATCGTATTATAATATATCGATATGTCGATGTATCGATATTATCGATATATCGACATATCGATATATTGATATATCGATATATCGATAATATCGATATATCGATATATCGATATATCGATATATCGGTATATCGGTATATCGAAACATCTATATATCGATATTTATCGATACATCGGTTTTATCGATATATTTTTGATATCGATATATCGGCATATTGGTATATCGATACATCGATATTTTTTTTATATCGATATTTCCGATAATTTTTATCGATATATCGATAGTCATCGATTTATCGAATATTGATATCGTATTATAATATATCGATATATCGATATTTATCGATATATCGATATATCGATTTATCGATATATGGATATATCGATACAACGAAACATCGATATTTATCGATATATCGATATTTATCGATATATCGGTTTTATCGATATTTTTTTGATATTGATATTTTCGATAACTTTTTAAATATCGCCCGGCGCTAGTCATGACTCCTGAGCACAAAAACAACATTTTTCTTTTTTACACAAAAATGAGTTGGTTTAATGCTGTAGCAAATACCGTTGATTTTTTTTGATTTTTTTATTAATATAATAGAACAACTGAGCTATGCTCATCTAGTAATTTAAATATCATATTTCTAGTACATTCTTTGGCATGTAACCCATTGGTTAGTCCCATTTGCATTATTTTATTAAGTATGCTTTTGATTATAAGATCAAATCTAGCGGCTTCGTTCTTTTAAGCCTTCTGTCAGCAACAGGCACATCCACTATCTGACGTATTTCTATATTTGTATGTACACGAATACGAGTGGTGTATTTAATCGCATATTTTTTTATTTCATCCTTCACGCACTTTATCTTTAGATCCCTATGGAGGTCTTCGTTTCTGTTGTACCACGGAGCTTTAACAATGCAACGCAGGACTTTGTATTGGAACGACTGGATAATTTTCACGTTCGTTTTCTTAGTACAGCCCCATAGCTGGATACCATTCGTCCAAACTGGTATCAGTATTTGACGATACAGAAGCAGTTTGTTTTGAATAGATAGTACTGAGTTTCTTCCAAGTAACCAGTACATCTTTCTAAATTTCAAATTCAGTTCTCCTTTTTTCTTTTTAACATGTTCCTTCCATCTCAGATTAGCATCCAGTGTCATACCTAGATATTTTGTTGTGTTTGCATAAGCAACTTGTTTTGAGTTGATTTTCAGAGGTATTTGGCTTACCTTTTAGCTAGTGAAGTTAACATGAGATGATTTTGTTTCATTCAGCTTAATTTGCCATCTTTTTGTCCAGTTGTGGATTATGTTAGTAGCGTATTGCAGTTTGCTAGTTGCTTCTTCTACGTTTTTTCTGGTGGTCCAAAATGCGGTATCATCTGCAAAGGTTCCAATAGTTCTTTTGGTATTGTACCGGTCCTAGGACGCTATCCTGCGGAACATCAGTCTTTTTCGATGTGGAATAACTATCATCATATTTGACTCTAAAGTGGCGGTCATCCAAATAAGAGCTCTAAATTTTATAAAACTGTTTGGGCAGATCTCTATGCAATTTATATTTTAAGCCATGATGCCAAACTTTATCAAAAGTTTGAGTGACATCAAGAAAAACTACAGAGCATACCCTTTTGACTTCAATCGTTTCTTCAATAATATTCGTGATTCTGTGCACTTATTCGATGGTAGAGTGGTTTTCTCTGAAACCAAACTGATGCGAAGGTATGAGGTTTCTATTTTCTATTACTGGCTTAAGTTTTTTAAGAAAAAGTTTTTCAAAAAGCTTCGATATCGTTGGGAGTAATGATATCGGTCTATACGAGTTTTTGTTATATGGTGATTTATTCAGAACCAAACTGGTGCGTATTTCTTCTTTAAGTTCATGTAATGTTACATATGATATTTCTTGTGTATCAGTTTTGTTCGCTTTTGTTATGTTTTCGTTTTCTGTCAGTCGAGCAAATGGCTTAAAGGTGGCTTCTAGTAATTCTGCAAATAGATCTACTTTTTCTTGGGCATTTCTGGCCCATGTTTCATCATCTTTTTTAATCGGAGGGATCTGCGCTAGTCCATTTGTTGCTTTCCAGAGTGAGTACTCATTGCCAAATTTTACGTGCTTTGCGCTTTGATGGTATCCATTCTCTTAACTCCATAAGAAAGTTTGCGGTTTGATTACGATTAGAATGGGGTGCTGGAATACTTGTCGTTGCTGAAAAATGTACAGCTTCAATCAGCCTTTCTAGCTCTATTTCTAGCTGTTCTTGTTTTCTAATTGCTACTTGTCGATTTAATTACTCTTCTATATACACTCACGAAAAACATTACAATCAGTGTTTTTACCTGTTAGTTTAGGTGCATATATCCGCTTGATTATATTTTCACTAACTGTCATCATAACAGGAGAGTGATCTTATGACAACCCTTCGTTATTTTCGATATCTATGTAGTTTTGTGTCATATTCCTTGTAATGAAGAATTTTATCAAATCAGGTACCTTACCAAGGTCGGTTGGCCAATAGCTCGGTGAACCACCGGAATGAAAATCACACTTTTTTATCTGTTCTGCTTCGTATAGCTCTTTACCTTTTGTTGTGGTGATTCTTGATCACCAATAAGTGTTTTTTGAGTTAAAATACCGTTGATGAGAAAAAAACCTTCTATAAAGCCCTTTAAAAAGCTATAACTACTATCGAAGGTCAAGAGCTCGCATGATACCGTTTCATATATCTGTACACAAATATGGAGATCATGGCGGAAAAGCAGGATGCTAAGAGATTCTTCCAACAGTCTAGAATATTTTAAATGGAGCCTCAACCAATATTTGCTATTTAAAACGGAAACGAAAATCTGTCTACAAGGAGACTATGCAGACTACTTAGCATAGCTAAACGGCACCAAACTGTGTGATATGGCTAATGAAACCAACAGACAAGGAAGAATTCGACACGATGATGTCTACACTTAAAAGTAACAAGCAAGATTACGATTCGGATTTCAAATAGTAAACCTTGCAAGTGGATGTAAACCTTGCAAGTTTTAGTTAATTTTTGTACCCCAGTATTATAGCCCATTAGTAGAAAAAAGATGTTACTTGGTATAGGTTATACTAAAACGAGTCCCAAAATTTACTCAAGATTTGAATTTATTTGTGCGTTAAAGTGTTTGCAACCAGTAAAATGGCATTTGACAGCTGACAGTTTAGGGTTAGTAGAAATGAAGCACTACAAAAGAAAAAAACGCGTTTTCAGAGTTAAAAATTTATTTTAAATAATGAATGTTTGAATTTCGTACGCAATATTAATTTATTTCGTCAACTAAAAGAGAGTAATTGAAAAATTTAGGTATGCTGGACCAATTGATGAAGCTAGTCGTCTAATAACATGTCGTTTACATATTAATACCAAAATAGTACGCGGGAGTACTGGTGAAGATTCTCGATTCGGTGTCGTTGACAAAATTTGCAAATTTCAAGAAGCTCTGATGTACTGCGTATACTCACTACAGATCTAGATGCATGCTTCCAAAGCACAGTTAACACAAGAACTAGTTAGTTAGATAGATGAACTTGAATGGATTATTGGATCAATGAACTTAAATAGATTATTGAAAATCTATACGCAAAATCATTCTAAGCGATGAACTGCATCATTTTGGTTTTACAGAACAGAGATGTACAGATTCTCGAAAACCAAACGCATCCACAAACGTGATACTGTTCGGTATGGATTTTTGGGAATTACCGGACCATACTTCTTCAAAAATAAGGTTGGTGAAGCAGAGGGTGTTAGTAGTGCTCGATATCGAGACATGATAGCCGAGTTATTTCTACCTAAATTGAATTTGATGTTGACAACATGTGATTTCAATAAGACGGTACCACATACCATACATCCGGTGAAATAATTCAATTACTGCTTGAAACAATTCCTGGTTCTATATATATACCTTCTCGTTTTGGTGATTAAAATTGGTCTCCTAGATTTTGAAGTAAAACTGTATGCCAACAAATATCGTGACGCCCTTTATAACAGTTGAGTTTAAAAATTAGTTAGCTCAATTTTCAACAAACAAAGCCGGCTAACGATCACGATCAGTAATCATTAAGAAGTTCAACATACACAAATTTAAAATTCTGAACAGATTTAATGCAAAAGTTTTACTAACGTTAGCTTTTGCTAATTGTTATTTGATATATGTATTTATTTAGTCGCAGGAGGAGTCGATGTTGATCGATTATGATCAATGTCGATCTGCGGGCCTGACTACCCTGCGTACTCCAGTCCCTGCCATTGACATATGAGTCAGTGTGAGATATCACATACCACTGGCAATGGAAGGAGATATCATTCGCCAAGATGATATCTTAGGGTGCTGGCGGCCGAACTTTAATTAGTCAACGGTAGCACTCCCAGTCTTAGCTGGGCCGCGTTCCGTAGTGGTATCGCTCGTTAGCTCTTCCGAGGAATCAGACTAACACATAATTCTGTGTGGGCTTTGTGCCTCGATTGAGGTGGTGGGTGGTGCGTTTGAGGTGCGCTTCATCAACTGGATTATTGGCAATTAGTTTTGTTTTGTTTTCTGCAAATTTCTCACAATTTGTTTTTCACTTATTATTTTGTTACTAGGGGGTATCCCGTGGGCTGCGCCTCCCCCCTTCCCCCGCACGCCAATATACTTTTTGCCTTTTCATCTGGCTTTGATACAATTACTAAGTACTATCCATCATAATCCAACCTCTTCTAATCTATTCTGTGTGCACCTGCTGCTTAACTATAATTCTACAAAAAAAACATCGTGAAGTGTACATACTATAAATTTTTATACGATCCATCACAAATGGCTGGAAATAATAATATGTATTCAGAAAATAATGAAATAGCAGCTTTTGTTTTTCTTTAGTTTATTTACAGAAAATGAAACTATGCAAAAATAATGATGCAAAACAAACTATCTGTCATATAAATAATTAATTTTCTTATTAATATCGAAATGATATAAATAATAAATTTGAACGAAATGGCTGAAAGACTACATTATCGAAAAATTTAAATGCCGTAAATGGAATTTTTATGAACAAAAAGCAATAATTTTTATTTGGAAGGGTTTTTTGTGAACAATTAAGCTTAAGTACATATTGGAAATCACTTGAATTTTGCAATTCGAAATAACTTCATTTTCTCTAAAATTCGTTTAGAAAAATTTTTTGTGTTTCGTGCCAGGATTCGAACCCACATTCATCAGGGACGTATGTTCAAACCCCGTGTGCCTTACACAACTTAGCCACAGCGGCGATGACGTATAGTAGAATTTTTTTGCCAGCGAATTTCTGACAGCTAGGACGCAGCAAGAGATAAAAGATGAGACAAAAAGTAAAACAGAGATGTATTATTTATTTCGGGATAAATTTGTTTTCAAAACAATTATATTAGTTAAATTTCTACTTCTAGTTCGTACCATTTGTTTGTTGTGATATTTGTTTCCATAGGCGTCGTTATTTTTATTATAATTATTTTTAATATCATTTTGTTACATTGCCTACAAAATCATTAATATTTTTACTAGTTTTTTGTTTTCTATTATAATTGGTTGAATTTCAATAGTAATATATTAATTTTTATGAGTTTTTTTTGTCCATTTCGATGGGACCCCAATAGTTTTTTTTAATATTTTAATCGAGACACTGAATGTGCAAACAATATGCGCAAGTGCATGCGCATGTGCAAACAATATGCGCATAACAAACAAATTTTGTGTTCGCTGGCAAAAAATTCTACTATACCATATTTTAATTTTGATGTTCAGATAATTTTTAAATTGAAACTTCATCATTTTTCATATTTACTTTAGTTGAATCTTTCATCTATGATTACATATTGGAAATTGCATTTCTTTGGGATTTTTTGTATTAAATTTCTAAATATTACGATGTATGAATTCATAGGATGAGAGAATATTTCGTCAACACTTAAGTCAACATTCTAATCAACATCCTAAGTCACGAGTGTAAAGTCATTATGGCACGAAACACAAAAAATTTTTCTAAAGGAATTTTAGAGAAAACGAAAAGTTATTTCGAATTGCAAAATTCAAGTGATTTCCAATATGTACTTAAGCTTAATTGTTCACAAAAAGCCATTCCAAATTAAAAATTCTTCTGAAATTGTCTATATTTCCTAACCAAAAATATAGCAATGAATTGACCATGCGTCAGATATTAAGTTTCGCATTGATTGGCAACAATCAATAATGACGTTACACTCGTGACTTAGGATGTTACATTAGAATGTTGACTTAAGTGTTGACGAAATATTCTCTCATCATATGAATACATACATCGTACTCTCTAGAAATTTAATACAAAAAATCCCAAAGAAATAATTTTTATGTTCTAAAAAAAAAATAAACAAAAACAATAAAAAATAAATATAGGGTCCGCGTTGAACCTCAAACCTTTCTCACAACCCTCTACATCGACAATGACTACGAAATTTTGTACTGAGTTTTTTAAACATCACTTTATTAAATCGGTTTAAATTATTAAATGTTTAAAAATGTATATATAACACAAACTGTTTTTTGTCCCAATAATATCAAATGTTTGCAACCTACATTGTTTTTAAAAATTGCTAAAAATCTATATTTTTCTATGCTGTTATGTTCGCTGTTCTATAGAAAAATTTTCTGGGTCTGACTCCTGCTATAATAGTGCTACAAAGGGGAGTTAAGAAAAGCATTTGCTTACATACAAAAGCACAAGCTTACATACAAAGCACAACTATAATCATTTAAAAAATTCTCTCTGAAATTTCTCATGTTTTTGCTTTAAACGATTTAAGTTTGTTTGTGAAGTATATTAATTACTATAAATCAAATATAATATATAGCATGTTTTTACCTATATAGGTTCAAAAGCAAAATTAAAACATATTACATATACTGTGACTAATTGAATTGAAAAAAAAACAGATTTAATTAAAACAACAACAAAAACTATAAATAACTTTTTAAAAAATCCCCCTCTAAATTTTATTAAAACAATAACAAAAAAACAATAATTTTAATTTCTTTGGTATTTTTTGTATGATAATAATTATATAATTTGTGTTATAATAATTTTAATGTTATTTAAAAAAAAATGAAGAAAAAAAAACAATAAAAAATGTACTACGTCATCAGCGTTACGACCGTTTAGAGGGATAGACTCACGGCTATTATATTAAGGATAAGGATGACTAATTTATGGTTGTCGTATTTTAATGACTTCGTCACGTGTTATCTCAGTACAAACATACGTATTATTTGTTTAAAATGTTCATTTTCTTAAAATATCGTAAATCTAAGTGAATAAACATGTTAATTGCAAAACTGCATTGTAATTATATTTTAGTTTTCTATTGAATATTGATAACAACTTCATATCTATTTATTATTTTATAATAACAACAAAATATGATATAACAAAACCAAAATGTATTAGCAAAGCGAAGATATAAGAACATTTTTGGATTTGAACCTAAATATTTTTGAACAAATTCTTTGAAGAGAGTAGGGTGTGTAAATGAAAATCGTTTGCATGAGTACCGGAAACTTATATTATCACTACTACCGGAAACTTATATTATCAGAAAACAAACTGATAATAAGGTTTTGTATATCGAACCAGTATGATGAGTTATTGATTGAATAGCCAACTGGACTTGGATCGATGAATCTGAATTCGATTCCCACTTAGGTCAAATTATTTTGAGTCAATTTTTAAAAACAATATACACCCAGGTATTCCAATTAAGCGAATAATATCTAAGAAAGCTGATTTGTAGGGAAAAAATACCTAGAAAACAGACCTTGTTCCCAGTAGTCGACCCCACGGGGAAGCGTTTTCACTCACTGTGCCCCCAGGTAAAACATGATCAGTAAACTCAGCAATTTTTTCAAATTCATTTAAGCCATACATACCCTATTAATGGACTTCAATTAGCGAATGTTTCTGTACAAATGTCATTCATTATATTTCATCCGCATTCCAAAATTTTTTAATCATGAATATTCCAAGAATTTGTTTTATCCACGATTACAATAGAATAAATGCTTTCCATGTGTATGTCTTGCATTGTAATGTTATACATTCTCTCACTTGATGTAGAATATAACGCAATCGTTACATTCTACAACAGTTCTATAGTTTATTAGATATTCCCTTACAAAATAAAAACTTAATATTTGTTGGTATAGTAATATCAAAAGGTTAAAACGAGAACAATACATATATTAAATATAAAATAATAGTTATTTACATAACGAGGGCTGAAAGTAAAAGATTACGCCAGCGGTTCAAATTGAAGCCCGACGCGAAGCGAGGGTTTTTATTGAACCAAGGGGGTAATCTTCCTTTCAGCCTGAGTGTATGTACAACGTTTTACGCACAACTTCACAACTTTATTGTAGTATAAATCGATTTTTTAATTTTTTAAACTCGCTAGACATTTTGAAAATTATGCTTAACATGCCATGATTTTCTCTATAAACTTCATACAATAATTTATTTGTTTGTTCTAATTTTATGAATATTTTACGGGTGATTATTTTACGGGCGGTAAAGTAGAAAAATATATTAATATTTCATATAGCAACGGAATTTTATTTTACGGATATAAAGTTAAACTTTCAGCCACGATAACTAGGATGTAAAATGTGTTTTACGATTCGTTTGTGCGTAAAAAATTTAATATTTTATTTGTTTTGTTTTTCTATGCTGTCTATGATGTTTTTGAATATGGTGATAAAAATTTTAGCAAACTGTAAATTATTCGAATTTATTCGAAATATTTTGCAGTCGTGGATAAAATAGCATCTTGTATTCGCATAGGATGATAGCCATTCTTCACTCGGATGATTTCCTCCACTCGCTTCACTTGTTCCGTGAAACTTCGTCCTCGTGAAGAATTGCCACCATTCTAAACTCATTCAAGAATCTACTATTTTCTTTATTATTTTTTTTCTTATTTGAATTCTAAGAACTAGAACTTAGAAGATATATAACTTAACTAGCAGACCCGGTGAACTTCGTACCACCTATAATTTATTTGTAGAAAACTTTTGATCAGCGATTGTCAATCCTAATCAACATTCTACCTCCAATTCATTCAGATTAATAATAGTGGCTGCATAGTTTGGTTGGAATTTTATTTGGCTATTAAACGAAACTATTATTTATTATTATATACGTTAATTATTAAACAGGAATACAATTATTTTTTAATATTGTCTTAATGCGATATGCTGAACAATATTTTTTGCTAATTCCATAGCGGAATACACGAACAAACTTGAAGGTTTTCTAACCTTCAAACACGCAACATATAATTGATTATGCGAAAATCACGGGGTTTCTAGATCCAGCTCACAAATTCACATTGTTTGACTTTGTTACTTATTAATAGTCATTACAAATACCAATCGAATTGGAAAGTATAAACGTTTAAATAGGATGCTAGTCTAAAGGGATCATTGGCAAAATTACAATTAAAATAACAATTTCACCTTGAAACTTGCCATTTAAAATGGTATTGAAATTTCTAAGCAAAATAATTGGTGAACCAATCTTCAATCGAAAATTATGAGGTGGCATTCTAGTTAAATCCAATGAATTCAAGAGTTCAACAGGATAGATGAACGTTCCTCAAAATTGAGAACAGAGAAAATCGGTTTGAAGGATATTTCATTGCCAGACAATACAATAACTGTTGTATTTTAAAATTGATTGCGTCGACATCTATAGTTTTTGCTGCCCAAATAGCTCGATCGCTCGATCACGTAGCCACGCATGAATAATGTAATTAATATATACTTGGAAATATGGAAATGGAAATATATACTTTCAAAAATGCAAAACTTTTACAAATCATGCTGCAATATATTAGCATATATACCAAGTTTCGTCAAAATCCATTATCAGAAACTGATGTATAATTGAAGTTTCAAATAAACAGATCTTCACTCAAAAAAATTTGCCCGGTAAGATTCACAAAATCGTTTTGTAAAAGCGCTAACAAATTTTTTTTGTGAATTTGCCAAGAAATGTTAAACTTGATACAAAATTTTGTATAGTCTATTTGACTTTTTTAAATCTGAAAAAAAAATTATAAACCAACCAATTGTTTTTGTGATTTGGATTACAAATGTAGAAAATCATAAATATTTCTAGATACAAATTTTTTTCATTCTTTTAACAAAAATATTGTTAAGGTTTATGTTGATTTTTTTAAATTTTAAATCATATCTCACTTATCCATAACAAAATAAAATTCAATTGTACAAAATTTTGTAAAATTTTGTCAACAAAAAAATGACATTCTACAATTTTTACTGTCAAACTTAATACGAATATTGTCGATTTTTTTTATACTTTACAAAGAGACTTATGCAATTTAAAAAAACAAACACATTTTTTACAAAAAAACTTTGCTTTTACAAATGCTTTTATAAATTTTCATAAATTGTAATTATATATAACCAAAATTGGTATTAAACAATTTCAGTTTCAATTTGATTGTCTAAGTTAAAATTCGCAGATATTTTTTAAAATTGTGATTATTTAGCAAGGTTTATTCATGATAAATAGTGATAGTGAAAATACGTATATGATAAATTTAGAAGACTATACTCTATGCACAGGTGAGAAATTTTACATATTTCGATATTAATAGGCCACTTACCGATTGCGTAGATATTGGAACTGACTCTTAGAGATAATGGATGAAAATGAATTGGATCAGATCTATAACATATTTCAAAACCTACGTAATCGGTGACAGCCAGCATAAAGTAAAAAGATATCAAAACTTGTTCATTGTTTTTTTAGATGCTGAAATTGAATTTACAGTGCTACGTCACTTGGAAAGCTTAGGCTGTGATAATATAACGGCGTATAATATATTTTAAATTTGTTTTTTTAAATGATGCAGATATTTAAAAATAAAAATATAACATAAAAAAAATATAATAAAAATTATATAATAATAAAAAATATAAATAAAATAAATGTTAGCAAAAAATTGTGTTTTATTTATTAACGAAGAACTAATATATATGAATGACTGTTTTACAAAAAAAAAATATTAAATCCATAAATGTCTTTTATTGATCAAATAAAAAAATTTGTTATTTTTCAAAAACTTTTATGAAAACAAAAATTAATTTTGAGGATTTTACAAAACATTTAATAAAATCACAAATGTTTCGGGCATTTTTACAATTTAATTATAAAGCTTACAATCTTTTGCTGGAAGAATTTGTAGTGTTTACAAATAATTTTTTGTATATCTACAATATTTATTGTAAAAATGTAAATTTAACAAAAATTTTTGTGTGTTGTATATTTATAAAAAAATTGTAGAACGTATGTAGAATTTTGTTAGTTACACTTAGTTTTTTTTTTGAGTGTTCAAGAGGCCCCTCACGTCATTTTCCAATATCGCCCAGAAACTAATCAGTTTTTTGTCATTCCAATCTCCAATAAATTCGATTATCAGGTACAAATGTTATAGATCTTTACAAAAACCGGAGTTCTGAAGACCCCCATGCCCCTCCAACCCTTTGTCCAATGTATTCAACAGCTTATAAGATCGTTTTTAAATCGTTTGTTTTAACTTACATCAACGTTTTATGAAAATCGATTTGTAACTATAGGCCAGGAAAAATAGTATTTTAACAACAAAAAAATTCGTTACAGCAAACTGACAGCGGGATATTGTAGAACACGATATTGTAAAAGAGGGAAACATAAATCGAACCAGCAGCTGCTATCCGGGGGAGAATGGGGAGGGTTTTTAGGGGTTGAAAAAGGTTTTTCGTGATTTCTGGCTAAACCGTGCATCCTATCAAAAAGAGTTATACATAAAAGTTGTAGGGAATAAAAAGATCTACACTTTTTGTATGGACCATTTTTACCCTCACCTCAATATTTTTCGAAAAAAATGCGAAAAACCGATTTTTTTCTTTTTTCTTGTTTTCTTTTACAAAAAAAATTTTATGAAGTTCAAATTTTGGAAAAAGATACCTCCATTTATTGGAAAAAGGCAGCAATTTTTTCGGAGGGAAATATTTAGACGTTGTTGTTAAAATTAATTTTTTTGAAAAAAAAAACCAAATTTTTAACTGCGATTCCTCTTAAAACTACGCCTCCTAATGAGTTCAGTTTTAACTCATTTACTCGTTCTTACGTTTATTTTTGATAAATGGTAAAAAAAATATAAATCTATGGACAAAAAGGCGGGAAAATTGAAAAAACCGAAAAAATTGCTTTTTTCGTGGTAATTTGCATATTTATCGTTGAATAATTGTTACTAATTAATAAAATCATATTATTTTTTTTATTATTACGTAAACAACGATCATTCGAAAATACATTTATGAATAATTAGATGCTTTCGTTTTCGAACTTGATAAAAATTGTTCGAAGAAATAATCAACAATTAGAATTTCAGTCCTACTAAAAATCTTAAAAATTAAATATCTCAAGAACACGAATATTAGCCTCTTTGTAAATTTGTAATATTTTAGACTAAGGATAG
The DNA here is from genome assembly GCA_963693315.1 of Diogma glabrata. NCBI lineage: Eukaryota > Metazoa > Arthropoda > Insecta > Diptera > Cylindrotomidae > Diogma > Diogma glabrata. The sequence goes on along the minus strand of OY856186.1, from coordinate 363,951,016 downwards.
AACTGTTTTTACAAAAAAAAATAAATTAAATTTCAATTGATCTTCAACTCAAGCGCCAACTTTAAAAAAGTTTTTTAATATTTTAATTTAAAAATTAATTACAAAAACAATTAATTATTTTTTTTTTTCAAACGATTAACTAATCACCTACAAAAAAAAAAAGTTTGATAAAATTGGTAAAGTCGTTCTTGAGCAATTTGATTTCGAAAGTACGTGGGATTGGCAGAATTTTCATTTTTCTAAAATATTTAATGCTTATTTTAGTTTATAATATATGATAATTAATATATGATATATTTTAATTTAATATGAATTTTTTATTGTAATTGAAAGGAAAATTCACTATCTATTTGATAAATTTCAGCAAAATTTGCAACTGGCATATTTTTGCTAACAAATATTCGAATTGGTTTTTATCGTCGAACAAAACGTCTGTCTGTAATTTGAGTATGTTTTGGGTAAAATATTAAACCTTCAGAAAACCCAAAAAAAGCTTATTTAGTACCTTCTTTAAACCTCATTTAGTACCTTCTAAACCCAAAATAAGTTTAATAGAATCAGTAAACTTGGGTTTAGTGTATGGCACAAAGTACAAAAAAAATCAACCTATATTCAAATGTGTTTTTCTCAAAAACAAAAAATAACAATTGTCCTTATAGGTTTAGTATGTTTTAAGTAAATAACAAATCTGTAAAATATAAAAAACATGAAAGAAAACTAAAAGGTACTTTTTGAGATCGCCATGTTTGAAGAATAAAATTTACTTTTTTGTTACCTAAATAAACTAAAAGTAACGAAAGCATATAACTATTAATTAATTTATTTCCAAATGATCGTCGTTTACGTTTATCATTAAAAATTTAAATGATTTTATTAATTAATAACGATTATTCAACGATAAATATGCAAATTACCACGAAAAAAGCGATTTTCTCGGTTTTTTCAATTTTCCCGCCTTTTTTTCCATAACAGTGTACCATTTTTTTACCACTTATCAAAAATAAACGTAAGAACGAGTAAATGAGTTAAAACTGAACTCATTAGGAGGCGTAGTTTTAAGAGGAATCGCAGTTAAAAATTTGGTTTTTTTTTTCAAAAAATTAATTTTAACAACAACGTCTAAATATTTCCCTCCGAAAAAATTGCTGCCTTTTTCCAATAAATGGAGGTATCTTTTTCCAAAATTTGAACTTCATAAAATTTTTTTTGTAAAAGAAAACAAGAAAAAAGAAAAAAATCGGTTTTTCGCATTTTTTTTCGAAAAATATTGAGGTGAGGGTAAAAATGGTCCATACAAAAAGTGTAGATCTTTTTATTCCCTACAACTTTTACATATAACTCTTTTTGATAGGATGCACGGTTTAGCCATAAATCACTAAAAACCTTTTTCAACCCCTAAAAACCCTCCCCATTCTCCCCCGGATAGCAGCTGCTGGTTCGATTTATGTTTCCCTCTTTTACAATATCGTGTTCTACAATATCCCACTGTCAGTTTGCTGTAACGAATTATTTTTTTTTTTCTAATTTTTTCTCCTATTATTACTGGCCTACTATAGTAGGAATAAATCTTTAAAAAAATTTCAAAAAAACTTTTTAACCGGAAGTGACAAATCCAAAGTGGGTACGCAGAAATATCGGAAACAGTACCTTATATATCAAGTATCAATAAGATTGAAAGCCAGGATTAGAAGTTATTGAAGTTTTAAACTTTCAGGTATTCGGGAGACCCCCGCCATTTTGTCCAATTTTATCCAATTATAGATATGAACCACTCTTAGATCAACTTTAATGCACACACACTTTTTCATAAAAATCAATCAAGCCGTTTAGGAGGAGTTCAGTCACAAACAACCGAACAGAGGAAATATATATTTTTCTACTCCTATCACAGTAAATTATAAATTGCATCACACTATTCATGACATGTAAATTGATTATTTCAAATAGCGTGCGGTAAGTAAAAAAAAGCGTGCGGTAATGGATTTTCATATATATATTACCGCACGCTTTTAATAAAAAGAAAAATTTTTATTTAAAGAAAAATTTGATTTTTAAAAATAAATATTTCAATTCATTTTGACACAGAATAATGCAAAGCCTACCACAATTTGTAAACTATTTGCATTTAATTTATAATTAGGAGTTCATTTTTTCAAGTAATTATATGATTTTGGGCATTAAAACAAAGTCGTAGAAAAAGTATATAACAAATCTCGAGTTGTAAAGCATTTTCCATGCTCGTGAAGATACTGCACTCGACGCTACGCGTCTCGTGCGCAAAATTTTCCCTCGCATATAAAATGCTATTTACAACTCTAGATATGTAATATACTAATTTTCTACTCCTATCACAGTAAATTATAAATTACATCACACTATCCATGACATGTAAATTGATTATTTCAAAAAGCGTGCGGTAAGTAAAAATAAGCGTGCGGCAATGGATTTTCATATATATACTACCGCACGCTTTTAATAAAAAGAAAAATTTTTATTTAAAGAAAAATTTGATTTTTAAAAATTAAATATTTCAATTCATTTTGACACAGAATAATGCAAAGCCTATACCACAATTTGTAAACTATTTGCATTTAATTTATAATTAGTAGTTCATTTTTTCAAGTAATTATATGCGTTTGGGCATTACAACAAAGTCGTAGAAAAAGTATATATAACAAATCTCGAGTTGTAAAACATTTTCCATGCTCGTAAAGATACTGCACTGGACGCTACGCGTCTCGTGTGCAATATTTTCCCTCGCATGTAAAATGCTATTTACAACTCTAGATATGTAATATACTAATAAAGATTGTAGTTGTTTTTCCAAGTATTCAATTTTTTGTTATTGTATCTTTGTTTATATGATGATGATTTGTGCTGTAGCCCATTTCTCAAAAATGCCGATTAAATTGAAATTTGAACGTTTGTGGCTGAAATATTATTTTTTGTTATTCCTCATTTTCTTCCTCTGTAATGAAATTGTACAAAATAATGGATTCGAAAACAAGTATTATTTCAATTTCAACCACTTTCAACATTCATTTAAGTAGTTAGTTAAATAAAACAAGATTACGATCGCCCCGCCCCATTCCAATATACGATCCAGGTCTTTGTTGATAGAATCAATTAGCAGCTCTCTATCAATGCACTGCAGTATGACATCGAAATTTAGGAGATGCATGTGATGCATGCAATGTGCTGTCATCAGCAAAACTAAGGGTGTACTGTGGAAATAAGTAAGTCATTAATGTATAGCAGAACCAAGGTTGATGAGAGTGCAGAGTCTTGGGGAAACTAGCATTGGGTGTGAAAATATTGGATGTAATACCATCTACATAATACATCAACATAAAATTGGCGACCTGTAAGAAAACTATGAATCCATGAGACAGTAAGATGGTCTATGCGCCATAAGATTTTAATTTAGCTATGAGATTTCTATGCCAGACTTTATCAAATGCCTTAGAAATATCAAGTGAAATACTGAATGTTTCCCCATGATTTGCCAGCCATTTATTCCAAAGATGGGATCCGATAGACTAACAGATCACATGTTGCATGAAAATCATACTGCTTATCGTCAATAATTCGGGACATCTCCAAATATTCTATTAGATTTTAGTCAACATATTTTTCAAATATTTAAGCTAAAAACGAAAGAATTGCAATTTTCTATAATTGTTAGGGTCTACCTTACTACCTTTCTTTGATAAGGGTTTAACACTGTCCAGCTGCCAAGAATCGGGAAATTTTCCGGTTTTGTATACGATAAATACAATTATTTTGCTAGAACTGGCAAAGTTTTTAAGAATGAGGGGTGGAATACCGTCGGGACCAGCGAATTTGTTGGTATTGATAGAAAGAAGCATTTTCCGTACAATATTGCAACGAAAATTCAACTGGGGGAATGAGTGTAGGAGAACGGGGAGGTTCTACGAAAAATATACGATCCTTAAGATTCGTCTTCTCTTTCGAGTCGCTCACGGGGATGTAATTCAGAACTAAGGTTGGAATAGAGGATCGAATAAAATTGCTTTGGACTGATACAACTGCCTAAAAGAAACTACGTGAGCTAGATGGGTGCTCGGCGAATTTGTTTGCTTTCTTCTGGATAAACGCGTCTCTGTCCAAGTCTATTTTGTATTTACTAGCATTTCTTGCTTTCTTAAAGGCACTATGGGTTTCAGGTGTTTTACTTGAGTTATAATAAGTCTTAAATACTTTGCGTTTATTTCTCACCGCCTCATCAACATCCCGCGTGAACCAAGGCTCAGTTCTAGAAGTGATTAGGAATAAACCGCCGCATTCCGTCTTATATGATTTTAAAAACTCTTAATGCTGATGTGCTAAGGTGTTGCTCAACACAAGAAATAGTTTTGCAAGCTGTTTCTTCATAAAATTGAATAAATTGAATAATAAATAAGCATAACTCCTGTCACAATTGCTACTAAAGTTTGACTTTATGGGCAAAATTGCTTTATTCCAGTTCCCATGAAATCGCTTGGTACTAATCAGAATATTGTCACAATTTTTACAGAACTTATATTAAAATGCAAAATTGCTACGAAATATTAGATGTAAATGAAAATTCAACTCAAGATGAAATATAATCTTATAAAGTTCAAAATATATGCTAACACAAAGTCATAAATGTGATGTAGAAGATTGATTCTGAAGTAAAAAGTTCTTCAGATGACAGATTTAAACAACCTCCTTCATCATCATCTCCATCAAACAAAACCTCGATCAGATTTCTCATCGAGTGTCATCTCAGACAGCTCTAACAAGGAGACAACACCACCTCCAGCTACCAAATAGTTATTTCAGTCGTTGTGAGTTGTCTGTCTGTCTTGTTCACTAGTTTCAATTTGAACTTCTATTAAACATACCTTTCGCAACTTTTATTATGTTTTGTTTCCATCGTAACTATTTCGAAATGTTTCTGTAAAATGGTTCTCCTTCTTCATCGTCTTGAGTTAATGCTTTTTTGTGTTAAACTTGAGGTATACATAGATCACTCACCTTATATAGTTTTAGTGTGATTTATATGATTAGGTTATTGTTTAATAATGTCCTACACCGTAAACCGATATTTGATTTTCGCTTCCTTTGTAGTGCAATGTATATCCGAAGTCCGCACAGTCATTTGAATGTTTGAATGTCTTCAGGTCTTCAGATTCACTCACATCGACTGCATCTCATTTGATCTGTGATTCACACGACTACTTGATGATAGCTTCTGTTTGCACCTAAATAAACGCGGAGGTTTGAACGCAGCCTTCCTGTATGTTGGAGTTGAGATTCAGAGTCTAATGAAGGATAATAAACTTTGTAAGACTGGTGTCAAAAAGCCGACGAGCAATACATGTTTTATGACAACTATGCTCTAAGTGGTGCAGATTCATCTTTTACTGAATATCTAGCTTCTAAATAGCATGCATTCAGGTACATTTTCAAAAATTTCACAAGATTTTCAAATATTCAAGACATCTGAAGTCATCATAGACATCATTTACCACACATTTTTTTCATGAAATCATATTGAGACTCAGACCTAACACTTTTTACAAAAAGCTCCAACAAAAAATGAACTTTCGAAACAAAAGCTGCATTTAATATTGATCTGTAGGTGAAATTAATCATTATCAAGTTCTAGCTCAAGCCATCCACTGGTTTATTATCTTAAGTAGCGGCTATTAATTCTGCTTGCAAAAGAGAGTTTAAAATTATTAGTTTTTGATGTGAGACATCTATTGGCGCGACTTAAGGAAAAAACAAATGATTTTCCATCACGCCAATGAGAAATAATAAAGTTTTGGAATAGTATGTCATATTTTTTCAAAAACAGTAAATTTTATAAGAATAATAGTTATTTATGTATCAAGGGAATTATAAGGATGTTAATTCCCGTGGGAAACGTTTACTACCCGAGGGCCTCTGGCCAGAGGGTTAGTAAGTTTCACAAGGTAATTGACATCTAATAATTTACGTGATGCATAAATAATTTTAATTTTTACTATAAAACATTTATTAAACTAAAACAATTATTTTTATCAAGTATTTGATAGCATGATTTTGCGTTTTAATTGATCAAATTAGCTATTTTTTACTTCAAATTGTATTATAATTCCCTTGGGAATTAAGAATATCATTATTATTTCGGTAACTAAGGTCTAAACGACTCATAATATATCAGTAAAACATAAAAATATTTTGAACTTTATTGGTTTTATTCATAATTCTGTGTTGGTGCAATACAAAAAATACAAATTTCGATAATTCAATGTTGGAATTTATTCGTGTGTGTATGTGTATGTTTATGTGTGTGATTTACTGGGTAAAACGATCTCCCTTGCTCGTGATCCTGTTGTATACCGTCGGTACAACCAATTAAGACATTCCTTCGCAGGGTAGGGGTTATGTGTAGTACTCTCTCGTGTATTATAATGTTGTGCTGCCGTGGCTTTGTTGCGTAGTGTTGAGCAATGCTGACGCAGAGTTTTCGTTTGTCTTGTCTCAGCCGTTTCATCATACTTGTGATGATGTCATTCGCTATATCCCAGTTGTCTTTTAAGCTCAGTGTAACATATGAGGCTAAGCGGAGTAATTGATTTTCCCTTATGCAGATCCTTGAGTCTCTGTGTATATGCTTCGTGTGGGTCCGCTACGTATACTTGTATAAGTAATCACGGAAACACCCATGGTCTGAGATCATCTGCGTCAAGTAATGGTTGACGTCGACATCTTTCCTTGTTGCCCATGCTTTTACATCAGAGATCGTTGATGAAGTCTTCTTGTTTTCTTTGGTCAGTATCATTTTGTGTTGCTCTTTGGAGAGCCTTTTGCTGTAATATCAATTGGCATCCTACTTGCAATAATATTTACGGCCCCATCAGACACCCAGCGGAAAGCACAGGATATACGCAACGATGTCAGTCTGTAGGACGTTTTGATAGGTCAAACATAAGATGGCGTTTTCACCACTGAAGGTGCTGCATATTGATGTGCGAACGCCACCGAGAAACTTCTTGATCGGTTGCCTAGGGCCACCAACGATTGGAATAAGCTTCATTGCAGAAGCAGTCCCACTTATTGGACTTTTTCACAAACGTGGTTTGTGGTGGTCAGGTGGTTTTTGAAGATGATTCTGTGGTAGTTGAGTCTATGGCAGAAAGACCTCTGATGCTGGCCGAATGTTATGATTTGGATATCGATCTTTCCACAATTTATCGGCTACTCATTAGCACGACTTCCGTTTTCTGATCAACTAACTCTAGTACTGTATTGGCATGTAGTCATGCTCTAACGTTGATTATGGTTTGGATACAGTTGGCAATAATATTCGTGTGGTTCTTGACTACAACAACTATAGCCAATAATCGTAATTTGTACTCTGAAAACACCATCGTACATGATGTTTCATAACAGTGGTCTAAGAACTGATTCCTGGAGTAGCTTTCTTCCCCCTAACACCTCGAGTAATATTGCATCTCGTCGAACCTGCTTCGGTATCATAGACCACAATTCTTTCTGCGAAGTAACTAGCTATTACACGTAATAGGTAGTCAGGTTCGTGCAGTTGTCTGGCGCTTTCAGGATTTGGTGACAAAGAAACAGTAGTTTTTATTAACCTCTAGCCATCTTTTACCACTCAGTGGGTTATGCACTGTGTGTGTCTATAAATGTGTGTGTACGTCACATCTGCTGGGTCACGCCTGGGTGTCCCGTGACAACCTACTTTTTTTAATTCGATTCCTTTCCTAATCTAACTATCCATGTATGAGATATGAATATGATCAAAACCGTTCATAAACTATTTGCGAATGACGTTCAACATAGTTTACGAAAGCAACTTGTAACGACACATTTTTGTTGAAATTAAATAATTTTTAATCCAACCCTAATTTTAACGAAGAAAATAAATTAAAAATCTATAGATTGTATAGTCGATAACCACTATCTATAGCACGTTAAAAACAAAATGTTAGATTATCTTGGATATTCAATGAAATTGGTGGTTAAAAATTTTGAATGAAACCAGTTGATTTTAATGCATTAAGTTGTGTAGTAAATATAAGTTTATTTTCATAAATAATAAACTAGCTATGGGTCAGGAATGAACGAACACCAGCATGACTAGGGCCAGGAATGAACACCAGCATCTCAAGATTCTTTTCAATAGTGTAACTCAGGATGGTGCATGATCTCTACTTAATATCTCGGTTTTGGGTACCGAGTTGCCTTACAATCTTCTGTGCTGATTCCTGGGAGGTCAAGGTTACTCTTCCTTGTTCGTTCATTTGGTAGCAACTATATAAAAGTGAGGGTAAAAATTACGTAAAAATTACGTGATATTTAACATGTAGCATTTAATATAAAATCTGCAAACAAATCCAGAACAAATTTAAGTTCTGTATAGGGGGTTGACAGGAAATTATTACTTTGTAGTTAACAACCCCGGCTCACTAGCAGTAAAGACTAAGTTCCTACCCAACCCACAATTGATACGACTACATTGCATTTTTTATTAACATTTTTATTAACAATCAATCAGTATACCTAAACTTCGTACACACTGTAAAATATCAAGGTTACAATAGTTTTTGTTATATACCTACATTCTATTTACAAACATTTACAATTTTGTTTGTTTTCCTTTATTTGTTTTAATAAAACGAAACAAAAGAATTGATAACGTTAGAATTTCTTTCTTCGTTTTATTATAATAATGAACCAGAGAAAGAATAGTAGATTCTTGTATGAGCTTAGAAGAAGTGTAGTAGTGGTGATAGAATGTATAAAATTACAATGGAAGACATACACATGGAAAGCATATATTCTTTAGTAGTCGTGGGTAAAATAATTTTTACAATACATGATCATTTCCAGTTCTTTTTGCTTGTATTCTTGATTGATGTAAAGGGTGGCCATCTTTTCCGTACGTGTTTACGAGTTAATAGACAAACAAGAAGATATTTGTGTGGTAAATGGAACAACCTGTGGCTTTGTAAATGTTTTTTTTATAAATGTATTGTGTGTAACAATATGAAATAACGAGCGTTTGTTTCATGCAATCAACTCTTTTACTCCTTCTTTTAGGTAATATTAAAATGCTATTTATAGTTGCATTTTTGCTAAATAACATCAGTCCGCGTTTGATATTAAATAAAAAAGGAAATTTTTGATCGTCAGTTAGTGATTCAAATATTTCATTTAATATTAATCGAAAATAAACCTTGTAATTAGAGTCGGTTTTATAATTGGAACGTAAAATTAGAATTGTTCTAGAGCCGCGATTTGTACTTTTAAGAATAAAATTCAATTTTTTTTGGCTAGTGATAAATCGGATGTCTTTTTCTGAAAAGAAAAGAAAATAATAAAAAAATTGTGAAACACTTAGTGTTACTTGCATTAAAATAAATATTGAATCAATTCGAAATATATTATTTAGAATTATCACTATTTTAAAAATTACAATTTTTCAATTTTCTTTTCTATTATTTAACTGTGGTTATTTAAGAAATCGTAATTTCAAACAAAGAAAAATATTATTACCAGTGTGATTTTGACAATTATTTCGAAGCAAAAATAAAAATAAAACCAAATTAAGTAAAGAAATTGCAGTAAATAAAAATTACCTATATGTTTTGTTGAATTTACTCAGGAAAAGAAATTTTTTGGTATTAAATGAAATTGTATATCGAGCAAACAAAAGAAAACGTAAAATAATTTTATCTGTGGTGTTGTTAGCGCAGGGCTTGTGGAGAGGAAAAGGGTTGGAAACCGTGGTCGTAGCGGATGGGCTGTACTGAGTTGGCTACGTTTGAGTTCTGGGGTGACAAGAATTGTTTCTCGTACCAGTTATTATTAACTGCTGTAAAAAATAATTTTAATAATAAAAGGAAGAACCAAAAAAAGGAGAAACTTCATAGAACGTGCATCAAGGCAACACTCAACTCACTAAGATAAGTCTTTATTTTTATTTTTATATTCTTAGTTATAAGTGATGTATATTGAACTTAATTGCAACTTCTACCGTTTTTTTGTGGATTTTTAAAACTTTTTGAAATAAGATTCGTTAGGTAGTCTGAATTAGAGAACTTTTCCTAGGGTGAAGACCGTGCGTGCGGTTTATTTTTATATATATATATATATATATATATATATATATATATATATATATATATATATATATATATATATATATATATATATATATATATATATATATATATATATATATATATATATATATATATATATATATATATATATGTATTATATATATATATATATATATATATATATATATATATATATATATATATATATATATATATATATATATATATATATATATATATATATATATATATATATATATAGATTTGGAGTTTTATACGACCAACTTTTTATTATATTTTGATTAGATTAACACGAGCTTTTGGTCTAAATAATTAATTAGTTTATTATTATGTTTTCATTTAATTTTGCTTCTTTATTTTACTAACGTCAATATTTCGGCTCATGCCATCTTCATAGACCTACAAATTACAATAATTTAACCATTATTCTATAAATTGATTGCCAGGTATTAGTTTAAAAAATGGTTTTTTTACATTTACATATCATAACTTGACTATTTTATAATAAATTAGGTAAAAAACTTACATTATTATTTTAAAAAAGAAGAGTAGTTAATAATTAGTGTAGAACAGGATTTATGTATAGAACAGGATTTATGTCTGGAAGGAGACTGAAAATACAAATTTCTACATTAATTAAATATTTAAAATTACAAGATAAAATTAATTCACCTCGGGTGATCAAACACAAAATCCCCTGTATCGCCTATATTTTCATTAATCCATCGTTTGACAGCATTTGAAGTGTGTACCGGATGATTGTCGTGTAACAACAAGACCATAGCGAGCAATATATTGACTATTTGGAGAACTATTTAAATCCATACATTGATGAACACTTTGACGATGGTATGGTCTTGTTGTTACACGACAATCATCCGGTACATACTTCAAATGCTGTCAAACAATAGATTAATGAAAATATAGGCGATACACGGGATTTTGTGTTTGATCACCCGAGGTGAATTAATTTTACCTTGTAATTTTAAATATTTAATTAATGTAGAAATTTGTATTTGCAGTCTCTCTCTCCAAAGATAAATCCTTTTGAGAATGTCGAGTCAGAGATCAAAGGCAAAGTTAAGAGTGAACACCAAGTGTTTCACAGTAATGATGAGGTCTGGGATGCCATTGTGAGAGCGCACAACATGATGAGAGACGTTGATTGGCGCCAATATTTCATCAATTTGTTAAATTCAATGTCTAATAGGATGCGCGAAATGATTGCAGCACAAGGCGGTCACATAAGATATTAACTTTATATTATATTAATATTGATTAAATTTAATGAATTAATCAAATAATCAAATATTGTTAAACAATTAAGTCAATTATTTATGAAATAAAATTAAAAATTCTATTATTTTCTGATTTTTTTGATTTTTTTGATTTTTTTTCTATTGAAAAACTTTTATCAAACTTTAAATTAATTTTTTTAATGATTTAGTTAGAATAAAAAAAACAAATTATATACCAAAATACTTCACTAATATTGGGCTGTTTAAAATTGAAAACCGATTTAAAATCGGATCACCCAGTACCATTTTATTTACAAAAAACCAACAGTACTTTCGCTTGAAAATAGGTGTATATATATATATATATATATATATATATATATATATATATATATATATATATATATATATATATATATATATATATATATATATATATATATATATATATATATATATATATATATAGAATTGGTATAAAGAAATTGTTAATATCTCCGATCATAACTGTAATAGTTCTATAATAGTTCTACTACCAAATTCGTCGCGGTACGGCTTAAATGGTTGCCTCGCTGAACGGCTGAAAATTTAGGACTGTAGCTGGGCAGTTTTCAGCAGCGATGTACACCTTCATTCGATTGGTGATATTGCTGAAGATTGGAAGGTACGATTGAACTCGCATCCTTGCTTGCGGTGTCCCCTAACGCATGGTGTGTTCGGTCACTGGAAGAGGACTTTGTCGTTTGACATAGGATCGCATCCTCTTTCTACTATAGGTGCCTGTGTCTCTCATCTTTTTTTAATAATTAAATCTAGCTCATTAGGTCACCTTTGTCCAGCTTGGTCAGGTCAAAAAAAAATTGAGAAAGCGCACAGTCTTTTGTGGCTTCCTCTTGATAAGTGCGGTTTGGCACTTTTGTTTGACTGGCAAGAAGGCATTGGGGTTGATTGTTGGATTTTTAATAATCTTTGATTGTCTTTTTTTAATAATTAAATCTAGCTCATTAGGTATGCCACCTTTGTCCAGCTTTTGTTTGTCTGGTAAGAAGGTATTGCGGTTGATTGTTAGATCGAGGGGCGTTATGCCTCTGGTCGCACAATCCGGTTGCTGTAGATACGTGAATACTAGCTACGTTTCAGGTAGCAGATTCCTGAAAGGAATCAGAATCGTTTTCGAACTAACATGTTTTTTTCTGACATGTCCGATATGCCAGTGAACTCTTTTTTGGTTGGCTCTCAGTATGTCATTTTTGGCGTGACGTTATAGCCTGGTGAGATAGGTTTGACACCGTCGAATTTAATGTTTGCGTTACCCGAATGAGGTTGTGATGATAGATCAAGCATGATCTTCGAGTTTGCGAACTCGGATTTGATGAATTTAGTGATGCGTTTAGAGAAGCATCGCTCTCATGTTTTTTTTGGTTATATTATTTTTTCCATAATATAATTTTGTTGATTGAAAGGAATACAAAGGTATCCTACAGCAGAGGCTTGTGCTGTGGTAAGGCTAGATTTAAACTGCAGGGCGTCCGGTATCTAGAGTTTAGTGTTACTGACCCAGCACCCATTTGACCATGCCGCTTTCAGGGCACGTGTTTCACCTTAGCTTGGGGTTTGCATTTGAGTTTAGCTTCGATTCTGATCAAGGACCTAATGACTTGGGTGACTCAATCGTTATAACTCCTAAGACCATTGAGTCTACTGATCCCTATCACTTTCGTCAAAGTGTCAAGTCTCTTTCACCTTAGCTTGGGGTTTGCATTTGAGTTTAGCTTCGATTCTGATCAAGGACCTAATGACTTGGGTGACTCAATCGTTATAACTCCTAAGACCATTGAGTCTACTGATCCCTATCACTTTCGTCAAAGTGTGGGTAGGGAAAGGTAGCGATAAATGCAACCTTGGCCTTGTTGAGACGTAATGTAAATCAGCTTGAGATTTAGGTTGTTAGATTGACAGTCAAGTAGCAATTAAAGTACTAGATTTTAGTCTCAGCGCCGTCTGAGATTACTGTACAACTTGCGCACTCGGTAGGTTATGCTTGGTAGTATACTGAGGTGGCTCGTCATTCAGTGAAACAAGGTTTACGTTGGTCGCTAGTCCCTGTTCAACGACTAACATATGACAACACATCAAGATTGTGATAATTATTTAGTTGGCGGTCAGACATTACAACACGTCAGATATACAGGTCAGCTTTGTCTTGGATATATCTACACCGGACCGAAAATGTGATATCCTACAGGTCACTGAATCCTAGGAGAGTGTTGAAAAAACTTGATATTTATGGCAATAACTTTAGCAGAAGCTGTCTGAACAAAGCGAAAATGTAAAACGTATTTAACCCTCTGTGAGATTTAAGCTCTGCCACATTTATTAAAATTATTTTGGAATGCATCAACGCAACTCTCTCATTGATCTCATAATATACAGGAACCTATTTAACCTCATTAGAAATATCAAAAGATATTAAAATAAGGACCTAATTTGATTTAAGTGTGTTATGGTAATGGCCATTGCAATCTCCTTGGGCAGACACTAGTGAGAGCCTGACACAACATAACAACAATGTAAAAAAATTTACATAATGAAGTTTATTTTATAACCGTTACTGTATGTTAAAAAATATTTTTCCTCCCGACTTATCAAAATTTCGTGCGTCATTCATTCATCAGTATCACAAAGAGGGGGAAATTAAATTAGAGTAAAATGATAAACTTTTACTACGAAATTGATTTTTTAAAATCACGAGACATGAATACATAAATGTTGCCGATATATTTATGCTTTAATAAAACTTCGACACCAACGTGGTCTTTTTATATTTGTATATGTCTAGTTATGTTACACATTACCGGCGAATTAATAGATTTTTTTTATACACACATATAGAATTTTTTTTCTACATTTTACAAAAACAAAATACTCCAAAAAATTACAATTCGGTTTTTGACGTTTGTAGTATTAACAGAATACAGTTGTGTTTTAGCTTTCGTAAGGTAAAGCTTGGAATTTAGAAAACGGTTTCTGATTTTGTAAATTAGAAATTATAAAAAGTGAATTAATATTTTTCAAGTATGTGTAAAATTTTATTATAATTTTTTTCTTATGTTTGTGTGCTAAATAAAAAAAAGTGTATGCATTTTAAATTTGTTGGTTAATAAATCTTTTGCCACGTGGGAAGACTTCATATCGAAAATTTATTGATTTTTATGCGATTTCTGAGGTGTTTATGTTTCACGTGTTTCTTTCTTCTATATAATTTTGTGAATAACTTATTTCTTTGATAAAAAAAAAGAATTTTTGTTTTATAACAATGAAAATCATATATAGATGTTTTGTTTTTGTATATTAAAATGTGTGTGCTGTGGAGTTTTTGAACTTAATAATCTTATGACGATATGATGATTTGCGATACAAGAATCATTGCATCATCTTAAATTTATTATCCAAAATTACGTTTGTGACCATTTTTAAAAATTTTGTTAATTGAAATTTGTTCGCACAAAATAGTATATTATGATGCTAGGGCGTAAAGCTAAAGATTTTGGACGTATGTGGAGTTTGCAAATCAAAGCGCTAGCCGAGATTTGCATCCACATTTAGTTAAAAATAGCTTACGTCCGTGCATCATATAGTATTTTTTATTCGCCGCAAGCAAAATATTTAAAACAAAAATGTTTATTCTAAATTAAAAATTATAAATTTGCATAAATTTTGAAATAAAAATATGTGGAACAAGTTACCTTTGACAAAATATTTGTTATTTTTTCCAAATTATTGTATAACTATGATAACAACTATTTTAATTGGATAATGAAATTTTGAATTTAAAGGTTGCTTTGATAAAAATTTCTATTTTTTATAGAATTCAAACAAATACAAATGTTTTTACTTTTTTGACGTAGCTATGACAACAAAATATATGGTTAAAAAGTGACACTTTAAGGCCGCAAATCACAGTAATAAAGTAACATTTTAATATATAGGCGAATAAAAAAGTAAATTTTAGAGTAAAATAATTTTGCAAAATTAGTAAATAATGCTCGTTTCATTAAAAGAATTATTATGTATTAACATTCTTTACACGTTTCCTTACTACATTTATATACGTTTACAATTTGAAGTTATTTCTTGTTTGTATGGCGTTAGATTTATTTTAAGTTTCAGTTTTTCAAATAAAAATAGTAACATTGTGAAGTGTAAAGTTGCATTTTCTTCGCAACATTGTATTAAAAGAAATCAAAACTACTTTTTTTTAAAGATTTTTGGGTCAGGTGTGTTATAAAACGAAAATGCCATTAACTAATTGAAAAAAAAATTATTTCAATTATTCATAAAATTAAATTGCTTCGAAATTTAATATTAAGTCTTATCAGTTGTGATAACATCAAATTAAATAACATTGTAATCGTTAATCTTCTTTTATGTCATTATGTAAACATAACATTATGTTTTTTTCCACGAATAATTGAATTTTCTATTGAATTGTAATCGTATGATGTTGCATTTTTTATCCTTTTCCAGAAAGTAAAAAAAAATAGCTTATGCAATAATGATAAAAAAGTAGTTGTAGTATATATAGATAACTTTTGAGGGCTATTTGATTTCTGTTCTTTGAAATATTGTATTAGAGTTGCTAAAATATTGTATTGTAACATGAAAATAATCTGAGACCTCGCACACTCAATTCTTGAACAAGAAACATCAAGAAAAGAAGAAAAGCCGCACCTGTTATTAAAGATCTTTTAATGAGGTTGGAAGATGGTCAACAGTGATAGAATCTTACTGTAAGTCGTAATAGCGATCACTTAGTTAAGATAATTTAGGTTTTTACCGAAATATCCGATGAAAACAAATTTGATTTGTGATTTTTTAACAAAAATGGCACCATTTTTATTTTATATACAAATGCATATTTTACATTAAAATGTATATTGCTGCATATTTTGTTTTTTTAGGAAAAATCTGCTTGTTTTTGCATATTTTGCGTATTTTTTGAATCTCAAATACGCGCCAATTACATCTTTTGAAGTGGAGAGAAGTTTTTACTGGTACAATAATATTGTAACCGGCAAAAGAACAAATTTTACGCAAGAAATTTTAAAATTCTGCATTATTTGTAGTTGTAATTCAAAAATTGAAATATGTGTTTTGCTTTTTTTTAATTGTGATATTTTTTCATTATTTCATATTTATTTTCTCTGTAATTGTACTAAAGAATGAATTCTACTCAAGGATTGTACTGAATAATGATATTATTTAAATTGTGATAATTTTGCTTTTTTGTCTACGGAACTAAGTTTTTTCTAAAAATAATTTTCAGAATAACCCCGATTTAGTTGGCAGGTATGTGAGAAGATTTTTTTAATGTCTGACTAAAATCTATAGCTATCACGATGTGTTAATCTATAGTAATGGATGTGGGACAATACGATGCGTACGGAATTCACCCCGCAGTCGTAAAGCTGATTCAACATTTTCTCACCACCGATACATCTTGATATCCATTTATGGCTTTTCTTCTGAGTTTAAACTTATTAACGTTGGTGTACACTGTACACCAAGGCTCAGATTTATCCCCAACTTTATTTTTAATCAACATCAACGAACTGTTGAATATCACCAGTAATCCGATAAATAGTTTGGCAGATGATAGTATACTGCACAAGTCATTCATCCCCCTATCTTCAAAGCGTAAAACGTACGAACAAATATATCCCACCGGAGAGACGCTCTCATAAATGTAAACACGGTCCCAGAAAATGTCGCCGATTGAGGTGACAAACATTTGGTCAATTTTAACTCCACCAAACCTCAGCTATTGATTGTTTCCAGATCAAACACCGAACTGCCCAACGATATTTCAATTAGTATGTGTTAGAAACAATTAGACGCATGTGAAAGTGTTTGTTAATTGTGAGTCACAAATTTCAATGACCTACTCTTGAACAATCATATAATGACGAGGCGATGGCAAAGAGCGCGTCAAAAAACTCGGCCTGCTCAATAGATGTAAAAACTATTTCACTCCGTATCAATTACTCCACATTTATAAGTCCTATATTCGTCTTTGTCCTTGTGTTGTTGTCAAGTTTGGGGCGCTGCATCTTTTTCCATCCTAGCTCTTTTGAACTCTGTTCAAAAGCGTGCTATACGAATTGTTTGTGATCGAAATTTAACATCAAATCCTGATTCCTGATTACCTACAACATCGTCGCACTGTTGCTCATTTCTGTGTTTTGATAAATATCGTCACCAGCAGTGCTCGGCTGAAACCGGATCCATCATGCCTCAAACATACTCTTTTCCCTGTTTTACACGTTAATTGGTTTTTGCAAACAATCAAACTTGAGGTCACTCAATGTCGTAGTGACAGAATGCGGAGGGATTTCTTTGCTCGTACATCGTACAAATGGAATGCTTTGCCCGAATCAACAATTTCGTGACATTCAATCCACAAAGGTTTGAAGAAAGCATGCATCTACATCTCAGAACGCATGTTTTTGTGGGAGCTAGGTCTCAAAAGGTATCTATCTGTTGTTGTGACATATATTGTAATTCCTATATAGTGCAACACTTTTTATTTAAAAAAATATATCTTAGTTCAATGTAGGTGTTTATGAAGTTTACTCCTGCACCAGGCCTTAAAAAGTTAACCAATATCAGTTATTTTTATTTAACGCGTGGAAAAAGGTGCATGATATTATTGATTTTATTTAAAAAAAACCCGTAGTCGATTTTACTGTAAGTCTTCTTGATACAAAAAAACTTTGTTACTATTCGGTTCAATTTAAACCAATTGCGACGTAGTGTATTAAACCCTCGTTACACAGTTATTGGGTTATCGAGAGCAAACTAGTCTTGTATGTTACTGTCTTGTCACTGGGTATCCCACGCTTTCAGAATGTTAAAGTCTAAATGCTTTGGGCGGTGTGTCTTGATTTTAAACGCAAGTGTTTATGATCTCCATAATCTGCGTATATTGGCAAAATCATATTGTTTATTAGCTTATTGTGTTCACGAAAAAGGGATTGAAAACGTCTGACTGGAGGATGAGTTAAATTGCAAAGCGCAGGAAGCCATGGGGTAGAAGAAAGATCTTAGTATACCACTAATAACGTACATCGATGTATTGAGATGATATTTTAGATATTTTAGTGTGTTTGCTGTTTAACCAAATTGGTGCTTCTAAGCAGCAACTGAATGAACGAGACTCAAAACTGGGATGCAAGAAGTTCCTAATGTAGCACCCCATGATGTACCGCCCAGTTTGTGTAGAATGTTATTTCTGGTCTTTTGTTTCTCTACCGTGTTTATTAAGGGTTGTTTGTAGAAAATAGTCCAATCTGTCAAGGATAATGCTGAAGTGCTTTGAGCTATAGTTGAATTTGATTACAACACTTTAAAACCACTAATAATTCGGTTTTGACCAATTTGTTGTTGCGTTCATTAGGAAGTGCTCTCCATTTTTTTAAAAAGTCAGTCATTATATTTAGATCAGACGTTGTGCAGTCAGAGTCCGGCGTCAGCATACCAGAATTTCTTTAACTATTGTTTCATATTTGGTGTCACTTGAGATTTTATTGAAATGTATTGAAATGTAAATGTTAATTAAACGAATAAAAGCACGGTAAGATCGATAAAGGCTGTATACCTGAATCAAGTTTCTTTGAGATATCATTTTTTTTATCGATTTTTTTTAACAGTTGTAACCCAATTTTCTTGCTTTGTGGTATTCAGTGATAGTATTAGATTGTAGCGTCACCACTATCTCTAAAAATATCACGAATTAGCGAATCACTGAACCCAAATCCGTCATATGGCGTTTCCAGTCCTTACTGAAATTTGATCTAGGTTGAGGTGTTGATTGTATTTTTAGAATTTGAATACCCACTTTCAAAATTACTGGTCGGTGCTGAGAACGTGAGAAACCATCCTTGAAGTTTGGGTTGGATGTTGTACGCCGTTTTTGTTGATAAAGCAGAGATCGAGGTTGTAGTTGGTGCGGCATCTAGCAGATTAAAAGTTATGACTTTTCAAGATGGTAAGGTCTACGCCCCAGAAATACTCGATAGAAATTTTGACCAAGAACCATCACAACAATCTTGAAGAAAAGTGCAATCTCAGTCATATCGATATCGGGATAATGAAGCAACTGTCACTGTTTCAGACAATTCTCATAATGGTTGATATCGAAACAAACCCTGGACAAACAAAAAAACGGCACTGCAGTATGTAAATATATTCTAAGGGCAAATACAATATCCGTCCAGTGCAATTGTTGTAAAGAATGGTATCGGCTCAAAAAGTCTTCAGACTTTTATGCACACAAGCAATGGAGTCCAAACTTTACAGCACCCAGCTGCCAATTCTCTAGTGTACAAACCATCACATTCAAGCAGCAAAACACATTGCATATGAACACACCTCCAGATACTGATAGACACATCCAGTGAAGTGAAGATAATGCAACTTAACTAAAAATATTCTAGTCACAGTTCTTCAAGAAACCAAATTAAAAAATATATGTCTATAATTTGTGATAATATTAGTGATTATAAAATTATAAGACTGGATAGAGATAAGGACAAAGGTGATGACCTTACCTTTATCATACATACAAGCGTTCTCTACTGTATAACCACACTCTTTACCGTATAACCACACTAGTGTCTGTAACACTACAGGTCACAGTTGTGATATAGGTTACGAACGAAACATTGAACATTTAGTTAATAACAACGACTTTATTATACTCGGAGATGTGAACGCACACACCGATCTATAGCACTCTCACCTGGACATCGACTCGCGAGACAAAAATATTGCTAATCAAATTGATGGCTCCAACTTTGGAGTCCTCAATGAACCACAGCCGACTAGGGTAAGAAGCAACTCGTATTCATCCAGATGTCTCCATTGCTAGCATGTGCATGTCACTCATGCCGATAGCGGAATGGAGTACTGAGCATGCACTGGTATTAGATCATGTGCCGATCATATTCACCTAAGTCGTTCTATCAACCAAATAAAATTCGAGAAAAAACACACATCAACAAAGTTGACTGGGTAAACCAATTTTGGTAAACCAATTTTACTGAAAATTTAGTAAACTATTTTTACCACTTGATGTCCTCTCTGAGGACCTAAACCAGCAAATAAACAATTTAGTTATAGAACATATAAGAGGACCCAATAGAGACAGCTAGTGAGTAAATCGAATTTCGGACACAGTAAAAGCCTATGTAAAGTTATAAAGGCGTCATCCATCCTAGGAGACCTGGAAATAACTGCATAATCTTCTTCAATGATATTTCTTTAGAACCAAAACAGTTGCACTTGATTTATCAAAAGCGTTTGACACTAAACGGCACAACTAAACGACATCCCAAATACCAACTTACTAGGCATAATAAAGCGATGGTTGTGTAACTACTTAAGAGGCCGCCAAACATATGTTAATTTCAGAAACTGTAGGTCAAAAAATGAGAGTACTAAGAAAATATATACCACAAGGTGGTTCTTTCACCATCACTTTTTAACCTCTACCTTTGCAATCTACCTCCTCCTCCAGAAGGTATAACCATCATATGCAGACGATTGCACAGTCCTTGCTGCAGGAAGCAATGTAGAACAACTCATCAACAAACTGATCAACTCACCAACAAATTAAACTGAACAAACTCTCTTAATGAATGGTTTAGAAGTAGAAACCTGATACTATCGTTAGAAAAATCCACTACTTCACTTTTCACCACTTAAATGAAGGAGGTGAATACAAAATTAAACATTCGCATTGACAACATGTTCATTCCACAGTTAAATGCTCCTACAGTTAAAAAACCGAAATTGCTGGGCGTAATTTGACCCACTACTCAGTTTCTGAATGGGATCTGAGTGGGATCTGACTATTTTCACGAACGAAATTAATACAAAAAAAGCGATTACTAAACATTACTAAACATTATTTCAGAAACTGCCGATATTAAACCACACAAGTCTGACATTAATTCACCTGAGCAATCAAAGCTTTAAAAACAAGACTCCTAAACGAGAAAGGAATAGATTTTACTGAATAAAATTTTAGATAAGTTAGTTCATTTAAAAGGATTTGAATGTGATTCTTGTAACAATATATAAATATACGTTTACCATATAATGCAATGCGATGAAATAATGCAATGCGCGTTCATAGTATGGCTAGAACATCGTTTCCTCCTTTGATCAGCCTGATCGCGTCTGCGAAGTTTATTTGTAATTAAACCAAGTATTTTCCAAGATTCCCCACGTTTCAGTGACCTTACAACCATCGACCATGGATAATTCGCCTTAATTGTGAAATTGGTTTTTCTTTAACGCTGTTGATTAGTTCTGGATGAGAATTACGTTTGTTGAACCTTCGCTCGATTTCGTAAAAACGATTTGTTGTCAACTTGTAAGGGTTCATGTTTTGACGAATATTAATGTCGTGCAATCTTTTCAGCGGTTTAAGAAGAAATAATAATAGCGTTAATTTCTTTATGATGACAATACGAATTTTTCACTTCTTAGGTATGAGCAAATAGGTTGGCAGATTAATTAGACAGTTTTACAAAGAATGCTTAACTTAGTCTTAGGTTCTTGAAAAACATTTGATTGCACAAACCTTACCTATTGCCTGTCCAACACTTAAAAAACCGACGATATCGTGTAAGCCGTTCTTTCTTTATCTAATTTGATTTCACAGTCACCCCAGTTTTAAATAATTTTTCAGACATAAAATACCTTTCAAAGTCTCAACACTTAATTGTGATTTTTCTGATGTCCACACTTTATTCACCGTAGAAAATACTCATCTTTAGTTGCAGCATTAGCTCCTGTTAAGGACAGCGCGTATTTCACAATTTTTAGTAGATTATTGTATGGAACATGGTTTGTTTCAAAATGATGAAATGTTTCGAACCATTTGTACTATATTTTGATTTTTGCTGAAACCGTATGTTTCTTTACGTTCTTTCGCTTTCCTCAGATTGTCGTGCATTCTTAATAAAGATAGGAGTCTTTTCAAACGCCGCGAAACGCGGAACAAATTGTTAGAAATCGGGACTTTCCCGCCATAAGAGGGACGTCTATTCACCTAAGCCTAGGTTAACTCTAGCTGGGCACTTAAAATTAAATAACTTTTTCTAGCACACAGATAATTTTTTTGCCCTTTAAAATATTTCTCCGATCTCTCCGTTATAGAAAAAAACAAGCTCATAGATTAGCGGATCGACATTTTTGCTTTTGCTTTCCACGTAGATTAGTTCGACTGCGTAGGAGTTTTGGTGTTATTGGAGGAAAGAATCCAATAACCACTTTCGTAAAATTGTAAAATAAGAACTCTAGAGCTTTTTAAAAAGAACTTTGCTGGCGTGCTGAAGGTTTAACAGATTTTGGAAATGCGTATTTCAAACACTTTGCACCATACCGTTGATGGTCTTTATGAAATTTTGAAACGAACTATACAAATAATATTTTGCTTCGAAATTGATAATCTACCGACAAAATAACAAAAAATTTGAAATTCCTCGAATATAATAAAACTAGAACTTCCAAAGATTATTTTGAAATGCAAAAAATTTTGTTTTATCTACAATAAAAATAAATAAAATTTGTACTTGAAAGTTATAAGTACAAATGTAGATATGTAGATTTATGCAAATATTATCGTTGGAATTTTCAAAAATAAATATTTAATACGGATCAGCGTTGTATTGGTAAATAACTGAACTAGTTACTGGGGATTTGTGAGATCAATTAATCTCAAGTAAGTAAAACAGTAATTGGAATTTTTCAGTTCAAAGGTTGGTTGGAAGTTGGTATTCAAAGGAAGTTCAAAGGTATGGTTGGTGTTTCGGATGAATTCGAACCTTCCTCTTCAGTGCATTGTTCGAAACCTTAGGTAGACAAATTATCGACTACGCCGTAGAAACTACGCGATGACAATTTCAATGTAGAAACTTCTTCATCACTTTTTTACTTTACTTAAGTTGAATTTTTCCACTGTCATTAGACTCTATATTATGGAAATGTTGTTTGGAAATGTAATTTTTGCATTAAATTTCTAGACAATACTTTGTGTGAATTCATAGAATGAGAAGTATTTCTGTTCTAATTAACATCTTAAGTCACGATTGTATAGTCATTACTGATTGTTTCCAATCAATGTGAAATAAATGGTTGACACTTGGTCAATTGTTGTCCTATATGTATTCATATTAGACTACATTAAAGGAATTTAAATTTATTATGGATTTTTGAGATCAATTAACTATAGGTTCTGCTGGGAAGCAAATCTAGCACGGCGCAATTTTGTAAACGACTGTTCCGAAATATTTTTAAAATACTTCTAAATACTCGTTACTGAGTTATATTTGAACGAAGTACTTACACTTTGAAGTGTCACTAAGTTCCAATTTTCGAAATAGAAACGTATAAAATTGATCCACATATTTTATCTGGGAAATCATTTATTTGCGTCTTGTGTACGTAAGTTGATAAAATTAAACATATTGAATCAACAAGCTACCTTGTTTATTCAAGAACACCTACTATTTGTTTAACTTTATTAAATTGTTAATAAATCAATATTTTATTTGCTTTTTGTATATTTAGTAATTGATTTATTTATTCATTTCATGTTATTGATAAAAGTATTGGTATAATATACAAAAACTGTTAAACTCAACCATTTTGTATTTTTATGTGAAATTGAGTTCGAACTTCTATTAATATCGATGTTGTAGAAATGTATGTGACCTCATCCATATTTTACAACCAATCAAAAACAAATTTTAAATTCCTAACCTTGAATTCAATTTTTGATCTATGATGCATTTGTTTCGTTTTAAAGAATAAAATAAACTTGTTTCTATTATTTTAAATTTATATCCAATGTATGAATATACAATAAATGTCAATATTTAAGTTGATTATGTACAAGAATAAAATTCGCGTGATATATTAATGATGTCTAGTGTTTTTATTTATAGATACAAAAATAATCAACACTCAAAAAAATATGAATATACACAGTGAATGTTCTTGCATTTATATGTCAATGACGATTTTCGATTTTTTTGTAATAACTCAATTTCTTAACATTTCTAAAATAAGTCAACCAAAAAAAAATTACAATAAATCAACAACACCATAAATATAAAATCGTAGATTACATACCAATATTGTTTGTATATCAGCTATTTGAAACCAGAAATGACGTCACATCATTTGTGGGTTTTTCTTTCTTTGATAATGTAAATTGATTTCCATTATCAGTCACTGATAAGAAGAAAACTATTTTTTAACCTTTGGGATTTTTGCATAATCGTAATCAAAGTAAATTAAAAATTTTCGCTTTGTTTTCATTATTATTTTATAATAAATGTTAATTGATATTATACGTTTCTATCAGGGAGGGATCTAGGCCCTAGGGTCACTTTACTTCTGAATCACTTAGATACTTCTGCATTCCATTTGTGTAATTTGAAGACTGAGTAATCTCCCATTTCACTAAAGCAATGCGATACCATCCTTGATATCATTTGTTCCCAAGAACCAGAAAACCATATGTAATTGTAGACTAAAATTTTAATAAAAGAGTTGAAAATACACTTTTGTGTCGATACAGCGGTAATCATGTTCCTATTCTATCTATCCTGATGAGAACGCAGTTTATAGGAGTTCGCTATATAGGAGTTCTATTGGTGACCACAACATCAGGTTTGTCGGTTCCACTTTCAGTGAACCAGTTGTATAGTGTAAACATGTACAACCATTCATTTATACAGAAACAAGTCTGAACATTTCCACAAGTGGACTATTTATATTTTAGTCGTAAGAGGTTTTTATTTGTGTTGCTTACTCAATATCCATACTCTGACGTTTCAAGAATCGTCATTTGACCTAAACCATTTGTTTTAAATTCAAAATCTGACCTAATTTATCTCAATTACTGATTAAATGAATTTGTTTTTTATTGAACCACAAAAAAATTATACTATTGAATTTCATATTGAATGATTTTATTGAACTTGTTAATCAAATCCGGAATGAAAAACAAATTAAAATTAACATCAAAATGTCTTATATCTTATCTTTTGGTGTTGTTTAAGAAATTGTTTATTTGTCTACGATATAGTTTCTTATATAACCAAAAACTTATTACTATATTTATCGCTTATTAATTCTGTTCTTGTCAAAATGTCTAGAAATTTTTGTGATTATGACGTCGTGCTGGTTGGTTTGCTTTCGATTTGATAAATATTTACATACAAGGCTCGTGTGTCAATAATTTGTAAATTAAGACGTTAAAGTCAATCAACTTTTAGAGTTATAAATAAATTTGATAGAGAAAGTGGAGTAAGTTTTGAGTAATTTCTTTTGTGTAATTGTAAAACTAAAGAATCGATATGTCAACTTTTGATGGGGTTAATTTATTTAACTTTCTATCTTATGTTCACTGGATTAATTTTTCTAACCGTATTAATGTCGTTTAATTGGATATTGTTAATGGAATTATTTGTGTTTATCTGATTGAAAATTAATTCTAAATGTAGTAATGAAAATTATGAGGGAAAGATGAAATCGAATAATTGGTCAGAAGAGAATTTCTGGACATGGGAGGATTCATTGACTTCTTTACTGATTTTCGAAACCAAAAAATATTTTTGGTACTTCATTGAATTTATCGTTGATTAGTATTACCGTAGTTATCATCCCATTCATTTCTGTTTCTGCACCAGCCATAACACTCCACTTTATTGTTCCAATTAAATTCATATTTCCTATCGAAGTTACACTCCATAACTATTCAACTTTTGGTACCGAGAATCAGCAAGGATACACTGCGACAAGTTCAACTCATCTTGCGTTTTTCCATATCCATATCCATTTCCATTATGAATTTTAAATTGTTTTCTTGATTAAACTTCTTAGTGCGAAATTAGTTCTAACATCATACCATTCCGGTTTTATCGGTGTTATTTTTATTAACGTTGTCGTCTATGTTGTTTTTCTAACTTTTATTTCAGTGTTCACTGTACTTTGTTCCTCCACGCGACTGCTGCATATGTGATAGTTAGTCTCATTGCGAGGTAAGACATACTGGAAAACTTTTCTCCTAATTTTGAGCTTAATAATTGCTTTTTAAAAGCAAGCGAAGGATATGATATATTGACCACATGAAACTTGACAATCTACAAATTGTAAACACAATTGCTGTTAGGTTCTATTGACTTTTTAATCAGAGTATATATAAAAGAGTAAATTTTTATAACCAATATTATACGGGAAACGCTGTAAAAAGTCTAGCGATCAAGCACCTCTCCGAGGTCGCAGGGAAAAAACAAAATGAAGGTAACGCCTTCGGGGCGGAATAAAAACCTTTCATACAGCTAATACTTGTTCCAACTTATTGTAAAAGATGGCGGGTAGTATTAGCAAAAAGCAAAGGAATGAGGAGCCCAAATTTGAATTTGCCTAGGAAATGTGTATAAAGAAAGTTAGATTACAAAGAAGCGAGAAAAACGGAGATAATGAGGTAATCCTTAATTGCGAAAGCGAAATTGATTGACTCAGTTTAGCAAGGTTTGGCTAACATAATGCTAGAGCTAATTGGCTTAACCACATTGACGAAAGGTCCTCCTAAGGAGACAATAAATAACCTGATCCGAGTGGTAAGCGCAACGAAAACGGTATATACAAATATGTTGATCCATGTTTCTGCTCTTGAAGCTAAACAGGGCAACAATGACCATATCAAATCTGAGATTCTGAATGGGGTCTGAATTTATTAAATAATTATAAGATACCAAAAATACAGATACCGAAAAATAAGCAAAAAAGTGAAATTCAGGCACAGCACAAGTGCAAAACCAAAAAATCTTATATGCTGAGTCTGGTCAGACACAGGATAGCAAACAGTCAGATGCTGCAGTCGTCCCACTTCAGCAACAAAATAAAAAGTAAGTGAAAACGTGGATTAAATCCAATGGAAGTGAAACCGGTTAATGAAGCAGTCGTACTGGAGGAAGAGTGAACCCTGGTTGGTAATAAGAGGAAAAAGCCGAAGAGAAAGAGGAAGTGTGGCAAAAACCGAAACGCCAAAAGTAAGGGCAACAGTTATAAAAAACCAAAGCATTGATCGTCCACCTCCCTGGCAAGGGATTCGATAAAATAAAAGTTGATCTCTCAACCCATGTCAACCTATGTGACAGGTTTGAGAGTAAAAGCGATGAAAAGCACGAGAGACAATGGTATTCTGCTGATTACAAACCTTAGCTCCCCAGCTAGCACAATAGGTGGATTTTAGCTTAAATATAGTTTGATATTATCTGTACAAAATTTTAGTGAACATTCTCATTTAACCTAAATTTATGTATAACAAAAGGTTAAATTTAACCTAAGTGTCGTACTTTTTCCATAAAAATATTGGATAAATTTTCATGTAATTTTTATGTAATATGCTGGCTAATATGTGATTAAGTTTAACTATAATTTAACCAAATTTTAAGTTAAATAAGTGCAAATGTTATGTTATATTTTAGCTAATTATTAGTGAAATTTAACTTGTTTGTTACACATGCAAACCACAAAATGTATGCTCCGAAATTCTCCCCTAATGATCACATAAGTTTACTTTATAGTATACTACAAACTATTATTATATTTTCAATAATTAATGTTTTTTATCGAATACCGAAAAGAAAATTGAAAATTGAAGTATTCAGTTTAAAAAAAAAAATAAATATTTAATTGTATTTTTAAGGGTTGTTCTCATTATTTTTTCCTATTTTTGTTTTATGTATAAACAAGATCGAACCTTTCTTTATACATGAACATTTAAATCCATTCAAAAATACGCTCCAAAGTATGCATAAAAATGTTTATTTGAAGTCGGTTTAGAAATTGTCATAAAAACCTATTTTGTCCTTAAATGCATTAGTTTGGGAGATAGATAATATCGTATCCATAATTCCTAGCCATAAAATTATTTACCTGTTATTTAAGTTAAATTTTGTCAGGTGTTTCATGAAATAACTTAAATTTATCCTAAATTTTTTCACGTATTTTATTTAATACATGTAAATTATCTAGCTATTAAGTGGAAAATTGATCATATAATTCTTATCTAGAATACATTTAATAGCTACAATATCTGAATTTGGCAGAGTAAATTCATGTATATTTCATGTAACAGCTGAATACAAAACTAAGCAAGTGCAAATTCTATGTAATTTTAATGTACCAAAGTCAGATATTGTAGTTATTACATGTTTTTTTCATGAGAATTACATGTAATTGAACCATCTATTTTTCTTTAACCTTACTTTATTATCGGGCTGTCATTCA
This sequence comes from Diogma glabrata, assembly GCA_963693315.1. Lineage (NCBI taxonomy): Eukaryota > Metazoa > Arthropoda > Insecta > Diptera > Cylindrotomidae > Diogma > Diogma glabrata. Next base: position 363,922,257 of record OY856186.1, on the reverse strand, counting down.
ACCATAAAAAAAGCTAAAAAATAATATTATAAGAAACAAAATTTTTTTAAAAATGCTTGAAAAAGCACCTTATTCTTGTTCCCTGAGTTTTATTATTTTTTACTATATGTATACGTATTTCGAAAGCTAAATTGTAAAGTAAGATACATTCCATATTTCCATTATATACCGGTGGTTTAATAAAAACCCATTTTAAAAAATTAATAATCTAACTACAGAAAAATATAAAGCAAAATGAATAAATCTAATAAAACAATCAAACCATTAGAGAAAATTACAAAAAATAAAAATGAATTTGACAAAAGAAGTAAACCGAAATAATAACAGTTTTATTGTGTGTCCGTGGTGTGTAAGGTGTGTGTCCATGATGTGTGCTATAAACCAAAAATCAAAACTGAGCCAAATGAGAAACCAGGTATTTATAAAATATCCAACAACGACTGTGAAAAATTTTATGTAGGTCTTTCTCAACGCAAAATAGGACAACGCCAGAAAGAACACCTTACAGAAATAAAATACAAAAGGGCTGAGAATTCTAGCGTTGCCGCTCATATGCCACTCAACAACAGGTCACCATCAAATTTAGAGCTTATAAAAGAGATTAATAATCTAAAACACCTAGAAGCGTACGAATTTTTTTTCATTGAAAAAGAAAATCAATTAAACCCCGGTATCCTGATGAACAATAAAGAAGGAAACATAAAATCTAATTTATTTAACCTAATAATTAAAAGACCGCCGAACAACATATCGTCGCTTTAATAATGATACAACGTATTCGCAAAAGTGTAGTTTCGAGATAATTGGGTTTAAAGATTTTTCGATTTTCTGATTTTCAGAAACTCTATTGCACTATTGAATGAATAAATATATTGGAAAAAAAATTTCTACCAATTACTCTTGATTAATTTCCCCACAGCATATTAAAATTTCACATTGGTACCTGCTGGCTTTTCTACCTAAAAAGAGGTGAAAAGTCAATCAGGCACCTTATACGTTATTTCATATTTCTCAATTACGATTAAGCCTAAAACTGATTATTATTGAAATAACGCATGATATTCTTACAATTTTTTATTTATATGATCCGGCCCATCATATAGTCACGAATGATGCTTATACAAAATTTTATATTTACCATTTCGTGTGGCGATCGTAATGTATGTAAAATATACGACACTGATTTTGCCCAAGTTATTATTCTGTAGGAATTGGAATATCGTACATGCATTTACGCTGTTTCAATATTTAACCAAATTCAAATTTGCATGTACGTTAATTATCAATATATTAATTTTCACCCCCAGTTATAAAATAATTGGAAAATGTTAAAACGCCTCTCTATAGAGATCCTTATGAGGAATGCAGGTCACCCATTATATAATAACAACGTATAAATGGCATACGTTATTTCATTATTAAAGCGACGATATAATAAATAAATCACACTGAAAAAAAAATTGAAGTTCATGACAACCTCATCTCGAAGTTGGCAGTTGATTACTCATGCAAAGAAAAATTATTTGCAAACAATTTCACTGTGATTGGGACAACTACACGATAACATTTTCCTAACAACAGAATGAGGTTTATTTAAAACATAAAGTGTTATATCCAATATAAGAGTAGTTGAATAAAGATAATAACTATTTCCCTGAAAAAAAATTTCTTTGGCCTTATATCATGAATTTATCATTTTAAAGTTTAAGTATTTGAGATTAATTGAACTATATTTTATTTTCACATAAATATTTCGTGTGATTGTCTCAACTTCATCGATTTATAATTGTAGAGTTGTTGAAGCAATTTCGTAGTTTGATTCGCCATACGTGACCGCACGGTGAGGTTGAGACAATTTCATTTCGATTGGAAATAGGACATGTTTTTTTCAGTGCACCTAAACTATATTTATGACTGAAGGATATCCACCCATTTGGGACACCCCATAAAACTGTTATTATTTAGGTTCACTTCTTTTGTCAATTCATTTTTATTTTTTTCATTTTTTTTAATTTTCTCTAATGGTTTAATTATTTTATTGTTTTATTAGATCCGTTCTTTTTGCTTTATATTTTTCAGTAGTTAGATTTTTAATTTTTTGAAATGGGGTTTTATTAAACCACCGATATGTATATAATGGAATGTATCTTACTCTAAAATTTATTTTTTATATACTTCAGGTGATGAAAGCATAGCTTTTGAAATTCGTAAATAATAAAAAATAATAAAACATGAATAGTAAACAAGAATAATAAATAAATGTTGAATTCCTCAATAAACTGTTTTAAAAGCTCCTCTAAAGATGATTCATTTCAAACTGAGTCACGATAAATGTGATATTTTTAATTTAATATTCTTTTAAAAAAAATATAACAACGTTGTTAATGAAATCTTGTTTTGCAAAGCCCATTCGTTCAACAGATCTATTTTAGTTTGAGCGTTATGCTCATATTCCAGGTGTTCGCGCATCAATTCCTCAGCAATATCTGCTTCTGATAATAAAAATTCAGCAGTTTCACCAACTTGGGATGTACAATCATCTGGTATATCATCGTCACACTCTACATTTTCATCACAAGTAACACTAACGGGGATTTCGATCATAGCATTTTCTGCTGGCAAATTATTTTCAAAAATGGCATTCAGTTGTTGTGGTGGTGGCCGATCCATTTCTTCATCCCTTGACACATTTGATTCATCAAATCGTGCTTCGAATTCGGCCGCTCTCTTCTGCCGCATTATGTAGTATCGACCGTTTTTCTTAACTTTCTTTTTCAGGGGCATTTTTACTATTTAAAACAACGTTAGTGAGAGAAATATATAATAAAGACTGTATCCGAGCGATTTGATCAATATACTGCGCACTAATAATAATTGTCATCGGAAAACGAGATTTGCTATAAATCTTTATGGATATTATGGATCTTATAAACACATATACTTATTATATGTATTATATGAAAACGACAGCAAAAATTTAGTTAACATTCGTTCACTAAACCAAATTAAATGCAATATTACATGTAAAACTCGACCAATTTAACTTAACAGCAGTCTGACAATTTTTTTTAAGTTTCAATGTTCCGTAGTTATGTTAATTTTAGGCTATTTAACTTATTTCATGAAATAACTGTTGCAATGTCAGCTAAATTACCGCTAGCTAAACAACAGGTAATAAGTTAAATACATGTATTAGATACACTTTTGTAACTTAAATTGTCACTTAATACATGAAATACATGTACTATCTGTATTACATGATTTCTTTTACTTAAACTTGTATACTTAATATGTTAAATTTATCTATTAACTTATTTTTTAACACCAAAAACATATTAACTATAATTTTCGACTAGAAATACATGTACACTAATTAGCTGAAACAGTCATCTATTACCTTTTTCCACATATTTAACCAAACTTTTACTTAAATTTAACCAAATCCCAAAATGGTTCACCTAAATTTCACTAAGTGTGCTGGCTGGGTCTGATTTCAATGCTATTACAGAAAACGAGTTGTTGAAAAATACCGGTGACCTAATAAGTCAGCCCAAGAAACCGATGCCGCGAACAATAATAGGAGATCAGAGCTGGCCTTACTGGAACGGAACTACCATCTGCTATCATAAGAAAAAATGGACTTGATAGCAAAACAGTGATCAAACCTATCTTTAAGATTGGTGCATGAACTGGAGTAGATATTAACTGGGTAGTGGAGGTAAACGCTGACTGCAAGAAACAAATTCTTAATAAGAAAAGAATTTACGTGGAGTGGCCATCATGTATAGTTCAGGAGTATGTCAGACCCCTTTTTTGATACAAGTATCAGTGCACATTTTTTCAAACAATGCACACAAGCTGAGCAGACATGTAGCCATTGTTCAAAAACGGGTCACAAAGAAGCGAGATGCTCAAATAAAGCATCTCCTGTGCTTCCTGTAATATAAACGGCAAACCACATGTCCACAAGCTAGGAGTCTAGGAGGTAGCACCTGCCACTGCTATAATCACGAGTTGGAGCGCATGAACCATAGAAATCTCTATGAGTAGACACATCAATACAGCGTTGAGGTCGGGCAATGGGAATGAATCTGAAAATTGTACAATCAAATATTCTACACTCGAATATGTCTTTCAACACCAGTATAAAAGCTATAACGCTCGCACATTACACAGATTCTCACTGTGTCTGTGTAGAGGTTAGATAGCTTAGGGGAGCGTTTCCTTCTAGTAAATGTATATTTTTATAAGCTATTTAAATAAGCTAGATACGATACTAGTCTAAAAACAAGGACCAGTAAGCATTGTCGGTGACTTTAACGCTCGGTATAAAATGTGTTTTAACCGTATCACTAACAGCAAAGACCACAAAACTAAAGATTTTATCTCACGATGGAGTCTTTTTGTGGCGAATGAATCTGGGCATCTAAGCACATATCCACACAACGGCGAGTCGTCAGTAGACGTCACCTTAGTGTCGCCTACTATGATAAAGCGTATTAAACACTGGCAAACCCTCCATGAGGGCTTGATCTCCAGTGATCATCGTGCTATCTCGTTTAAGATAAATGATTCTCAGAGCCGCTCTGCCTGCGTTTCTCATTCTAATAATGCAAATGCAAATAGGTTCAAAGTCGATGTTGCCAACTGGGAACTCCTTAATCTAAATCTAGTGCTAAATATTAAGGTAGTCAAGAGACAAGCTGAAGAGAGTTGCTGTTCTGCGGACTGTGTTGCTTTTCGAGTTGCTTTTCTTACTGAGGGCATATTAAATGCTTGTGAAGATGCCATACCGTGCAAATCAAACTGCAACAAAACAAATGGGGCAGCCTGGTGGGCCAGTAATCTAACTCAACTCAAAAGTGAGGTAAACTAGGTTAGAAGAAAATACCTGAAAGAACGTAATCCAGATCTGAGACTGCAAAATCAGGCTACTAACAGGAACCTTAGAAACATACATGTGCAGAAAGTTCATTCAACTAAAAGGCAGAGCTTCATGAAACCTGTTACGGAAGTAGGTAACAAGGATCTATGCGGCTTTATTTATAAATATCAGACAGGAAAACTTGCACAACGGAAACTATAAGCATTCATGGAGTACCTCTAGCAAGGGGTTGTTTGACGACGATACCAAGTACTCTTTTGAGCATGCTAAGATCAGACGGATAGTGCAGCTACTGTATGTCTCTCAGGATGTGTCAGAGTTCACAGTCGATGACCTTGAGGAGACTGTGATGAGTATGAAGCGTGGTAAAGCTCCTGGTCTGGATTTAATAGAAGTTGTAACTGTTCAGCTAAAAATTTATCAACAGCTGCCTCAGATATTGTATCTTTTCTAAAGGATGGAAGATTGGTCGGGTTATTATAATTCCAAAACTTATCGACACCAAATCTTATCGACCAATCATGCTTCTCTCAGTTCTGGGTAAAATCTTCGAGAAAAAATAAACAAAAAGCTTTTAAACTGCATTGATTTGAATAATGGGTTGTCGGATAAACAGTATGGTTTTAGAATGAAACGCTCTACCACGGACACAGTCTGCAAACTAAAAAAAATTGTTCAGTCAACCGATGAAAAGTACTGCCTTGGCATTTTCGTATATATATCGGGTGCTTTCGATAATCTACTGTGGACTAGTGTCTTGAGTTACCTAACAGGACTCTGTTGTCTAAATAATCTCCAGATATTGTTGGATAACTATATTAATACGAAAAAGACAATAATTAAGGAGCACCGTAATTACTGGAAATTTGAGAAAACAATTACAAAAAAGAGGTCAAGAAGCATTAAACTAAAGGATCTGCTGGTGCAGAAGAAACAAGTTAAGGTTGTCAGAGCAAAAAACTGTTATGCTACAGTTAAAGCGCAATTAAAGTAAATGATATATTACAATTAAAATGGTTAGCTCAACTAGATACCTTGATGTTGACTTGGATGAGAGACTGAGAGTCCTAAGCTATATAACATGGATATGCGGGAAATCTAAGTCTCTCTTCCATAGTTCCACAAAGATATCTCACGAATGGTGGGGTCTTGATAGAACTACGCTGCATCTTATGTATATAAGATTGTAGTGGAATCTATTTTGTCGTACTGCTCAGCTGGTTGGTATGGGTGGACCTACGTTAAGCATAATTGACAGTTATTATGCTGCTCCGCATACATTATGCTGCTCCACATAGACAACGAAATATGCTGCTCCGCATGATCCGAGGTTACAGATCTATCTCTACAACCTCGACTCAGGTCGTTGCGGGCACAATCCCTCTAGACCTTCTTCTAAACAAAAAGGTCGAATTATACAACCGTGCTGTTAACACAAACAGCAGAGTTGAAAGAAAACAAGTAAAAAAGGGACTGCATCAGGAGACCTGCAACGAATGGAGGACACGTTGTGAGGTCTCAGATATGGGAAGGCATACATATATGTTCATCAGCTATGCAACTTTTGCTTTAAGCACGAAAAAGGTAACTGACTGGTCCTATGGTCAAGTTTAAAATTAGACACGGCAAATTTAGAGAGTATTTGAAACAAGTTGATGTGGATGTGGATGATGTTGCAGTACATGTTCTTCTGGATTGTTCTGAATATGAGACCTTAAGGAACGATCTAAGTTCATCCCTACTTGAAAATGGAATTGACACTTTAACAGCAGACACACTTAGTATATTGCAAAACATAAAAAATATTAATGTATGTATTTAAAATATTCTGTCATGAAGCTTATGAACTGATGCGAGAAAGAAATCAGGTCTAACCCTTCAGGTTGGACTTCTTTGTGACATAGTTCTATGATAGTATAGTGTATAGTTATTCTGCAAACCATCAACCTCCTCGGCGTTAGAGATGGAAACGAGCAACTAATTAAATTTTTACTGAGGTAAATTTAACTTTTTATTTCTGATCACAATAAATATTTAAGACACAGATGGTTCGGCTGATCGATGGTTGAGCTCATAAAAACGCTGTAAAAGTTGTTGAACTAGGAACAGAGATGGTAGCAATAAAATCTATGGTTAGTCTCGCTATCGTGGTAAATATTCCCCTTAAGATAGTAAGGATTCCTATTGATAATTTCTTATTAACTCTTAAACTTTTTGAAGGGGAACCATGATAAAGGTCAGCTTTTTCAGAATATCTGCCCCTTTAGAGATCTTATAATGATAAAACTGACAAACTAGTCAAAACTGCAAAAATGCAGCAACACTTTTTCGTTCATCTCCCGAACGAAGAAGTGTTGCTGCATTTTTGCAGTTTTGACTAGTTTGTCAGTTTTATCATTATAAGATCTCTAAGGGGGCAGAAATTCTGAAAAAGCTGACCTTTATCATGGTTCCTTGTACATTTCATTAGGTAGAAGGAATTGAGAAAAAAGTGCAATAAATGAAATGAAAAAATTGCTATACTTTATTTTCCAATTCCTATTTCACGATGTACCGGAATAGAGCTCCTGAATGTTTAAACTTTAAATTGAACCAAAGTACTCGAAACTCATTTCTCGAATTCAATCCCACATTATGGTATTCTTTTTATTAAAAAAAAGATAAGCTGTGTACCTGTTTTGTAACTTAAACTAAATTTTTCCTTTTTTTCTCTCAACAAGCCGGTAGGAACAAACGGTATTCGTGCAGATGACAAAGTAAATAATAAATATAAAATCTATAACCGCTTTTTATGACTGTTTAGTCTGACTGTCTTTTTTTCAATATTTTTACTTATGCGTCCGAAGTCATATTACAATTTTAACAATTCAATGGATAGAAAGAAATTCGATCGCTTTTGGTTTATAAGCTGTAACCCATACTTTGATTTTTATGTTGATTGTTAGTTTTTCACTATAGTGGACGGTTATTATTTCATCAACAATAGTTTGAAATATGTGTTCTTTAAAATTATCCCTAATCATGCTTGGATTTTAAAGTGTAGTATAACAAATTTCAGAACTTTTTATTTCATATCTTATATCATAATTTTTTTATTAGCATTCATTTTGGTTCGTAATACCAATATTCGTATTTGGGTTTATAGTTAAATTAAAGTTTGTGGTCAGCTGATATTTTACGAAAAATATTTATCATAAAATTTCATTAACATATATTTTTTATTTATATTTATTTAATTTCTATTGAATTTTTATTGTCGCAGTTCAAATATTATATTTTGTGGTTTTTCGTTTTCCAAATCGATGATTAGATTTCCAATAATAATCAATATCCTGTTTTAACGATACAAGTTCGACTCTCGGTTTCTTAAAGGCAAAAGAGATAGATAACAACATATTTCACTTTTCAATCTTTTGTAATTTAATTAGTTCTCAAAAAATCTATGCTATTCATTTTGAATTGTGATAATAGATTTTACTTTTCAAGCTGGTGATAACAAGAGAAGAACTTCATCAAAAGCCTCTAATTTTTCGTTGTTTTTATTCATTTCTCTCACCAGCGATTGAATGTCAATTCAAATACTATATTTTGAGATAGATCAAACGGATGTAGTTAATGGTTTAGACTCTCTGAAATTATCGATAAAATTGCATGAAAAGTTTTGATTTGACGTCATCATATATGCCACAACTACATTTTAACGGCAGCACCTTTTACATTCGCAGACAATATAACATTCTTCAGAAAGTTCTCGTTATCGATATTTCTTTACTCTAAAGTAAAGTGACCAGAGCCAAATCGCTAAAATGTGGTAAAAAATACAAAAATTCTTCAAAATACTAACATATCAAAATTTCTATTGCGAGAACGTGGGACGGTCAAAACATGCTATAGTTAGATTGTGCATACATTTACTATTTAATTAATATTTATTGCTTTGCTATTTGTTTACTACTCAATTTTGCAAAAAATTCTTTTATTTTAATTGGACATTTCTCAACCGTAGGAAATATGATTTCAGTGGTTCGTACATTTTCAAAATTCTTTCTAGTACTGGCATTAATGCCAGCCAGCGAGTTTCACTGTATCCAAGAAGTTTGTTATATTCGACATTACTTTTGTCGCAGAACTTCTTCAACGTCTCCACCCGTACAGTAAAATAAAATAACCATAATTTTATAACCATTTTTAACCCTGCCATTAACATCAATTGGAATTGAATCAGCAGCACTTCTTATTGTTTTCTTTAGAATATGATCTGCGAATCCAATACCCAATACATTCTGGTGCAAATTCGAGTTTAGCTTGCTTAAAACAATTATCACGTGACACACCAATAAATTGGTATTCGTGATATCAGCGCAAACTGCAACTAAGTTTTTTTCATGGTTAAGTTTTTCAAATTTTATAAGTCAAATCTTTACTCTGATATTTGTACCGACGCTCAGGTAAAGAAGAAAATTTCAACAATCTAACCTTTACTCCGTTTGTTGGACCTCTTCTTCAGATGCCAGAACTTACCAACAAAAATTGTATTATCCTCCAGTATTTAGCCCGGTATATCAAATAAAACAACCTTAAATAAACAACCTTTCTAGTTCTTTTTCATAACTGAATCTTTTCTTTATTTTCGAAACTTTATATAGTAAATTGTAATCAATTAAAATTAGTATTTTTCATTTCTTTTTATGTTCTTCTCGATAATAAAATATGGGTCAGATTTACCCGTATATTTGTTATTTAAAAATATTTATGACCATGTTGTTTTGGAATTAGATACGCTGTTTATTAATAATAAGTAATGAATTTTTTAATACAAATATCGGTCAGACTTCTTATTATGTTTTCTTATTTCTTATCTTTTGACCATGTATTATAAATTTAATAATAATGAAAATAGTTTTTGAGAAAAATCAGAATATGGGTCATTCATATATGCATATTATATTTATTTTCTTTTTATGACTTTAGATAAAATTATTGTGAGAAAGAAATCGAAAGTTTTAATTAGAATATGGGTCATATATTTTGTATTTATATTTATTTATTTTCTTAGGAAAATCTGTGGGAAAGAATGTTACGAGAACTAGTTTTATTACGTCTAGACATAATAAAACTAGAACTTACATTTGGATCGTAACAGACTTCCCTCCTAAAATTTTATGAAACGTCCTCGTTTCATACATCTTCTATTTCTATTTTATTCTTCTTTTTATTAAATTTGACCCTTTTTACTTGTTTTTGTTTAGGTTTTTCAATTTTCTTTTTCCTTAGATCAATATATTTTTTAACAGAAAAATATATTATTATCAGCAATATTAATGTGAAAATAAAACTTAAGCTGATAAAATTTAAACTTTTGTTAAGATTTTGAGAATTTTTGTTTTGAATTTTGTATTTGACATCCTCTAAATCTTTTGCAAAATTGACAAAATCATCTTTGTCGTAAATATTATTATCTAATTCTTTTAGTAATTCTATTTTTATTAAATTGTTTTCGTCTGTTTCCACACTTGTTTTTCCTAAGTTAATTTGATTGAACATATTTAAATTAGTTTTCCTAAATTTTTTTATTTTAGTGTATATGGAAACGGATTCAATTTTAATTTCACAAGTGTCATCAATTTTTATGAAACTAACGAAATTGATTTCAAGAATGTTATTATTTTCAAATGTTTTACAGTTCATTATTACTTTAGTTTGTTTTACAGGACTAATTATAAATGAGTTTGCGTTATACAATTTATAAATTATTGCTTTATTCGAAATGAATTCTTTATAATTATATTTTTCCTCTGTACAACTTTTATTGTGCATGAGTTTTATAAAGCAATTATTTTCTTCCTCGAAAACTAAATTTTGTTCGTTTATCATATAGAAATCATCAACTTTAATACTATTTTTTACTATTTCTACATCAAGCATCATAAACTTATAAATAATTTCATCTACTAGAATTATTTTATTTGGTACATGTATAATTTTAAAAATATTATTATTTGATTTTATTTTAGGTATTGGATTTATATTAAAAATTTGAAATTTTTCTTTATGAATTTCAGGGAATATCAAAACTAAACTTAAGGTTTTATTTATAAGAATTGTTTCCATTTTAACTACTTTCATTACATTTTTTAAATCATTTTCCCTGAACGGAAAATCTAACGAGTTTCTTAAAATTACCCTTTCTCTTTCCAATTCTTTCATGATTTCATTCCACCTTAAGAGTATACTCTTTCCTTCACATACGGAAATTAATGAATCTAACCGTTTATCTGTTTCAGTACTCAGTAAAATAAACAGATCGCATTTACTGTCCAATAAAACTTCCAGATTTATATATCCATTTTGATTAGTAATTAAATTATTGATATCCTCTGTTACCTTGTGTAGCAATGATTTCATGTTTTTGTTTTCTTCTAGTGTCGAATTGGTAAAAGACATTCCTCTATCTAATATTTTAATTAAATCCAGTTGGTTACTTTTTAAAATATTAATATCTTGTACCAAATGTTCTAGAGTTTTTTGATCGTTCGCATCTAAATTCCCAGTACCTTATTAGATTTACTATTCGTTTTTATTAATCTTGTTCTTGGTATTTTAGTCTATTACCATGAACAATGTACTCATTTCTTCCCATTTTGATTTTAAAATTAACGTCTCCTATCTTCTCTAAGATTTTGTATGGACCTGTGTACGCATTTTCTAATTTTTTCGATCTACCTCTTCTAACCGATTCATTTTTAAGCCAAACTAAATCATTAAGGTTAAACCTACTGTCTTTTGTTTTCCTATCATAATAGTCTTTAGAATTCTCTTTGGCACTAATTAAGTTTTCTCTAGCAATTTCATTGAATTTTCTAATGGTTTGTTTTAGGTTGCACGCGTAATCCTCGTAGTTGTATTCTAATTTTACTGGCTGCCGAAGACTACTTGGTATTTCTGCTTTTCTACCAAACATTAATTCATATGGCGTATAACCTGTCGCAGAGTGTTTTGCCGTATTATAACAAAAGGCTGCGATACTTGCTAACTCATCCCAATTAGACTGAGTTTCATCTATATAATGCCTTAAATATTCCACTAATGGTCTATGTGACCTCTCAAGTGCTCCATTTGATTCCGGATGGTAAGCACTTGTTTGAATTTTATCAATACCTAACAAACGACATATTGATTTGAAAAATTTACTTGTAAAATTAGAGCCTTGGTCACTCAACAGTGTTCTTGGTAATCCTACACCAGACGTTATAATTTTTACAAATACTTTTGCTACTGTTTCCGCTTCTTGATCCTTCATAGGCTCAATAGCAACCCATTTGGTCAGACAATCTTGAAAAGTCAACAGGTATTTGTTACCTTCTTCAGACACCGGGAAAGGACCACATATATCTATAGATACCTTGTCCATTGGATTGGTGGGTGTATCCGTAATTACCATAGGTAGCTTGGTTTTTATCCCCACTTTATTTTGCTGACAGGGACGGCACTTTTTTATGTATTTACCTACATCCCTTTTCAACCCTGTCCAAAATATTCCTAAATCCTTTATTCTTTCTATAGTGGTTTTCACCCCTCTATGTCCAGCAAGTTTATTATCATGACACTCCCGAATGATTTCCATTCTGTCAAGCTCGTCTGCAAGGGTTTTACGCTCACTAGTTTCAAGATCACTACTTTCCGATTTGTCATCGCATTCCGATTCGGAACTGTCTTCTTCATTTGCTATGTTTACTGAATGTATTCTAGAGAGAGCATCCGCGTTGCAATTTAGCTTTCCTTCTTTATATCTTATTGCGAAATCATACTCTTCTAATTTCAACCTAAATCTCATCAATCTTGACCCTACATCTTTCATTTGAAAAAGTTGTAGTAACGGCTTATGATCCGTTATTACTGTAAAATGATTTAGTATTAAATACTGCCGAAAATGACTAACACTCCAAACTATTGCTAATAGTTCCTTTTCAATAGTGCTATAGTTCTGTTCTGCTTTATTCAGAGTTCTGCTGGCGTATGCTATTGGTAGGTCTTTACCTACTGGACCTTGACTGAGCACCGATCCAGGACCACTACCAGACGCATCGCAAGTTAATACAAATTCTTGGGTAAAATCAGGGTATTTTAAGATGGGCGCATTTATTAATCCATCTTTCAATTTTTCAAAAGCTAACTGCTGTTCATTTTCCCATTTAAATATAGCGTTCTTTTGTAATAACTTCGTCAAAGGCCTAGCAATTTTCGAAAAATCTTTGACAAACCTTCTATAATACCCGGCAAAACCTATAAAGCACTGAATGTCCTTTGCATTCTTCGGAATTGGATAGTTTAAGACCGTTACTATTTTTTCAGGATTTGGATGGATCCCATTTTCGTCAATTACATGTCCTAAAAATCCAACCTCTTTTCTCAGAAACTCACATTTATCAGGTTGAATGGACAACTTGTATTCCCTAAATCTCTTGAAAACATTTCGTAATGATTTATTATGTTTTTCTAGACTATTTCCATAAATAATTACGTCATCTAGATATACTAAACAGTGTATACCTGTAAGGCCCGATAGAACAGTATTCATTTTCCTCTGGAATTCCGCAGGAGAATTTTTTAATCCCATTGGTAATTTTCTGAACTGCCATTTTCCATTATCTGTTGAAAATGCCGTTTTCTTCCGATCCTGTTCATCAACGTCTATCTGGTAGAAACCTGAAACCAAATCTAAAACACTGAAGTATTTAGAGTTTCCAAGTTGGTCCAGAATCTCGTTTATGTTAGGTAGCGGAAATGTATCCGACTTGGTTTTTTCATTTAACTTCCTGTAGTCCACCACCAATCTAAACTTCTGTTTACCTGAACTATCTAAACGCTTTGGAATCAGTAATACAGGAGCATTCCAGGAAGAATGGCTGGGTTCTATTATATTATTGGACAGTAATTCTTCGATTTGTTTATCCATTTCTTCCTTATGCTTAAATGGTATTCTATAAGGTCTAATAAAAACGGGATCATTTCCTACCTTGATTTTGTGACTACCTAATTTGGTTGATTTTAACCTATCGCCATTCAAATAAAATATGTCATTAAACTCTTCGCAAATATTTTCTATTTCCATCTTTTCATTTTTAGATAGATGTTCTAACCGAAGCAACCGTTTAACTTCCTTCGCTCTTTCGAGTGAACTTAAATTATTTCCTTCTTGAGAAAATTCTAATTCTTCTTCTATATCCAACTCTTCAATATCAAAACTAGGAGTGTGGATATATTCTTCAACTTCATTTATATTCATTACCGTAATTTCGCATTTATTATTTACCGGGGCTACCAAACACTCAGGCACAAAAACACCAGCCTTCAATTCACATTCCTTCTATATTTTTATTCGTTGTTACTATAATTTTTTGTATCGTTCTCGGCTGTATCCGTATTAGCTTATTCACCTCATTTTTCCCTGAGTCCTGAATATTTTTCCCTAATACTTGCCGATTCCACTCAGCAAATGATTTCATAATCGAATCATTCATATCCTGGTGGTCTCCTACCTCTGAATTTAATTGCTCAGAATCATCATTTTTATTATTCCTAGGAATCAATTTAACACATTGATCCTCTAGTAGAAATAAACCATTTCCAAAATGTACTACCGCGTTTAACCCGTTTAATAAATCTATACCTATTATTCCCGTTTCAACTATGGGAAAATCATCTTTCACAACCTGAAATCCCCATTGAAACGTTTTATTTCCTATAATTAAATTTAACTTTGCTACACCATAAGTAGGAATAAGACTTCCTCCCACTCCAGATATTACAACTTTATCGTAATTTATCATGGTGTTCCCCTTCAGGGAGCCATGTTTGATTATGCTTACCTCAGCACCCGAATCTACTAAGTAGCAGACCTTCTCAGAGGTCGTTTCGGATGTTGTGGCTTCAAGCACTCTCAAACCTCCCTTTTTTGTGCAGAAATTAATTTTTACTATTCCGCTTTCAACGCTGGGCGCTCCTCCTGAACACCCAGCGATTCCACGTTTCCCTGAGACTTAATCTCATCGACGTTAACTGTATTAACGCTTTCCCGAACCACTTTCTTACAGAATTTTTTGAAATGACCCTTTTCACCGCATTTATAACATCTCGGGCCCTTATTATCCACCCGATTTATTTCCTTCTTTATTGATTCTGCTATTGGATGCTGTAGTGGTTTTCGTGGTTCGCTGATGCTTTTGTTGGCATAACATTCACTAGATCTATGCCCCTTTCTACCGCATCTAGTACACATAGGAATACCGCTTCCCCCTGGCTGGCTTGGTCTTACCCAGCACTCCGGCTTGGTGTGTCCTAGCTTTCCACAGTTGAGACATCTCAACTGTACTGGGTGACTTTGTTCCCATGCCACAGCTCCTTCAATCGATTTGTGAATATCAGAAAAATTTCTAGCCATAATGATAGTTTGTACCTGCCCCTGTAACCCGGCTTCAAAATTCCGTTGAGCTTGAACCTTGATAATTGCATCAACCCCTAATGCGTGCTGTTCATCGACGGCCATTTTCGTAGCCTTAATCAGGTCGTACATTAAATTTTCAGTGCGATTCGCGTAATCTTTTATTGTTTCATTTTTTGATTGCCTAAGATTGTTAAACTTAGCCTGAATCCCTTCCAGATTAACAGTTCTTTTGAAAGCTTTCTCTAGGCTTTCCTTCAATTTAGCGAAAGTGGTAATATCAACGTGTCTAACCGCTTCACCCGCGTTTCCCGATAATTTAATTTTCTTAATATAATTTATTAAAATAGGTAAGTCAGCTGGCTTAGCCATTTCACAGGCAAATCCAGCACTCTCTAGGAAATCATTGATGGAAACCTTTTCGGTTCCATCAAACGAATGAACCATTTTCATACAGTCCGTTAAATCCATTTTTACAGTGGATTCCTCAAAAATATCAAAAAATTCGGAAATATTGTACTCAACTCTTTGTTGGTACAATTTTTTCCTGGCCTGTCTGACCTTTTTCCTATCGGACGCAACCTTTTCCCGTTTTAATTTTTTCCCTCTTAATATGAAATCGGAGAGACGACCAATCATTAAATTGGAATAGAGATAGGGCTCTTTTTATTCACTATAAATTTGTACTGTTATAATTAAATTTAAATGGTTACGAGAGAATTTATATATCACAATTCTTAAAAATATTATAAAAACAACTTAAAAAAATTTTCTTCGTTTTCAGAAATATTCCGCAATAAACTTTTATATATATGTTTAAATTTTAAATTATAGTTGAATAAAATATAATCTCTTACTTTTATTTTCGTAGATCTGGTCCCACGTTGTCCTTTTATTTCGCTCACTTCACTTCACCACCGTTAAACTGCTCACTGCTTGGCTATAAACTTTTTTGGCACTACCAATTTTCTCACTGGTTTAATCAGAAAAAATTAGTTTTTCTATCAAAGTTTGTTAACTAAACTTTTTTTTTTTTTATTTTCACTTTTTGTTCTTTTGCTTATCACACAAAAATTATTTTTCTTTCAAAGGTGGTTGGATTCTATTTGCTTTATTAGAACCTTCCAACCAAACTTTAATTAACTTCACTTTTAGTCTATTTTTCGTATTTTGCTGGTTACAAAATTATTTTTATTACAAAAGATGGTTGGAACCTTCCAACCAAACTTTTAATTATTTTCACTTTTTAATCACTTTGATTTAACTTTTAAACACTTTGTTGTTATTAATTTAACTTTTAAACACTTTGTTGTTATTAATTTAACTTTTAAACCGGGCTGGGCACTGGGCATCCCACCGCTGTCACCAAATTGTTGGACCTCTTCTTCAGATGCCAGAACTTACCACCAAAAATTGTATTATCCTCCAGTATTTAGCCCGGTATATCAAATAAAACAACCTTAAATAAAAACAACCTTTCTAGTTCTTTTTCATAACTGAATCTTTTCTTTATTTTCGAAACTTTATATAGTAAATTGTAATCAATTAAAATTAGTATTTTTCATTTCTTTTTATGTTCTTCTCGATAATAAAATATGGGTCAGATTTACCCGTATATTTGTTATTTAAAAATATTTATGACCATGTTGTTTTGGAATTAGATACGCTGTTTATTAATAATAAGTAATGAATTTTTTAATACAAATATCGGTCAGACTTCTTATTATGTTTTCTTATTTCTTATCTTTTGACCATGTATTATAAATTTAATAATAATGAAAATAGTTTTTGAGAAAAATCAGAATATGGGTCATTCATATATGCATATTATATTTATTTTCTTTTTATGACTTTAGATAAAATTATTGTGAGAAAGAAATCGAAAGTTTTAATTAGAATATGGGTCATATATTTTGTATTTATATTTATTTATTTTCTTAGGAAAATCTGTGGGAAAGAATGTTACGAGAACTAGTTTTATTACGTCTAGACATAATAAAACTAGAACTTACATTTGGATCGTAACACGTTGTTGTTGTTGTTGTAACGACGGTTTTGGTGCTAATCCTCCGGCTCCATGTCCAGGTTCAGGAACTACTACTACTACTGCTCTTAATAGTCCTAAACACCTACCTTGAATGAATGGTTTAAAACCAAAAAATTGAAATTGTCCACTGAAAAGTCCACTTCCACACTTTTCACCACATGGACGAAGGAGGTAAATACAACACTCAATATCTGCATTGACAACATACTAATTCCTACTGTGAAAAATCCAAAAATGCTGGGGGTAACATTCGATCCACTACTTAAATTCAACGCTCATGCTCAACAAGTAAATACAAACCTTAAAAACAGGAATAATGCACTGAAAGCTCTAGCGGGCAGTTCGTGGGGTAAGGATAAAAGCACAATAATAACGGCATATAGGAAGGCCTTTAGGAAGGCCTTTTATAAATTACGCTGCTCCCATATGGACACCCCAAGTCGCTGACACCCACTGGAATAAGTTACAGATAACACAGAATGCAGCCTTGCGTACAGCAATCGGATGTCACCTGATGGCCCACCGAGATCACTTGCACGAAGAATGTAACATATTGCCGGTCCGTGAACACAACGAAATGCTTACCAAACAATATCTTTGGTTCTGTCATAGAGAGCAACATCCCTGCAATGACACCTTATCCATGACAACACCACCTAGAGACATAAGAAGGACGGCGAAATGCTTCCTACAAGATGTCAAAAACAATGAAGACATAAATAACATCGACGAGCCTACGTACAGGAGGGGGTTGAAAAAGATACATACAAAAACCGTTGAAGACACAATAAAAAACTACGCCCCGAATCGAGTTCTTAATAGAAAACCACCACAAGTCGCTGCTGAAGAGGTGAAACTGCCACGCAGCACCACAACCATCCTAGCGCAGTTAAGATCCGGTTGGTCACGCATCTTAAATAACTACATGAGTAGAATTGAGCATGAAATTGTTGACAAGTGTCCCATATGTTAGGGCACGCCACATCATGCTAACCACCTTTTCAATTGTCCAGAGAAACCAACCGACCTGACGAAGGAAGATCTGTGGTACCGCCCAAGGGCAGTAGCAGAGTTCCTGAACCTGGACTTGGAGCCGGAAGAATAGCACCTCCACGCGTCGCTACAACAACAACAACATCACTCCTTTACTCTGTTCTTTCGTAGCGCGTAACTTAAAAAAAATATAACACTCCCAAATACAGGAGTGAAAATAATAAAATATAATTCTTGCTCCTAAATTGAAATAAATATTCTCTTTCAAATACTCAAAATTTAGACCTTTTTGCTACAAATTTGAGCTTTCCAACGTAAAAATAAATATTTCTTATGAATGCTTTGTTCAATTATGCATGTATTGTTAGAAAAATGAATATAAAGGATGCCGAAAATGTACTAATTTTCTTCTTGCCTAAATCGAATGAAATAAAAGGAAAATATAATCAACTCCAAAGGAGTGAAATCGAAAAAACAAAAATTTTGCTCTTACGAGTAAAAAACGATAATCAAATTATAAACATTTAAAATTTATGAAAATTATTTCTTGCAATTCCGAATCACATTGCGACGTATTTCGATATTGTCAACAATATCAAAAAGTGAGATTTTTCCGCACTGTTTTATTTTTCCGCAATGTTTTATTTTTCATAGAAAATTGTCTCAATGCTAAGTAGAAATATTTATAGAAATGTTTACTTATATTTTAATATGAATGTTGATAATAATTTTTTCTACAACAGTGCGCAAAGTAGTCACTTTGCGCACAGTTTGTAGTGCGCAAAGTACATGTTTTTTTGATGGTGCGGTAATACACTGAAATTTTATAGAACAGTTTTTTTTTGTAATTTCTTATATAATAGAGGCTTGAAAAAAATAATCGAAACAATAATCATTTGTTATAGAAAGTTTTATCAATGTTGATTATGATTCAGAAAATTTAACATTGAAAGTTAAATTTTATTATTTAATATTTTTGCGCACAATTGTAGAAAAAATAGTGTATGCAACTCGTGCGCAATTCTTTTTTTAACTCGAGTGAATTGCCGGACTCGCTAATCGCTCGTCCGGTCAATATTTCATCTCGTTAAAAAAAGAATAACTTTGCGCACTTGTTGCATAAATAACTATTGTTTAATTGAGTTTTCGGAATTGCAAAAAACGTTGTGTGCAACTCGTTGCACAAATTGATTTTTTCCCCACTTGTTGTATATTTGTCCAACTCGGCTTCGCCTCGTTGGACGAAATTACGACGCGTGCGGAAAAAATCAACTTTGTGCAACTAGATACACAAAGTACTATTAAAGGATTGAAATGAGTGCTAAAATAAAATAAAATTGTAAACTCTGGTTTGCAAATTTAAATGTTTATGAATTTATAAGGAAAACTGAATTTTTTTAAGTAAAATATTTTGTATTTTATTTTTCCTAATAATTTTTTGATCTCTCGTATATACTCAGGGAAGAACTTTTAAACAAAGAAACAATAAACAAAGAAACTTCTTCACTGAGTAAGATCTCTTAGAGATCGAAAGATATTTGCAAAATAAAATTCAAATTGTTGAAGTGAAAAAGACTGAGTTTAGTATTTCTAAGAAAATTATAATCAAAACACTATTTTTTAAAAAAATATTGCACTGGTTTGTTTTCTCAATAGTTAAATCAACATATTCATAACATTATACAAACTGCAAGAACAAACTGTAAAGCCATTGCTTTGACTGATATATTGCTCAAACTGTTCGTAGATATAAGGTTTTTATATTATTTCGATAATGAGGGTAATGTGCGGGAAATATTTGTTTCGTTGGACGCTTCGTGGGATAGCTTTCTCCGTGGGACAACACAATGAAATGTGGGAGATTTCCACGCAGCGTGGGACGTCTGGCAAATTTACTCTAAAGCTACTTATGCGTGTAATTTGCTTCTATATGGTGTCATAGCCAAAACATACAGTGAAACCCGCGTTGCTAGTTTCCAGTTGTAGTTATTTTTACGTATGATGTTCTGCTGATTTTGATTGTCGTTCGTTGATTTTAAATTTGTGCCTGTTGGACGGATTGTTCGTTTTAAGTAAGTTGCAAAAGAATTGTCTTGCAATATTATTTAATCACATTTTGTATAATGCACAAAAGACCCTTAAATTAGCAACGCTGATATTAAATTTCATTTACACAAATTAATAACCTGGCATCATATTAGCCTGATATTATATAACCAGTTGTATTTGTATTTGTTTAGTCTAAAATTTATACACTGATGTTTTCAAAATAGGCAAAAAATAGAGTTTAAACTATGGATACAGTGATAGGGTCTGTAATAAATTTGAATAGTAAATATTTTGCTTAAATAAATTATTCAAAGCAAATATGTTGTCTAGTCACGGTTATGATTTAGAAAAAATAAGATTCATTATCTGGTGTTGGTTTTATCTGGTTGTTTGATGATAAGTCTGTTTTAGAATGGACGAAGGAGGTAAATACAACACTCAATATCTGCATTGACAACATACTAATTCCTACTGTGAAAAATCCAAAAATGCTGGGGGTAACATTCGATCCACTACTTAAATTCAACGCTCATGCTCAACAAGTAAATACAAAACTTAAAAACAGGAATAATGCACTGAAAGCTCTAGCGGGCAGTTCGTGGGGTAAGGATAAAAGCACAATAATAACGGCATATAGGAAGGCCTTTAGGAAGGCCTTTCATAAATTACGCTGCTCCCATATGGACACCCCAAGTCGCTGACACCCACTGGAATAAGTTACAGATAACACAGAATGCAGCCTTGCGTACAGCAATCGGATGTCACCTGATGGCCCACCGAGATCACTTGCACGAAGAATGTAACATATTGCCGGTCCGTGAACACAACGAAATGCTTACCAAACAATATCTTTGGTTCTGTCATAGAGAGCAACATCCCTGCAATGACACCTTATCCATGACAACACCACCTAGAGACATAAGAAGGACGGCGAAATGCTTCCTACAAGATGTCAAAAACAATGAAGACATAAATAACATCGACGAGCCTACGTACAGGAGGGGGTTGAAAAAGATACATACAAAAACCGTTGAAAACACAATAAAAAACTACGCTCCGAATCGAGTTCTTAATAGAAAACCACCACAAGTCGCTGCTGAAGAGGTGAAACTGCCACGCAGCACCACAACCATCCTAGCGCAGTTAAGATCCGGTTGGTCACGCATCTTAAATAACTACATGAGTAGAATTGAGCATGAAATTGTTGACAAGTGTCCCATATGTTAGGGCACGCCACATGATGCTAACCACCTTTTCAATTGTCCAGAGAAACCAACCGACCTGACAAAGGAAGATCTGTGGTACCGCCCAAGGGCAGTAGCAGAGTTCCTGAACCTGGACTTGGAGCCGGAAGAATAGCACCTCCACGCGTCGCTACAACAACAACAACATCACTCCTTTACTCTGTTCTTTCGTAGCGCGTAACTTAAAAAAAATATAACACTCCCAAATACAGGAGTGAAAATAATAAAATATAATTCTTGTTCCTAAATTGAAATAAATATTCTCTTTCAAATACTCAAAATTTAGACCTTTTTGCTACAAATTTGAGCTTTCCGACGTAAAAATAAATATTTCTTATGAATGCTTTGTTCAATTATGCATGTATTGTTAGAAACATGAATATAAAGGATGCCGAAAATGTACTAATTTTCTTTTTGCCTAAATCGAATGAAATAAAAGGAAAATATAATCAACTCCAAAGGAGTGAAATCGAAAAAACAAAAATTTTGCTCTTACGAGTAAAAAACGATATTCAAATTATAAACATTTAAAATTTATGAAAATTATTTCTTGCAACTCCGAATCACATTGCAACGTATTTCGATATTGTCAACAATATCAAAAATTGAGATTTTTCCGCACTGTTTTATTTTTCCGCAATGTTTTATTTTTCATAGAAAATTGTCTCAATGCTAAGTAGAAATATTTATAGAAATGTTTACTTATATTTTAATATGAATGTTGATAATAATTTTGTTTAATTGAGTTTTCGGAATTGCAAAAAACGTTGTGTGCAACTCGTTGCACAAATTGATTTTTTCCGCACTTGTTGTTTATTTGAAATTACGACGCGTGCGGAAAAAATCAACTTTGTGCAACTAGATACACAAAGTACTATTAAAGGATTGAAATGAGTGCTAAAATGAAATAAAATTGTAAACTCTGGTTTGCAAATTTAAATGTTTATGAATTTATAAGGAAAACTGAATTTTTTTAAGTAAAATATTTTGTATTTTATTTTTCCTAATAATTTTTTGATCTCTCGTATATACTCAGGGAAGAACTTTTCTATAAACAAAGAAACTTCTTCACTGAGTAAGATCTCTTAGAGATCGAAAGATATTTGCAAAATAAAATTCAAATTGTTGAAGTGAAAAAGACTGAGTTTAGTATTTCTAAGAAAATTATAATCAAAACACTATTTTTTAAAAAAATATTGCACTGGTTTGTTTTCTCAATAGTTAAATCAACATATTCATAACATTATACAAACTGCAAGAACAAACTGCAAAGCCATTGCTTTGAGTGATATATTGCTCAAACTGTTCGTAGATATAAGGTTTTTATATTATTTCGATAATGAGGGTAATGTGCGGGAAATATTTGTTTCGTTGGACGCTTCGTGGGACAGATTTCTCCGTGGGACAACACAATGAAATGTGGGAGATTTCCACGCAGCGTGGGACGTCTGGAAAATTTACTCTAAAGCTACTTATGCGTGTAATTTGCTTCTATCTTTGCGTCATAGCCAAAACATACAGTGAAACCCGCGTTGCTAGTTTCCAGTTGTAGTTATTTTTACGTATGATGTTCTGCTGATTTTGATTGTCGTTCGTTGATTTTAAATCTGTCCCTTTTGGACGGATCGTTCGTTTTAAGTAAGTTGCGAAAGAATTGTCTTGCAATATTATTTAATCACATTTTGTATAATGCACAAAAGACCCTTAAATTAGCAACGCTGATATTAAATTTCATTTACACAAATTAATAACCTGGCATCATATTAGCCTGATATTATATAACCAGTTGTATTTGTATTTGTTTAGTCTAAAATTTATACACTGATGTTTTCAAAATAGGCACACAATAGAGTTTAAACTATGAATACAGTGATAGGGTCTGTAATAAATTTGAACAGTAAATATTTTGCTTAAATAAATTATTCAAAGCAAATATGTTGTCTAGTCACGGTTATGATTTAGAAAAAATAAGATTCATTATCTGGTGTTGGTTTTATCTGGTTGTTTGATGATAAGTCTGTTTTACAACTTATTTACTCGAGAACTTGAGACTGTGTTCAGATACAGATACAGATTCGATAAAAACTTCATGTTTATGTGAACAGTTTTTTTGTTCCCTTTATTATAACACGTCAGCGTCATTTTTAATCGAAATTCTATTCAGTTTTATACTAATTTCGATAAAATACAATAAAGCCACGTTCACTTAGTAACTTGCTACTTTAGTAACAATCTCCGCAACATAATTTAAGTGCTTCTATTTTATAACAACTATTAAAATACAAATAAATTATTTACTTAGATTAAATGTTATTTCTACTGTGGTTATCATATGCAAATAAGTAGCTACCAAAAATTGTAATTAGTTTTACAGTCTATTCACATTTTTCATTTGCCAAAAAAAACGACAAACTTAAATAGCATTTAAGATTTATTTTCAAATACGCACACTAAATCTTAATTATTATATTAGTTTATTCTTAATCTTAATTTGTGATGTTGACATGACTTGTAATGTATTTTGTGAAAGAATTTCAATGTAACAAATTTATGTATCTTAGACTAAATGGCACAAAACACTTTAATCTTTTGCAAAACTAACTTGGGTTTGAAGTAGTCGGAAAACGCAAGTGAGCGTTTTTTGCAAAACCGAAAAAATGAGCGACAACTCAGTTTTGTTATGGTTATGGTAATGTGGCAATACTGCAGCTTCTGCCTTTAAGCTTAAATTGCAATGACGAGAAAAAAAAACTGAGTTTAGATGCTCAAACAATTAGATAATTACTAGTACTTTTGCTCCATATTGCTCAACCCAGAAGAAGACTCACTGAATTAAAACATTCTATGATTTTACTAGCCAAACTTAAACATTAAAAATTTCGAAACAACGGCAATGTTATAATATACCATCGCTAAAATACTTAAAATAAAGAGAAGTATCAAATCATATAATTGAAGCTTTGGAAAAGTCAAAACCTCTAATCCCCTTGGGATTTTTGTAAGCAATTAAACTCAAGTAAGGAAATGATTTGATTTTGTTCGTTGTATCGTTGGATTTTTCTCAGAGAAAAACTCCAATTCCTGGTTTTCGTGTTTCGGAACAACGGATTTGAACCTTCCACATCATTGTTCTGATTTGAATCCTGTTACGGTAGACACGATTATCATTTACTCTAGTGTGTTGTAAGTCCTACTGGGAAAGGATCGAAGTGCAATTTTAGAATTTCTAGCTTCGCCATAAATCAACTCGCTTTAATTCAAAATTGAAAACAAACTATATTTAAATTTAAATAGCATATTTTCAATTACAGCGTTTTGTTTTAAAATTAGCCTCACAAGTTTACGTTATGATAGTTGTTCTGGTTCGATTGATTTTATGTTTGTGCTCAATCATACTCATTGGATAAAAAAGTTTTCGATAAAATCATAACAATGTGAAAAATTTGCAAAAATTTGTTCCAATTTGATCCAAACTAAAATTCATACAAGCAAATCCTTCAGAGATCTCTAAGGCCATTACTCTTTTCATGAAAATTTCCATGACTTTTACACAGAGATGTGGCTGTATCTCACCGATGACGCGTTGGATCTCTGATTTGGGCTCAGGGATTGTTTCTGGTTTATTCGCATAAACCCGAGATTTCACAAAACCCCAAAGAAAAAAATCGCACGGCGTTAAATCGCACGATTTTGGTGGCCAGTTGACATCAGAATTTCGTGAGATAATGTGTTCTGAAAATCATTGCTGCAATAAGGTGATTGTTTCATGCGCGTTGTGGCAGGTGGCGCCGTCCTGCTGAAACCACATGTTATTCAGATCCATGCCGTTCAGTTGAGGCCACAAGAACTCTGTTATCATATTCCTGTAACGAATACCGTTCACAGTCACTAAAATTTCGGCCTCATCTTCAAAAAAGTAAGGTCCAATCACGCCGCCTGACCAAAATCCGCACCAGACAGTTGCTCATTGTGGGTGCATTTGTTTCTCATGGATTGCATGGGGATTTTTTGAGCCTCACATTCGACAATTTTGTGTATTCACGTAGCCATTCAGATGAAAATGCTTTCCCCATTTTTGTAATGAGTTTTCACAATTATAACGCGTTGTTCTTTCGAAAAGCGCTCCATTTTTAATAATCGGAATAAACATATGTGACAGCTGTCAAATTTCAGAGTTGCCACTTGCACGAAAAAAAAAAATTATTCTAAATTTAAAAAATGCACTCTTACTGAGACACCCTTTATTATGTATTTTTAAATAACAAAAACTGGTTTTCTCTAAATTGGTTATCGGTATTTGAATAAAACAACCGTCCGCAGATGGACGGCGGGATTGATGGTCCATTCACTATCTACATCCGTAATGTCCGTAATGTCACTCCGTAATGGAGATTTCAGTTTTCTCTTTTCCCTTGATGAATTTTCTAGTCTTTCAGCTTTCAGAACGAACTAAAACGGATTAATTATTTTTTATAATGTTTTTTATTATAGCGTGGCTACAAATAACTCAAGATAGCCTACATGTCTTTAACCAGTAGTATACCAAAGGGAAGAATAGCCGAACATCGTTTTCTCATGCGAGCAGAGTAAAGTAAAATGTAAAACTCAGAAGTTTAAACGATTAAATCTACAAACTAGTGGTCTATTTATTTACATGTTAAAATATTTGAATAACTTGTAGGGTATAGACAGAGTAAATTTTATTTGTTCATGTTTGGATCTCATTATTTATGAATAGAAGATTTCTGTAAATCAAGCTACTCAAAACTTTTGTCAAAATAAAAATTTTGTGTTAATCTGTGGTGTCACTGTACCGCGTGAGCGTATGCTTTCGGTAGGTGTCCCTAACCTAGTATTTGTAATGCAAAAACATGTTTTGATGAATCACGTAGGCATCAAATGCAGGTTCACCTAATTTAAATTGCAGTTACTTAGGCTTCTCTACAACACCTTAGTTATATTTTTAAAGCGGGCAAGAAATAATAACCATCTTTCTTTACGGTAATCGAATTATAACTTTTGAAAAAGAAATTGCATGATAAATCGGGATGCTTGGGATTGAGATACATTGGGTGGGTAAATGTATCGTCGTAGGAGTTGTCAAGTGGCACCCAACTAAGAACTGTGCTTTAAAAAGTACGAGAATGTTTTCGTTGTGTGAGCAGGAGAGCAAAATGTTTCATCTTCGCTTAGAAAATTTAGAATAGTAGCGAAATAGATAATTTGTGTAAGACAACTTCTGGATCTTGTGACAAATAAATAAATCCCTACTTCGTTATATACTTTACACAAATAGTTAAAATATTTTCGTCATAGACAAAGCATGTTCCCCAAAACGGAATTTCTTCCCTATACTTGAGTTGTACAAACAATAGGGAAGTTGTGTTTGGTGATAAAAAACTAAGTTTTGATCAGTGGTCTTTAATTGCATGTGACCATTAAAATGCCAACATTACAAATACAGAGTGGTTTTATTATGAACATTTGTAATCCCAGGAAATGTGCTATAGGGTGAAAACGAAATTGACAAATTTTCTTTCATGAATTGCCACCTATTTTTACCAGAATTACTAATGAAACCAAAGAATATATATATGGTATAACACTTTAAAGTAATAAATGAAATTGATCTACAGATTTTCGTAATTGAGTTGATTTAACTTTTCTATTTCCGTGTTCAGTGGAATTATGATCGTAAATATTTTAAATAAAATCTTTGAAACCGAAGACATCACACGTGACACTATCTAGCTGAACTAAATACCAAGCCGATGTTGTTTCATCACGTGAGTATAAAGAGATTCTTCAGGTTATTATTTTCATTCTCTTAAAGAGCCAAAAAATTCAATGCTGTATTATTCATCCAAAGCAAAACTGTTTTCTCTTTACAAAGCGGTTTGTATGAGTAATAAGTTATTAATCTAACTTCATCATTATTCTATACATAAAATTTTGTTCTTTTAGATTTCTTCGGTTGTTTATCTGAATTACGACTAAAATTAGTTTAAATTACGTCATTACTCGCTTTAACTTTGTATTACATACTTTACATACTACCAATTATTGATAGTAGATTAACTTCTCAGTTAGATTAAATTTTATTTGCACGAAAGTATACTCATAAATAAAGGAGTAATTTATTAAACTCAGGTAAATTATATTGTATTAGACTGCAGACACAGCCTTAAAAATGACATACTTTATACATTAAATTATATTATCTTTTGTTGGTATCATCTATTTGTCTTGATTATACTAAATTATACCACTTAACAGACATTTAAGAAAAGGTTACCAGAGGGAAAGGACTTCGTGTGCTATAACGTAAAGTAATTGTCATTTATACATATTTTGTAATTAAAATTCAATTAACAATAATATTGTGCAGAAATGCACACCTTAAAATATAATTTTGCTTAATTTAGCCCTACCTACATCTTGAGTGAAGTATGAGACCAGTTAAGTTAAAGTGTTTTAAGAAAGAAAAACAACCTGTTAAGGTTGTTTTTCTTTCTTAAAACACTCTTAAAACACTTAAAACACTCTTTCTAAAACACCAACCTAGGTCCTCACAACAACATGCGTTCTTCTTGAACACAATTTTTTTTTAAAGAATAAATAACTAGACGTATAAAATATATAATACAAATCAATGAAACAAGACATATGCCAATATTTCATGATAAGATGTGGGAAATAAAAATGAAATAAGTGAAAAAAATTTTGGGGGTAAAATTTGCAGCAACAAAACAAAAAAAGAGTTGCCGAAAATCCATCAATAATGCCCCCAATCATGCAACGCATATCCTTCATCAGTGATGAAAGTCCAGGTAGAGGTTGTATTATAGGTAGAATGACTTCTGAGAGGTAGAATGACTTCCAAGATCCAATGCGGTTTCTTTGATGTCTGTTCATCTTTCTTTATTTTTTTTTATAATTGGAGAATGGCAGATTTTCGAAAGCAGAGAACTAAGATTAAAACATGGTGTCAAGTATGCGCTCGATTTAAATTCGGTCAAAACTGACAACGAAAAATAAAAATTAATAATTCCGTTGCTCGTCAATCCCTAAATAGATTTATTCGATATTTGTTGTGCAAGAGAAGCACAGTCTTATCGGCATACTTGGGTACTGTAAAGTATCAAAAGTGATCCATGGCTTTATTTATTTGGACAATTTTTTTTTGACCTGATTTATAACATTAAGGCGGAGTTTTGAATGATTTAAGTATAACAATTGAAATTTTAGTACATGTTTACCTACTTTTGTGAGTGTTCAAGCTTATGGGAATTTTTTAATAACCACTTTAAAATGATACCATAAAATTACATAACAGTTATTGACTTTTGATATTATTACAAACAATAACCATATTGTGTAAAGAAATAATTAAACAAAACAATACGTTTTTTATCGATTTTATCTTAAACTTGTAGACCTGATTAGAATGATGGATTAAATTATATATGTTATTAGATACCATAAAGTTCATTCAATCCATTTCATTTTGTTAACTAAACTTGGG
The DNA here is from genome assembly GCA_963693315.1 of Diogma glabrata. Classification (NCBI taxonomy): domain Eukaryota; kingdom Metazoa; phylum Arthropoda; class Insecta; order Diptera; family Cylindrotomidae; genus Diogma; species Diogma glabrata. The sequence goes on along the minus strand of OY856186.1, from coordinate 363,893,073 downwards.
TTAAGTGTGTGCTTTTATAACAAATCTTAAAGATAATTTAATTAAAGAAATAAATTTATTCGTTACTAAGGAAATAATAATGATGATAAAAAAAAATCAGTTGACAGTCAAAATTATTTTTGTTGTGTTATTGTTATTTTATTGGGAATAATTGATTATAATTTTAAATTCATTCGACAATTTAACAACTAAGCGAGACTAATGGGTTTTTATTTGTTTTCTATTTACAGATATTTTATTTTTATTAAAGATTAAGATTATATTAATAGTTCAAAATGGTTAAAGTGAGTATAGAAGCTATGATTATATTAGTTTGAAAACTAGTTAATAATTTTTGTTATTTTTATTCTTAATAGGATGCTGGTACAACACATGAGTTGGAAACGTTTTTGCCCAACGAAGGTTCAAATAAAACAAAGTGAGTAATGTTTTCTGTTTAACTTAATGAGTTTTCAAATTTTTGTATAGGAGAAAACAACCTGCTTCCAAATTTAAACGAATTGTGGAATAGTACTACTCACATGTTAGTTGTAATTCGGAGTGCCCCAACATGCCGGCACAACTTTGAAGATTTTAGGCACGCGTTTAGAACGTCACCTACAGTTGTTAGGGGAATAAATGGCAAAGTCCGTCGAAAACCACCAGACAGCGGAATAATGGCTCCACCAAAAATGTTTTGGTTTTCACGAAGATCTTTTAAAGTTATGTGCACGCCGCCAGTGATCTCTTGTTGGTCATCGTCTATTCGTCTCAAACCATCAATTTTCATACTGGTAGAATCTTCAACATTGCGTTGTTTAGCGATGTTGTAAGCTGGTATCTCGTTGATTTGCATGTTCAGTGGCAATTTTATGCCATAATGTGCTATTCGTTACAGAAAATCATTCTGCGATCGGATTATCGCTAAAAGCAATGAAATTAAGAACGATTTTCCAGTCCTTCCGAGAGGACACACAAATTAAATTCCACCAGTTTCATTGTTCAACAGTTTCTATCAAAGAGTCTTCCCCAATATTTTGTTGTTGATTAAATTGTGGAACATTTGCACCGAACTGCTTCAGCTAATGCTTGGGTGTCGTATTGTTGTTCTCTGTTTGATTCGTTTTTAAATGCATCGTGCATTGGACGATTGGGTGATATCAATCCAAAACAACTAAACTTTATTCGCTATCAAGAAATATATGTCTTCTATCATGATTCATGATCAATGTCTCATTGTAAGTTTCTTCAGTCATTTGTTGTATTTGATTTAAAGTTTAGCAACACACACGATGCAAAACATCCTCAGATATGTCGTCCTTTTATTTGACTAGCAAATCGTTTTATTCGAGGGGAACATGTGGATATGATAATCACAGTGATAAAGATATACCGGAATTCTTAAGCGTATTTATCACAGTGCGAATCAATGTGGCGCTATCCCCATTATTAACATCGCGGAAATGAATATATTCTTTGGATCCAAGCTGTTGTTAGTTCAAACTATCGTTCGTCTATCGTTCAGTCTCAATTTTGAGACCTATATGTCAACCGCGAACTGATTGGCAAGACGGCGACACATCAAAATGTGATTAATTTCAGCTTCACGAATCATAATCTGTATGAATAAAAATTCAAAGAACTATTTTAATGGTTTCAGCACCTGCCTGCCATCACAATCGAAGAAAGGTATATATGTATACAAACAAATCAACGAATTAATTATTGAATCTAAATTCCACTTACCTGCAGTTACTGGCCTAACTATTTTGATGTTGAAATAGTATCCAACATCATACTGGTAGAAGATTAATAGATACTGTATAGTTCGTCGTTAGTCCTGTGCGTTTCGGACACACGTTTCAATACATTATAAATCAAGATTTATCTAGATTACACATTTTCACGACAATAACAACAACCCTTCATCGATTTTCGGTGAATTGAACCTTCTCGCGTGCTCACACGCAGATGTTTTGTCAGCTCTGAGGAATATATTGATGGTTGTCGTATGGTACTTGTCGTTCATTTTCAGTCACTCCCGAACGCGAATACGACTAATATCATTATCTGCCGCTCACTGGTTATCGGTCTGGTTTACTCGTGGGGTAGCTCATTGCACATTTGCTTGACTGCGGTAACATATCGTCGTTTCCTCGGCAACTATAAAACGACATGTAACTCAAATCTATCAATTTTACCTTTAGAATTTTTAAAACTAAAACCTCGAGTGACGATAAAATTTGTAGCTATGTGCTAGCCGGTGAGTTTACAGAACCGCACGGAAGAAATTATATTTTTGTACAGCACGTATCAAAAGATGCCAACGACGTTTGCCTTAGTTTCAATATAAGTTGAATTTACTGTCGGACCTGACCGAAAAACCGCCAATTTAATACGGTTTTTATACCACTAACACAAGGATCTGGTCCGACGACGGACTTGGTCCGTGGATGAGGATCGTTACAGAACAGTGAATAGTTTTACATTAGTGAAAACGGTGGATCGGACCCAATACAGTTATATTTCTTTAGAAAATAGATAAAACGTAAAACGCGTAAAACATAAATTTGTGATTCTTCACGTGAAGTAAATGACAGCCCTGCAATGTTTATTGATCATCATTTTTCTTGATATTTGCAAAATTAAATACATTTCGTTGATTCAAATCATAGATTTGCCGTAATAAAATGTCAATGTAAATGGCTTTCTTTGATATAGAGCTTCCCTTGAATACGGTCATTGATATCAAACTTTTAGAGGCGTTTCCTTAAGACACTATAATGAATATAATATGTATCTTGGGTAAATACCTCGGTACTCGCCTTGTTAATTTTTGCTCTTTAATGTACAAATTAAAGCGTTAACGAAAGAAGTTCGAACCCAATGTCATCAAAAGTTTTGAGCTTTGCTGAGTATTAAGGATAAGCTTAAAAAATCTTATAAAAAGATGTTGCATGTAAGAAAATGATAAACAGACGGAAAATTTAAAAAACCATTCTGAAAAAACAATTCTTTGAGTGCCATGGTAGAGAGCATGGTGTGGCAACATATTTCTTACAACTCAAGTCAATGACCTATATGTTTCAATCACTTCATCTTTTGAATAAATCGTTTAAAGAGTTATCGTTGATTGTAACAAAAGTGGATAAAGCCAATCAAGGTCATGGTAGTGAAATCACAAAAAGAAGGAACATTTAGTAACCATCAAAAAGAAAGAAATATATTGCACCGGATGCCTTATTCGTGTCTTCGATAAATATCCAAGCGGCATTATAGATTCTTTGCAAAATTCCATAACAAATTTCATTAAATGGACCAAAATGAGCATAAGTATCAACCTCAGAAATCAAAGTTGATTCGATTCTATTCTCAAGCGAATGCAAACTTCTTCAGCTCGAACTTCTAGATTGAAAGAAACTGTGGGCTCGAGTCCGATGTTGTAAATTTGCTTAACACCTCGCTAGTTAAATCTTCTCGTTTGATTGTAAGGGTTCACCGTCTGGCGGCGGTCAGTATTAGAAACAATTGTCAACTAAAAACTTTTCCTAAAAGTTCAGAAATCAGTATTTCTTGAGAATTAATGTGGTACAAGACCGGGCAAACCTCTATCATTGATAATCCACTAAACTTCTCACAGCAGTGATACATGTGATGTATTTTTGTTTTTTAAATAAAATGTGTTGTGTTATAGGGTTTACAATATGTGTCACAACAACACATAAAGACCTTTTAAGACCTAGGTCCCACAACAACTTGCGTTCTAAGGTTTTGATGAACGCTTTCATTAAACCTCTGCGGATTGAAACCACCTGAGACTATGGATTCCGGCAAACTTCACTTTGTATGCAGTTTGGAAAAAGAAGTCTTTCTGCGATCTGCCAGTATGACAGCGCGGGATCTCAACCGTTTGACTGGTTGCGGTAACCGATTGTCGAGTGGAACTGGGGTAAGAATAAGTTTGAGGCATGATGCTGCTGATTTCATTTGAGCACTGTTGATGACGATATTTGTAAAAAACAACGAGATCAGCAACAGTGCGCCGATGTTGTAGGGAATCGAGTTTTCGATCACCCACAATTCGTATACCTCGCTTTTGAACAGAGTCCAAGAGGGCTAAGATGGAAACAGAAGCACCCCAAACTTGACAACAGTACTCCATACAGGGACGAATATAGGACTTATAAACATGGAGCAATTGGTATGGAGTGAAAACTTCAATCAACTGTGTTTGTCAATCTTTTTCTTTATATTAGCTAAGGGTCAACTAATACCACTAATACATCATCCAACAGTGACTTGAAATTGATCAATTCACTCACCCATATTAGAGGGTTGATATGTCAATATCAATAATCATATCAATAATAATATGTCAATAATGATATCAATAATAATGAACCACAAATTCTAATCTAATCAACAATCTTTAAGTATCTTTCCTATTTAGGTGTTTCCTCAACAATTATTGTCTTCCGCAACTAAAGATCAAAATACTTTTAATTGGATATATTGTGGAATTTAGATTTTTAGAACAAAAATAAAAATATATGTGTAATCCAATCGTATTTCCCACTTACTATTCTAATATGGTTATATTCCATTAATTATTTCAATTAATTTTTATTGTGAAGAATTAGTTGACAGACAATTACAAATAATCATTTTTATTATAGGTCTAAAAAAACGGATAATTTTTCAATTGACAGGTTATACAGCTTAGTTTATTTTTAAATTATATTGAAATTATATTAAGATATACATTATTTAATGTCTAACTTTTTCTTTTAAATTCTTTATAGGTATAAAATTGTTCCCGCTAAACTTGATACAGAAAAAGGAATTGCAGCTAGTCAAGAATTTGATCCTTTTAAAGAAAGAAAGAATGAACATCCTGTAACGTAAGTTTGTTAAAAAAAGATGATGTTAAATTTTTATTTGTGAACGTTTTAGCCTAATGCTGCCTATTATAGACTGACTGACAGCAATAAACAGGTTTATTGTGAAATTTTGTTTTAAATCTAGTTTAGTTTTTGTCAACGATTCGTACTTTTACTTAGCAATGCTTATAAGTATGTAATTGGTACACATTGTCTTGTAATGAACCCTGAATCCGCTAGTGAACCACTAGCAGGAAGCAAACGAAGGGACTGCGTGCCAAGCGAGGCTGTAATTCGAAAAGCTTCAGTCATGTGAATTCGAGTAATAATAACAAAGAGGGAATGTCCAACACAAATGAACAGAATTGCAAGCAAATAAAACGGTATAATCGGAAAGAAGAGAAAACAGACATTCTGACGACCCCAAAGACCGAAGGAACCAAGCTCATCAGACCAACGACAACATAACCACAACGACTACATTAAAACAACTAAATAAATCTAATATAATAACGGATGTAATAAAATGTGTCAGCAATCCTTGAATTTGTTATAGATATAATATCAAAGATAATATCTGATGTAATAACTAATGTCGGCATTCATTGAAATTTGTTAGCAGAAAAACAACTGATGTAACAAAAATGGCGTCGTCTCTTGTTAAAATTTATTAAAGAAAAAAAATATCACAACGAATGTAACAAAATGCCCAATTTCGAAATTTCCAGAAAATGAATAACTCACATGCCACATGATATCCAATCTTATTAATTTTAAATCAAAAATGGTTTTAAACGAAAAAAAACAACAAATCATTAACCAGCCACAAAGGAAACAATGTCTTTTGAATTTTCTTACTTTTCTATTTAATTAATTTATTTACCATTTCATTTATTTATATTTATTTCACTTCACAGAATCCAAAGAAAGTGCAATTATTGCTATCCTGTTCCCTTTCTTCGTAAAACACGAGAGAAGAAATTGCATTTAACCAAAAAAAAACAGATTAAAATATTCACGTCACAATGTTTAAATTAACGAAAATTTCAATTAAGCAACAAACGCCAAAACGTTTTTTTTTCTATTCATTCAATATAACTTGTATGTATTTCGAAATATAACAACAACACAAATTAATGATTGTAATAATGTTCAAACAAAGAACAAAACAATATAATTCCTGCCTTATAGCGTACGGATCACTAAAAACAAATTTTTGCTATCTTTAAAAATATAATCACAATTTATCCAATATTTTCTTTAATACACAAAAACTATAAACAATTTTTTATTGGGTTTTTCTTTTTTTCTTTATAAAACATTTTCCAAATTTCAAAATTATAATCTAATAGAAATCAAAAAAAAATTTATCCATTTATAAACAAAAGCCAAAAAACTAATTAATAAAAAAAGTTACGACGAGCTTAAATTTTTGAAATCTATTCATCTCATTGATTCATATCAATAAATTTTATGAGTCACCAACATCCAAACAGGGCTAACAAATAACACTCTGGACCGGGTGAAGAAAAAAAAGTAAACATAAAAAAACGATCAGTTGTATGTCTAAGATAAGTTGTTTTGACGCATTGGTTCAAGGATAAGATAAATCGCTTTAAACGCGCTGGTTCATGAATAAGATAGAACAATTAAATTTTGCGGTAGAACACTAGATTTAAGCGGTATTTTGCTGGAAAAGACCCAAGCAACCAAAAAGCAAGATAAAACGTGTAGACATACCCTGAGAAGAATATATAAGGTGACAACATAAGACTCCGTACTGTTCTCAGAAGATGATACCATGAGATCAATTACATCCACAAAAACTTCCTAAGCACTCAGACCTGACGGGCATTCACCAATTATGCTAAAGCAAATGCGACTGATCAGCACTTCATACATAACGTATGAACGTATCAATAGCCTGCTGGTTCTTAGCTTGTAGAAAGTCGGCTTCAGTAACGATTTCGCTGCTATCACCGATTCCTAAATTAATGGAGTTTCTTAAGAAGTCTAAATCAATTAAAACAAAACCACCGTAATGTCTTGGTCGCTCAACAAATACCTGTCCACGCTCAACAACTGGATCACCGATAGAGATGTAGAGCTTTCCACGGAAGAATCAACAGCCAGCCTATTCACGACTTTGAACTGTGAAATACAAATAATATTGGATATTTGGGTAGCAAACAGTTCAATTCCTACAATCAGGCCACAAATGGTGCTTGGCGTGGTATTCGATAACATGTTGACATTCTCTTCCCACTCAAAACAGATATGCACCAGGTTAGCTGGGGTAAAGACAAAGACAATTACAACATCATACAATGGAATTCCATCTTAAATTATGCAGCACTTTTCTGGTTGCCGGAACTGTGTCAGACACCAGAAATTTTACCAGTGAAACCGCACAATGATTTGCTAAGTCGTCATTCGTCCTAATAAGTTGCCACAAGAATGACCTCCCATTTATCGAAGTAGTACACACACAATTGCTACCTAGACACATCAGGAATTCCCTGCATAGATCATATAGACCTGATAACATCGTCAGGAAGAGACAACTTTGCACATAAAGCCAACGCGATAAAGATGTACAAATAAATTATAGTACTTTGATGGTCGGCCACCCGCGGTGGATTCGCCAGAAAGGCCTTTCCAAATCAAACCTAGACAGATTAGACAACAGCATTACGGATTAGTGACCTAGTTGTAAGTTAGGACCACATGAATATAGCAGCCGCCATTTTGTGGTTGACCATAATGATAAAACTTCCAGGTTGGTAAAATTCTTTTGGCATTTAAAAGTACAAGTACGCTACAAAAACAAAACTTTGTATTTTTTATTTGCTTGACTTTCATCTGCAGTTGACTGGCTTAAGATTTTTAGTTTGTATTCTCAGCTAAATCTATTCATGATCGAATACTATAAGTGGAAAGGATTCCTGTAAATAAGTGATCCATGAATTAAAACCCAGCAATATATGTAGTGGTTTACATACTTCTTAGTCAATTGATTTGGAATTTCTAGTACTTCCATTTCATAGAGACTATGAAGTCGACACTCATATAATTGTGCCTTGACGTCAGAATACTTCACGATACTCTCCAATTACGAACTATTTTTGGCATAACTAGGAAAGTCCAATGGGAAAGTGGGAAAGCCTGCACCAAGCAACTCAACCACGTTTGCGATTTTTACTGCTCTAAAATCCCCAGCCTCCATTCATTTTACTACAGAAATTGTCTATTTTAACTAGTTTAGAATGATACCCGATCTTTACCGACGATTGTGACGTTACAACCACAAAACCTTACTAAACGCATTGTTGTAAACTTTCAGGTTATAGAATTTACATTTTGAAAAAGTTGTCTGTACTAGATACATCATGACAAAACCTTAAAACCTACGCAATATTTTTAACTTTTCTTTGTTTCTCTAATAACAAATATGTTTTTTTTATTTACAGAGATAATGAAACCTTTACACATCTACTAAAAGCTTCACTAGGATCTGGTATCCTTACAATGCCAGTCGCCTTTATGTATTCTGGATTAATAACTGGCATTTTTTCAACAATCGTTACTGCTATTATCTGTACGCATTGTAGTTATGTTTTAGTAAAATGTGCTCACACACTATATCGTAGAACGAAAACAACACAGATGAATTTTTCTGAAGTAGCGGAAGTTGCATTTAGTCAAGGTCCACCTTGGGCGAGAAAATTTTCAAAAATAGCAAAATGGTCGATTTTAGTTAATTTATTTGTAACATATTTTGGTACATGTTCCGTATATACAGTTATAGTTGTTCAAAATTTCAAACAAGTTATCGATTATCATTTCAATACTGTACTTGATATACGAATGTGCATCGCAGTTCTATTAATTCCGCTAATCCTACTTTCATGGGTACCTAATCTTAAATATTTGGCTCCATTTTCCATGATTGCTAATGTATTTATGGGAGTTGGTTTGGGTATCACGTTTTATTATTTATTAACTGGTTTACCTCCACTATCGTCAGATAACTTTACTGCTCCGTTAATTGGACTACCACCATCAATAGCAATTGTTATTTTTGCAATGGAAGCAATTGGTGTTGTGATGCCACTTGAAAATCAAATGAAAACACCACAAAACTTTGTAGGAGTTTTTGGTGTACTCAACCGAGGAATGGGATGTGTAACAATCGTTTATATATTATTAGGATTTTTGGGCTACGCACGTTACGGTGCCGAAACAAAAGGAAGCATTACACTAAATTTACCGGTTGAAGAAATTCCAGCACAATCCGTTAAAATTTTAGTTGGTCTAGCTGTCTTCCTTACATTTGGATTACAATTTTACGTTTGTGTTGAAATTGGTTGGAATGCGGTGAAAGATAAATTTACAAAACGACCAATGCTTGTCAATTATGTTATGAGAACTGTTTTAGTCACAGCATGTGTGCTTTTAGCAGTTGCTGTTCCAACAATATCACCGTTTGTCGGTTTAATTGGAGCTTTCTGTTTCTCACTTCTTGGACTGTTGATACCTGTAAGTATTTGTTTTTCGATTTAATTCGATTAAAATGAATTTATTTTTCACATATTTTGTTACAGATTTTAATTGAAACTATAACATATTGGGATGAAGGATTTGGTCTATTCTATTGGGTGATTTGGAAGAATGTATTTATTACTATTTTTGGTATCATGGCACTTGTATTCGGTTCCAAGAGCTCTATTGAAGAAATAATTTTAATGTATTCTTAATTTTTGAGATATTTAATTAATTTCTTTTAATGGAAATTTATTTTGAAAATAATGTGGTTAGATTGCATATTGCAACGATTGAAACGTTTGTTTAAACAAAATTAACTCTGTACAATCATCCCCGGATAGTTGATAATTGATATTAGTTTACATCCTTCCATTCTTTTAGGTTTTTATAAGTAGATCCACGCTTAAAAGTTTGTTTGGTTGTACAGATTTTTTTTTACTGAATATACAAAACGTCAAAAGCCACATTTTAAGGTTTCATCAGTTATAGGAATATAAACAATAAATTGAATAGGGATTTTTTGTTATATTGCAAATAAAAATATAATATTTTCATATTATTTTTGCAGATATGCAAAACGTAAAAAAAATTTGTTTTTTAATAATCGTAATTTGCTGCTCTAATAAGTTTTTTTTCATTAATCTGTAAACATAATCGCAGTTCTGTGATTTTAGGTTTTGTTGAAAAAAAAACGAAAAAAAATGTTTAATAATTTATAAATAATATTATAAAAGAAAAAAAGCTAATTTTTTAAAGTAATAATAAGTTCCTCTATGTATTTTTCGCTTTCAATTTATAATGAATATAATTAGATTATGTTAATTTATGAATTGTAAAACGTTTGTTTGTTACGAGATTTATAATATTAGTTTTTATTTATTTATTTAAATATATTGTAAATTTGAGAATTTTATGCTTAAAAACTTTTGGTATTAAAAATAAAACTAAGGTATTTTGTTCTTTGAAAATGTTTATGGAATATTTTAAGTTATTACTTACAGGTCATTCTTTTCTAGAAGGTAGTTCACACAAGGAAGAAATGTAAAAAAACCTTAAGAAGCTAAGACAAAGGTCCCAGAAACTTCTAAACATTGCTTGGAAAACGCGTGATGAAGCGTAAATCATGGAAATGGCCTTACGAAAAGTGCTGAGTCTATTTAGGTAATCACAGCTGGTGCTGCACTAATGAGGACCTTAAAAATTAATCCTTTACTTATTAATCCGAGACTGGATAATTTAAGATTATCCAACGATACTAACACTTCTTCAAAGGAAGAGATCTATATGGCATTCCTTCAACACCATTTTCCTGGTTGCTTATTTGGGGAGAGTCCTAAGAAGATTAACTTGAACAATTGGGAAAAAACCTAACCAAATGGACTGGATCATGGCAAATATAGTATCCCCTGAGGCCCGCCCAAATGTTTTGTGCTGCCATTTACACTTGACGAATACTGCACAGTCATTTATGGCAGAAGTATTCGCCATAAATGCAACGAGTAATGGAGCTTTATTGGTGTGGCAAGGTCATTAATATTTAAACTGATAGCCAGGCTGATCTAAAAGCTCGGGGAAACTAAATGAAACAAAAATGCTCTAGGTACTTGATATACAATTGCTAATAAGCTTGTAAAGAGTTCGCAGCGAGACTTATGGTACCTGAATCAGAAATTGGTATATCGAAAGACAGAATATGTTCTATAGTCGAACAGGTTCTTCATCGATTCGTGTAACTCCTATTGAAGGAACACAGAAGATTGCAAGGTCGTCAAGATGTTCACACGAGCGATCCGAAAAACCAACAGATTTCTGTTAAATTTTAACCCGGCCAGATTGTAGAATAATGATGACACTACTAACAGATCATCATCATTTGAATAATCACATGGCTAGGCTTGGAGTAGGAAATTATCTACCATACCACTTTTGTGTTGAAGAGAATGAAACCGTTCCTCACATTGTGGAAGAATATTTGGCTCTCTCAGGTCTCCAAACCAGTATGTAGGATCAAGCTATCTAAGGATAGAAGATTTTGGCAAAGCAGACCATTCAAGGCTATTGGCTTTTTAAAAAGATCTTCAGCTCTTGAACTTGTAGATAGCGTAAAGAAATTATAATTATGACAACATATGGACCAGCTCTTCCTTTTCACCACCAAAAGATATAATATGATTGCTGAATAGAGTAGAAAATCAGGAAATGCTGCACATAATTCGGGTAAAGAATTAGAATCTCAGTTTTTATTTCGGACACTATCCTTCTGTCTCTCGTCTCTAGCTCTTGAAATTGATACCTCAGATCAGTTGCGCTTTATACCTTTAGGTATTTCATCTGTTGTAAGTCTGCATATTTAAGCCTATACTACGGTATGCTACTGCTTCGGCAGTACCTTTAGTCAGGGCTTACTTATTTAGTTTAGTTTGTTTATTTTCTCTATCCAGAATCGAGATCCAGCTTATCTGTAAAATAAGTGGTAGAATTCAGTCGGGACGGGATATACAAATCGTTTCATTTAACAGAATTAATGAAATTAATTAATTTGCTTATACAAATTTAACTAACTGTAATAGGACAAAAAGAAATTAAAATACTTTTGTTCCATATGATACTTAGTGCTCAACGGAAAGGGAACAGAGCACTCAAAAAATGTAATTCGGCTACTTAGGTAGTGTTACGTTCGGAAATTAATCATGTAACTAGAATTGATAAATGAACTTGATATAAGCCGTGTTCGATTTGACTGAAGCAATTGAAGCAACTGAGAAATTCAATGCAATTGTTGTTGTTTTTTCAGTTGTTTCAGTCAAATCAAACGCACCTTTAGTAACAACGGTGAGCAAATGCGGCTCTTCCTCGAGAAAACTGCGTCTCTCATTGAAAAATGATATCGAATTATATATTTCAGAATTTTTTTCCGCAGGATTTTTGATTACAGAATTTTTTTCGCTGAAGTTTTTTAAGAAATTTTCTTGTTGCAGGTGTATTTTCTTAAGAGTTGAAATTTTATCTTTGCCAAAAAAAAAATAAAAAAATTTTCTCTTGTTTTTTTATTTCACATTTTACTTCTCTTCAAAATTATGTTATGCCCCTTCTTTAAAGAACGAGAGAAAAGCAAGCAAAACAAAAATTATTTGTCAGATTTTTACCAAACCATTTATTTGTGATATTATTGAAGATGGATTTTCAATTTCTGAAATCATACTTGTTGCAAAAGCAGTTCTAAAACTGGAGTTATTAGAGATGAAAGAAGATCAGACTTTGCAAATGCGGCACAAAGCACTTTTTAATTGAATTTTGGAAACTCGTGCAAAATCAAAATATCCACACCTAAAACAATCTGCTGGCCGTCTAATTTCAATTTTTGGTACAACATATTATTGCTGTGAATTTTTGTACTCCACAATGAAGTTCGTGAACTCGAGAAATCGTTCACAGTTGACCAATCAGCATTTTACAGAATTGTTCGAACTTTAACAAATTATGCCCCAAATTTCAAAGATTTAACCAAAAATGTTCGTGTTATATAAGTCTTCGCCCTTAGGTATGTAATCATGTTAATGAAACAAATAAAATTGTGTGCTTAAATACTGTGGTGGCTCTTTAAAATATAAAAAAAACGAAAAATGGCTCTCATTGTCTCCATGCGTGCCTACCCTTGATATAGTAAATACGAACATATAGTGACAGATAAATCTAAAATTTATTGTTCATAAAACAACTCTAATATTGATGTGTGAGCTCAGCAAAAGTGTACAAACGGTATACTCTCATGTGCGTGTGTGTTTTACAGACCACACTATTTAATCAAAGATTTATGAATTTAGCAAACATTCAGGCGATGGAAAATAATCTTCTTTATCATTCGTATTTAAGAGTTACATCTTAACTAGTGAATTAAATCAAAAAATTTACAATCTAAGCTGGGCATTCACATACAACAGAAACAGAAACTGAAAACTATTCAAAATTCGAAACTCTATTATCAAAATTTAAAATAATAATTAGTATAGTCATGTGACAGTTTCTGGAACAGAAACAATTAAATTTTAATTGTTTCTGTTTCAAACAAAACAGACGAATTTTCAGTTTCTGTTCCAGTTTCTAAATTCGGTTTCTGTTTCAGTTGCTGTCAAATTTGTATGAAATTCAGTTTCGGTTTCTGTTGTATGTGAATGCACGGCTTTATTAGTGACTAAACCAGTCAACTGTAAGTATTCTGTTAGTGAAGAAACCAGTAAAATATAAGTAAAAATAAGAATGCAGAAAGCGAGAATTACGGAATGGAAGCGCTACGACGTTCATACACTCAGGTAAATGCAACTAAGAATGAAAACTATTACGTCTGTTAAAATGTGAAATAATAACATCACATTAAGTATGGGCCTCACACACCTGCAACTTGCAAGCATGCTTGACTAGCATAGCACAGCTGTCAGATATGCTTGTATAGTTGCAAAAATGCTTTTATATTGAGTTGACATACATCAAGCATAGTTTTCAAAATTTATAAACTTACAAATTTTATATTCCCGGTTGGTCACGTAATTGTTTTAAATTTTTAAAAACAAATGACATTTAAAAAAAATAAACAAGCTGACAATCATAACAATACACACATAATCAAACTTATGCTTGCAGAGAAAAATCAAACATGTTTGATATTTGGTCAATCATTTTTGAAAGTTTTTACAAGCCGTCAATCACTACCAAATATAGCAAGATTTCAATGGGATACCGGGTGGGGAACATAGTAACAGACATAAATAGTAACAGAAGTGAGTTTTTTCCATCACCTATAGCCAACTGAAAAGTCACTAGCCTAATAGAGCAAAAGGACACATTTTGATACACAATTAATAAATAAAGGAGCTAATAGAAAAAGCTTTACAGTTGTGTGAATATATCAAGGCGACATCGGAGGCAGTTCGATTGCCGAAGGCAATGGTTGAGGCAGAATTAATTTTTATTTTAAAATAGGAGATCATAGATGTTGAACGGAACCGGATTGATGTTCTTCTTGAAAAACACCGTTTGAATGGAGGAGGTGAGCACTTGGAATAATATCAATCCATGGTCAAGGAATTGATGTTTTTTATGATTTATTTGAACGTGCTTGGGACACTAAATATTAAATATATCTTACTTAGTTCACTCTGTGAATATTCGAGGATATCATGTCAACTAGAAAAGAAACGAATTTAAGAAAATGAAGCGAATAAGGATATGAAACAGTAAGGCTAATTTAAATGTTTGAGGGTTAAGTTCGGTGGGAAAATCGGAGATGGCAATACATTCTACAATTTAACCACTCTATTGAAATAATGATTCTGAAAAGGTCAGACGTTATCAGATAGTTTGTGGATGACTCAAAAACCGAAGTGGGTTCTGGGGAAAAGTTAGCAAATACTTTAGTCTAAAGTCTAAGCCAACAGTTTTTTAAGTTGCGTATCTTCAAGAGAGAAATTTTACTTTAAATATTGTAAAGATACTGCCTTATACTGGATCACTGCACTGGTAATTACGAAGTCGTCCGTCTAACTGATTAGGTTCAATCATAACATAAGAATGAGAGTTGAAACAATGAGTAAATGGTCTAATATCTTGATTAATACTAAGAGTTAGACACAAATTAAACAATAAAATGAGAATATCTAGATTGAATTAAAGAAACTTAAGAATATTGACAAGGATACTGCAGACTTAAGAAACATCTCAATTGTACATTAAGAGTTAACAGGATACGAATTTGTCTATAGGCGAAAAATCTGCCAAAACAACACATTAAAAATTAAACATCGCTGATCTACTAGCGATGGGATAGTCTGAGAGTGAACTGTATAGACGGCAGGAAGCTTCAGTTATTGAATCCTCTACATATTCTGAGATACCTTAAGGAATTAAGATTGTGACAGAAGAGTTATAATTTTTATGGTTATATTGATTGGTTAATTTCATATTTTTGACTTAAAATTATTCAATTCGATTGGAGCAATTTAGTCAAAGAAATTTCAAAATTATTAACAATAAATAAAGATCATTTAAAAAAAATATATATGTATTAAAGTTTTGTCGAACATGATTCATTGAATGAGTCATTACAATTATTTCGTGTAATTAATTGATGTTTTTTATCAATTTGTACAAAATGCGTTGGAATAAGACCACGCCCCTTAACATTTGTTTGACCACGATACTTACACGCAATTCCAAATGATTCTAAAACAGCAGCTGACTCAGAAGTAACTTGAATTTGTCCACCAACACCAGTTGACTCCATTCGTGATGCCATATTTACCGTATTACCCCATACATCATAAAGTGGCTTATTCGAACCAATAACACCAGCCATAACTTCGCCATTTGAAATGCCAACACGTAATAGACCTGGATCGTATTGTTTAAAATAATCTAAATTACTCTTAGCTAAAACTTTCATTAGATCAAGCGCGAATTGAACCAAAATACAAACAACATTTGATGAAAATCTTGAACTGTGTTTCATAGGTTTAGTCACTCTCATGTTGTTTATAACTATCGGTTTGCCTGATATGTTGTTTACTGAATGATTACAACTTCGACGTCCATTTAAAGTTAGTGAGTTTCTATTCAACTGTAGAGATCCTGATGAACTTAATCGGTCAGGATCAAGACCACAAGCCACCATATAAGTCCATCCGGCTACTTTAATTTTTTCTATTTTTACATGTGTTGCATGTGAAAGAAGCTGCAAGAAATACCTTATAAATAAGACGTTACCAGGAAGAAAACTTGAAGAAAATATACTTACAACTTCATCAAAATCACAGATTAATTGATTTAAAATACTCAAACTTTTAGCATCTGAATAATTGTTATAATTTGTGATTGTTGCAAACATTATAGCAACGTTCTCATATTTTTCATGATAAAATCCATCCCCTTGTTGATGGGTCATGTAAAGATCAGCAACGTGTAATGGCAAAATGTTTTGTAATAAAATTGAGTTCGAGGCTTTTGTTACTTCTGCTTCATTCTGTTTTTCAATTAATTGTTGTTTCCATCTTTAAACATATAATTAATAAAAATTAGAAAATTTTATTTTATGGATCATAAGTTTCAAATCAAAATCCAAACTAACCCAAAATCGACACGTGACATATATTCGGTTTGTCGATTGATAAAATGAAAAATTAAAGCTGTTGCAACGATATTTACGAAATGTGCAATATTTGACGGTATTGCCGGATTGGTTGTTATGGTTTCATTAAAAACTGAATATCTCAAACTAAAAATTATCCATCCGTAAAATCCTGTTATCAAGAATCCAACCACAAACTTAAAAATGAAATGAATTTTTGAAAATATAAAAATCGTACATAACACCAGCGTTAAACAATTGGTCGTTGCCTGTGAAAAAAATAAAATAAAATATGAAAAAAATTAAAACTAACAAAATATTAAATAAATACCGACCCATGAATTCACAAATCGTGTAAAGTCATTTGTTGTTAACTAAAAATTGTAAAATATTTAATTTTAGCAAAATGTTATGAATGCAATATAAATACCAAATTTAGCAGTGTACAAGTTAGAAGCGAAAGGTTGATCAGTAGAAACGTTAAATATCTCATCATAGTATTTTCGGAAAATATCAGAGAGATTTTGTAAAATATTTGAAAAAATTTTTTAGTTGGAGCATTTAGAAGAGTTAAGTCTTCTTCATTTTGAGTTTGCCACATCAGCCAAATCTTTTTAAACCATATTGTAGGAATGATTGTAAGATTGACAATCAATGATGCAATTGCTACAACCCAGAAAACTGAATTAGTTCTGAAAAATAAATAAGGTTACTTTTTATTATACGTTCAACGTATTGTAAAAATAATAATATATGTCTGTGTACTGTGTACTGATTCAATTAAATCTATTTGCTTTGGAATGCCTAGTTCATTTAGAATCCGTTGGCTAATGTCTATAGCTCTACCTGCAAAATCTCTCGTAAAAGTGTTCTCTAAAAGCTGATAATAAATTATCCAATAAAAATTTGGTCCTTCGAGCCGGATAATAAATTCAATCCACAATTCCATATTCAATACAAAACTAATTTTTTCCATACATAACAACATTCTCATCCTTAAAAGAATATTTTCCAATTTAAATTCATACACCAACAAATTATTTATTTATTCACATTTTGATGAGATAATATTTAGATTTCTTTGTTTGTAATGAATTTAACATAATTAATTTAAAGTTTTTCATAAATCTCAGTTTATATGTCATTCGTCAAGATTTGTGACAACTCATTTCTCTGGATTTCAAAAGGCACAGGTTAATCCTTTTCCTATTTTGCAAGTTTTAGCTATATACTTTTGTCCAAAAAAAAAATTGAAAAAGATGCTGCAAAGAATGGTGCAAAGACGTGAAATGCAAAAGCTGTGCAAAGATGTGATCGATATTACTTCGGTCTGAAAGACCTAAGTATTACATTCATGAGCCAAAAGCGAAATTCTTACCCCCACTTTTTTTGGCATTTCTCGACGTTTTAGGACCTACTGATTCTAAAAAAGCAAAAAAAAATGTATGTCTGCCGTCCGGCCGTCATTACCACCGCTGCAGGGAAAGCCGCTGGAGGGATTTCAAAAATTTTTTTTCTAAAATTAGGTATACTCAAGGGACAGGTCCAAGAGGACGCTGTACTCGATAACTGTACGGGAAGTGTGTCAAAAAAACCATTAAGTGTGTCAAAAACAGCAAGTTTTCGTATTTTTGGCTTAAAAAACGTTCATTTTAAGTGATTACGAGTAGGAACAGTGAATTTGGAGAAAACTTGATGGTAGGGATTGGAATGTGAGATCAAAAACTAGATTATTGCATTATATGTTTGTCAAAAAAATGTTATCAAGTGTGTCAAAAGAGAGATTTTTATTTATTTTTTTACCCAATTTTTTGGAAAAAAATAAAATTAATTATTTGTTTGAATCTTATTATTATTATTGAGAATTATGGCATTATAAGTTTGTCAAAAAAATGTTGTCAAGGGTGTCAAAAAATGATTTCATTTATTGTTTTAGCCAATTTGACGTAAGTGTAATTGCAGATGAAATTGGACATTGAAATTTTTGAGTTTGTTATAGTTTTTGAAATATTTTTGGAATTTTGAAAAAAGTTTGTATTTTTGATTTTGTAATAATAAGAATCTCCTTCCAATCTACCCCAGACGATTGTTTCGGTATTAAGTGGCAGCTTTTCGCTATTATTCATCTCATACTTGATTCTGCACCATTCTTCTGAAGAGTCAACTCCACGGTAACATACTTGAGTACACCATTTCCAGTGTCTATTACAAATCCATTTGGATCCATTTCGATGTTCATGCCCAGAATTACATCATCAACAATGTCTGCCGCTAGTACTTGATGCTGAAAGTTAAGGTGACCATATTTTCAAAAATGAAAAAGAGGACAAAATGTTACAAAATTTTTTCCATATGTATTTTAAAGCGCCCTACAGACGATCCAACTTTTCGGAGACCAAATTTGATGTTATCTCCAGACTATCCAACTTAACATCCGACTTTGACAATTCGTTTTTGGTTTTTGATTAACAAATTCAATTTATTAATTCATATATATACCAAAATACCTTTTAAAATTTTTTTGTTTCTCATTCTATGAAATTTCTTACACAATTGAATTAAAATCGTCCGACAATATAAACACCAATCGTTTGTTTGGTTGTTTTTACGGTCGGATGGAATTTCCACTTAATTTTATCGGAAAGACATGCATACACACTATCCGATTTTACATTTAATCCAACCAAATCTGTCCGACCGTCGGATCGTCGGTACGGCGCTTAATACTAATTTCCAAATATCATTCACAATTGAAAAGCAACGCTCTACAGCTGCATTTGTACCCGGCAGTGAAAAACAATACTGCATCACTTTTACGATTTCAGTCAATGAAATCTTGGCCTTATAAAAGTGTGCAAAAATTTCTACCCATCGTTCATCATATTCTACATTATGGCCCTTCCATTCAGCAATTACAATATATATTTATTTTTTGGATCTCATCAAATATAATTGATTCATTTATCGGAATCATATGGAGTCTAATGACACTGGAAAAATTCAAATTGTCATCGCCTCAAAGGCGTAATTGATAGTGAGTCTGTCTAAGGATTCGAGCCAGGTACTGACGAGGAAGGTTTGAATTCATCCAAAACACGAAAAATGTGAAGTGGTGTTTTTTTCTGAGAAACTTTAAACCATACCTTTGAATTGAAAAAATTCCAATTACTTCTTAACTTACTTGAGTTTAATTGATCTCAAAAATCCCCAATAAATTTAAATTCCCTTAATGTAGTCTAATATTGATGCATTTAGAACTACGAATTGACCAAGTGTCAGCCATTGATTTCACATTGATTGGAAACAATCAATAACGACTATACAAACGTGACTTAGGATGTTAATTAGAATAGAAATGTTCCCCATTCTATGAATTCACACAGAGTATTGTCTAGAAATTTAATGCAAAATATCCCATATTTTAGAATGTTTTTTGTTTTGTAATTTTATTACTTTTAAGAGGAATTGTTGAAAACTTAAATTACCAATAACCAGAAAAGAGGACAAAAGATTCAAAAACTAAAATAAGAGGACAAAAAGAGGACAAGTTTTCTAAAGATGACAGTCTGCCAAAAAAGAGGACTGTCCTCTTCAAAAGAGGACGGATGGTCACCTTATGAAAGTGCATACTCCCTATTCTTATTTCAGAAATCTTGCTTCCCTGATAGTTGCACTTTCCCATGTTGCTGTTTGTATCCGATATTTTTCTGCTGGTTGTAATTCTCCTTTTACTAAATCTGTACGGACGATTGAGCGATTGTGTGCGTCGCTCCAGTATCTAGTGTAATCACACAGATCTTGTCATCAATTTCAGCTCCAATCGTTAAGCTGTTACCATTCCTTGCGATTCTTGAAGTAGGGATGGAGATTATGGGGCATTTGGTTGTGAGAGCCAGCTTCCGTTTCTTAAAGCTGACTCGTTTTAGTTTAACTGTTTCTACACTATTTTATCTTCCTCTCTCGCTTGAGTCCCTTCTTCAGATGATCTTCTCATTGGTCATGTAAATCTTCCTCGTTTTCGTTTGACCTCTCTTTATTCTCGAGATATGTGACCCGGCTTGCCACACACCCAACATCTTATTCTGCTTTTGAATTCTCCTGATCTTCTTTGAGTCCTGAAAATATCCTCTTCTTTCATTTCTACACGGCGTACTTTGATTTATGGTTTCACAATTGCTTGTGCTGTCTTACTAGTCAATGCACACGCTATTGTTTCAGCAAATGTAGCTTTAGGTGTTAACATAGCTGAACTCCGTGTCTCAGGATCTCTAATGTCGTCGATGAATGCATCTATTTTCATTCTTTCCATATAGTCTGGAGATGTATTTCCATGTGCCATAGTACCAACCGCTCAATGCAGTCGAAAACTCCTGAAGTCTTTCTCCAACTCGTTGTTAGCGACCCTTCAACTCAATTCTGTATATCTCCGGCTTGTGGTCACTGTTATATTTGCAATCTAAAGTCTTCATGATCTCATTGTAGCTCCTTCGATCTTGTTCTGGAACTGCTTGTATTGTTTCTGCTACGATGTGTTTCATTCCAATTATTTTGCAGCTGCTGATTCGAATTGGAATTTAAAAATTCCAAATGATGCTATTCCATCATATAGTGAAGGTTTAAGCTTCATGCCTTGTATCTGTTGAACTGGATGCAATGTTTTGGAAATGATTTCCACATCTAAAAGCCTTCTTTCTACTTCTCCTTTAAAGTAGTCCACTTTGATGGTACTTGTTCGACTTTCTCATCCACAATTTTCTTTGCTTCAACACGACTTGTTCAGCCCGATTGATTTGACGGTTCAGCAAATCAATCGTTCAGCCCGATTGATTTGCTGAACTCAATCCGGCTACTTCCATAGTTTGTATTAATCGTTCTTTCAACTCATTCTTAATGCCTACTGTTGAAAGATTCCGCTTCTCAAATTCTCTCTTTAGATCTTGAACTTTCAAATCGTTTAAACCCATCTTATTTCCCAATCCCACTTCTGACACCAGTTGTAACGTTTCTTGCCCGAGTTACTAATAGTTGGTTCGATCACTAAATCAGGAAATTAAAACTCAATGGATTTTCTAAACGTTATAATGTTTATTCGTTCAAGATTTTATTTCTTATAAAAATATTTCTCCTGCCCCTTAATTATTCTTGAATTCACAAAAATTCCTCATTTATAATAATTTATCACAATTATCTTATTCAACTTGTACCACTTTTATCTTTTGAATCACTTTTATATTTTCAAAACGACTAACTCGACTGATAATTTTATACTGATCCTATCCTCTACCATAACCTCTTATATATACCATAAAAAGCAATCCCGATATTTCTACCAAATTCTAGAACACAACCTTTTTTTTCTTCTCTTAACAACAGAATAATACGATCTTTTATTTTCATTTTCTATTTTTATTGGATATTTCCGGTTGCGTATTAAATTACAACAAATATTTCCGGTTGCGTATTAAATTACTTTGTTTTTGTTATCTTCATTCAGGCGTTTTTATATTCTTTTATAGTGGAACTATTTTCTCTAAAGAGTATTTTTCTAGAATTATGTTCTTTTGGATGTCGAACTATATAATTGTCACAATATCATACTTACAGTCCGTTTAAGATTTGAATCGTAAATATTGCTAAAAATATAATGAATGCCACCGCTGCGCTATATTTAAACAATACGTCTTTTTCTTTCAAATAATCGATCTCTAAAATCCAATTTTTACTAAAGAATAAAAAAATCGGAGAAATTTTTACAAAAATATTTTGTTTCGTATCTTCTCGAGACAACTGTGCACTTATTCTCATTTTCTGTTTTTCGAATAATTTATGAAATCTACAATGAAACAAATAATAATTAATTTTCATTCGATATAGATAAAATTAATACAATAGCTCTTACTGTAATCGTCCAACTGGCATTCGTTCCAATTCTATTTCCATTTCAGCATTTGTTTTTGTAACAATTTCTTTATACTGTGCCATCGAATTTTCCATAAAATTTCGTCGTGGTGATATTTCAGTTGGTTTTGATTTTCGTTTTCGTTTTATTAAACTCGATATTCCGTGTGAAACTCGACGGTTTGAGATCTCATCTTGATTTAGTAACTGTCAAAAAATAATCGAAGATATAGTTAGCATACAAGTAAAACGTTTTGAAAATTACTGCTATAGCAATATATTGCTATAGCACTTAACATATTGAGCTAAAAAATTGATTTAACAATAACATACCGAATAATTTAGTTGATCAGGTGATATTAAAAAAGTTTCAATATTATTTTGTTTTAGAATTATATCTTCTTTCGCTTTTCGTGTTCCTGGTTCGTACATATACTCATCGTCCAACAATTCTAATGTTTGTCTTGTTACATGTACTTTTCCTGGAACACCTGTAGATTCCATACGATTAGCAATATCAACATCTTTTGACCATATATCGTACTGCCATTTACATGCTCCAATAACTCCACCAATAATATCACCCGAATGTATACCAATTCTCATATCAATATTTAAATTTCTTCGATTTCGAACATCTTTAATATCTTTGATCATTCGTAATCCTAAGTTTACACAACTTTTTGCATGTTTCGGATTTTTATTCGGAACACCAGATACACAATAGTAGCAGTCTCCTAAAAATTTGATTCGAAGAACATTGTAGTCGGAAGATGCTTGATCAAATTTGACGAAGAGCTCATGTAGAATTTCCACTAAATTCTCAACCGGCAATTGTGTGGTGATAAAAGTATAATTCACAACATCTGCGTATAAAACTGACACATTTTTGTGTTCTTCTACATAATACTTACTTAGGAAAATTAATTGAAAAATATTAAGACGTTATAAAAGTTTTTTTAAAATTTTCAATATATCTATACCTAATTGCTCCTCCGTGAGAGTAACTCAAAGGTGGTTCCGGGGCTATACTGTAATTTGAAATTAAATATAAAATAATCATAAAACAATTTAAAAGCATAAGCTAACCTCTGTGCTGTTCCGTTTTGAATAGGTTCCACTTTTTTTTTATTTTTCTCATTTTGTCGTAACTTTTTAATCACCTCGCGAATATCATGTTCTAATGCAACAGCGGTATGCTCTGGCAAAATACTATGAAGAAGATCTTTCTATGTAAAAAGAATGTGTGTTGGTAGTTTGTATATCATAATTATTTTGAATAATCACCTCTTGATTTTGAGCTAATTTTAATAATAAATTTCCTTGAACACATTCACGACGATCTAAAAATGTTCGACGAATCGCTATTTCATTTGTAAATCGATGAAATATTCCAATTATGTTTAAACATAATAGTAGAAGACCTTCGGAAACTACCTAGCCAGAAAATGAGATAATTATTTAATGATCAAGGTACACGTTAAAATCGATGTCTATGTCAAGGCCAAGATAAAAAAAATGGAGGGACTAAAATCTCAAAGCTTTGAGGTATCAAGTATTTGGTCAGTGTTAAGGGATTTTATATAGGATTTAGTCGAAAGCTTTTACGGGAACCATGTTTTTGAGGGGTTTTTGGGTGTGTAACTATAGTAGAATTTTTTGCCAGCGAATTTTTGACAGATAGGAAGTAGCAAGAGATAAAAGATGAGACAAAAAGTAAAACAGAGATGTATTATTCATTTTGGGATAAATTTGTTTTCAAATTATATTAGTTAAATTTCTACTTCTAGTTCGTCCCATTTGTTTGTTGTGATATTTGTTTCCATAGGCGTCGTTATTTTTATTATAATTATTTTTAATTATCAAAATTTTGTTACATTGCCTACAAAATCATTAATATTTTAGTTTTTGGTTTTCTATTATAATTGGTTGAATTTCAATAGTAATTTATTAATTTTATGCGTTTTTTTTGTCCATTTCAATGGGACCCCAATAGTTTTTTTTAATATTTTAATGGAGACACTGAATGTGTAAACAATATGCGCATGTGCAAACAATATGCGCATAACAAACAAATTTCTTGTTCGCTGGCAAAAAAAATTCTACTATACCTTATTTTTTTACGTTTCAAAATACTTAGGACCTAAATCGTCGATAAAAGCCAATACAAAAATCACATTAAAGTCAAAGTAAAAGTCAATTAGAAGTTTTAATAATTATTTTGTATTATTTCGTAAAATAATTACTTCTTGAATAACATCCTCATTTAATCGATATGTAATCATTGCCATTACGATCAAGTAACAAATTGATGAAAACATTCCCATAATCACCGCGTGGTAGTTATCAGACAGCGGGAGAAAAATGTAAATGGCGAAGACGACATAATTTCCATATGCCGGTTTTAACGCTGGCCTTATGAATGTAACAGCTGCGTGATAAATAGGTATGGCTAAGTCTGAAAAAAAAATAACGAAACATTTCTTTATGTTAAAAAAAGTAATTCATTCATACCTGTTAAAATAATAACGGTTATAGCCACGTACGAGATAATATATAATAACCAATAATTTTTTTGAGTTTTGAAAGCAACGGCAAGCAGGAAAACTATGCTTATAATACTTATTAAATATGAGTAAAAATCAGGGGTTATCATAACAGCATCCTAAAATGATTTAATTTAGTTTATTATGATGTTACGTGTTATAGTTTTTTTATTTCACACCACTATACCTCTTGTGTTGCAACTAATAGTATTATGTGTCCAATTCCAACAGCCAAATGAATTAATAAAAAAAGTGAAAGAGTACTTTTTTGGAGACGTTCCACATAACGATTATAGAAACCTTCCAGTTCTAAGTTTTCACATTCTCTCTATTCAAAATATAAAACACAACAAATTCAATTCACTATCAAAATTAATCTAATTTCTATTAAGGGCAGTAACAATTTTTAATCGCACGACAATATTTTTGATCGTACGACAAAAATAATATTTTAAACATTGTTCTATTTTTGCTTAAAGATATAAAACATAACCTAGAAAATTACTCTTGTCACTTGCAGTACTTTAGAAAAATGAATTTTAAAAGTAAGTTTTATTTATAATTAATTTATTTCTGTTTATTTAATCTATTTGGTTAAACAATTAAATTGTAATTAAATAATTGGCAATAAATTAATTTATAATTAATAAGTTAAAAATATGAGAATTTATCACCTGTCAAGGGAATTAGTTTAGACAACTTTTTATCAACTAATGATAGCACATTTTGTAATTCGTTATGCTATTTTTTATGTTTTATTCCATATACGTCGATTGTTTTTATTTATGGTGAATTTGTGGTTGTTAACATTATTGAATCGAAAGCAAAAGTTTCTCGTCAGTTCGTCATCACTAAGGGATCTCTTGGTAACATCAGTTTGCTAGCTATATTTCAAAAATACGTTTCACTTCGTCCTTCCAAAACACTACATCGACGATTTTTTGTTGGTTATCGCACAGGAAAGTGTATAAGTCAACCTGTTGGTATAAATACCTTCGGAGCTATTTCGAAGAAGCTTGCCGAATTTTTGGGATTATCAAGTCCTGCATTGTACACGGGACACTGCTTCCGTAGAAGTGGTGCCACGTTGCTGGCGGATTCGGGTGCGCATTTGTCATTATTGAAGAGATTTGGCGGATGGAAATCTGGTAACGTTGCTGTGGGTTATGTGGACAGCTCCATTCCCAACAAATGCAAAATCGCAAAAAGAATTTTGGGCGATGATAAATCAACTGCTTTAATCGCAACTAAAATGGTTGCGACTTCAGCTTCGATCGTCAATGATAATACGAGCAAAGAAACAGGCCACATAATACTCCACTCCACGGACTATTATACTTCTACTTCAGTCGCGAGTATAATGTCAACGGTTGGTTCATCAAGCACTTCGGTCGCTAATACTAGTACGAGCAGAGAAGCAATCAAGATAATCATTTCATCACAAGAGGTGACGATCACTGAAAGTACGCTACAAGAACGTAGTGCTTTGGAAAATTCACTTGCATGGCCAATGGGAAACGATAATACCAATTTACGGGGTTGTATATTCAACTCTTGTACTATTAACTTCACCTCTAACAAATAATTATAATTTGAACAAAATATTACGTTTTCATTCAATTTTTGAACTATTATTAATACTTTAATGAATCAATAAACCATTATTATTAATGCTTTAAAAAATTATTAAACAACTACAATTACTACTTTAATGAATCTGAGTCTGACCAATGTACTAGATTAATGCTTAAATAAAGCTCATTTAATTATTAAAATGACGCACGAAAAAGCGTAGATTTTGCAACTTAGTAACAAAAATATTATATTTGTCGTACGATCAAAAATATTATCGTACGATAAAAAATTGTTACTGCTCCTCAAAAAATTAAAGCGAATGTTTTTGTGTCTACCGACAATTCTATTAAGTGAATCATGGCCCTAAATAACAATTGAAAATAACACAGCAGGTTAAAAGGTATGCGTCAACAAAAAATTCGTTCAAACTAATTCACTCATTCACTGCTATGATTAAACAAATTCTCGCTACGCTCGTGTTTTAATCCTTCATACTCGTATAATATTCATATCATTCTCATATTGTAATACAATATACTATTATCTAGGTCGTAATATTAATTTTAGATTTCAATTTTTCGTATTTAACGGCTTTGAATAATTTTTAATTTTTTTCGTAACTGAAATCATGCAGATTCTATTAATTTCCAAGTCACACCACCTTTTTATGCAAAAATCATAATAAATATAATCGGGTACGAATACAGAGTTGTCAATTTGTCTTCAATGCTTAATCCTAACATAGCTTGGTCCTAACATGCTGCTTCGAAACACTGAGAGAGTCAAACATCATCTTAAAACAAAGGTGGCTTGTTGGATTTGGAATCGTTTATTCACATAATGGTGACCTGTTAGTAGTCTCGCCAATTACTTGCGGTCTGACCGAGACAGATTTAACAGAAATCCAAGAGATTTTGCAACCTTCTGTGTTCCTACATTGGGGTTTATCCATACTTTTCGATATAACGAACTGCTGGTTCAGGGTTAATAAACCTCACCACGGAGTTCTTTGGTTTCTCATTAACTATTTCGTCCCCGAGATTTCAACAGCCGTTTGAAGTCCATATTATTATGCTATTCTTGGGCCAGAGATAATTCAAGAACCTAGAACATTTTTTTCATATTTATAACTTTAAAGTGTAGTTTTCTAGAGTTTTCAAAGCATCCTGGCTATCAGTGAAAACTATTAATGACCTAGCCAGACCATTTAAGGTCAGTTGCACGATGCCGCATTTATGATGAATACTTCAGTGTGAAAGATTGTGCAGTATTCACCAAGTGGAAAGTGTAGCCAAAGATCTTCATTTCTGAAATAAAAACCATACCTTTTATCATTTCGGGTGATTGATTCGTCTGTGTAGGTGTAGACGTCCAACATGTTGGTCGCACTGCTCAAAAGCAAATAACCTACAGGCCGATCCTCTTTCGTTGGAATTACATCTTCATGCTGCTTTCTAAAGGCAGTTAGAGGAACTGTGTCGTCAGTCGACATGGAAAAATCTGTCAGGTGTTCTTTCACATCCCTTCATAGCACTTGATGAATTTTCCTATAGCCCCTGGTATTTTCCCATAGCCCCTGGTAGTTCCCTGTGGTTTTTATGAAGGGTTAAGAGCTTCAATTCTTACAATTATGTGCAGGGAACCAAGCCCTAATAAAACCTGCAACTAGGCGATATCCTGAAAGCACTTTGATCCGACTCCAGTTTTTTTTATCGCATTCCTAACAAAAGTTGTCAATAGTCATGCAAGGAGCTCATAGTAATAAATAGGTCTGACAACTAGGTACTTTATAAAGCCAGTAGATCATTTTAGGAGTTAGCCCCTATTTGCCACCAAACGACTTCATGCGCTTCCACAGAACTCGAGTTGGGTTTTCGCATTTGGTCCGAACATAAGCAGCGCAGTTGAGCCTCTTGTCGAGAATCGTGTGTTAATGTGTGATTACTGATTGAAGGAAGAGTGAAGTTGTTTAATTTCCTTCTGTTAGTACACACAACGAGCTGTGTCTTATAAGCATCGATCGTGAGACCATATTCTTCCTACACTAACTGTTAGTAATTTCCAGAAAATTCTCCATTTTCCTGCTAAAATGTCCCTCATTGTCTTCTTTCAAAAGAATACCAACATCATCGGCATAACCGTATGTGCTTAGATTTTTATCATTTAACTCAATTAGGTATCGTTTTGAGGAATTGTGTAGTCCTTCGTGTGATTAAACAGACATCGGTCTTCTCAACGACCCGTAATGACCGCAAAAGTGTTTTATTCATACATCTTACCTTTCCGCTTTGTTAAATATTGACTCAAAAGTGGCTTTGTCGATAGTTATATATGTTGAGAAAAGCGCAAAAAGTGTTTGCCTTTTTGGAAATAGTCTTTTAATTGTCAGAAACCACTTCTGAAAGGATTGTGTCCGTAGACTTTCCCACTTGATAAGCGTGCTGCTAATTGCTTAGCGGGTTTTCCTTCAGATAGACATTTCTAATATGCTAGTCAATCAACCTCTATAAAAACTTTAGATAGTATAATTAAAGACTGATCGGTGTAAAGTTTTTCGCCTCGCAATAGCTAATTTTTGGGATAACCACGACTCTCATGTTTCTCCATACCTGTTGTATATAGCCGAAGACTGAACCTATTTTTGCGTAGACACTCTCCAGCTTTCGATGTCTTCTAAAAGAGACCTGGAGCATAAAGTGATGGTTATGCTTTCTGTCGATATTTATTTTATTTTCACAATGGTTATGGCTTCTTTTCTTGTCAATAGTTAAGAAAATTATGCGTTTCTCTGGAATTTAGTATTTTCAATTTAGTAATAGCCAAGTAATGGCTATAGTAGTTATGTAATGTTATGTTTTTATCACAACCCTCTTATACAGAATTGACCCGTTCTTAAGAATAGACAGGGTATTCTTTTTTTTAATAATGTAGAGATCCCGAATTATTGGTATTTTTGTATGCAGCTTTTTAACAAGTGAGACCATGAGATTATGTGACCCACTTATACTATGTTGTAGACTATAATTTGTTGACACTCTAAAGCTTGGCCTGCGTCATCATAACAATGTGGTTACGACTTATACCTTCCAAAGTCCTATCCAATAAACTTTACATCTATACCGAGTTGCACATGGAAAAAAGTTAGCTTTCGCGATTAGATATTACTTTCGCACCATCTTCAGCGAAAATAATGCACAGGATGTTTCAGTTGAGTTAGGTTATTCTTAGAAAATTTCTTCCCCTCTTTTATCTGGATCCTCTATTTGGAAGTGTCCAAGCCATTTTGACGTCCGACGATATCAAACAAGGCTGTCTCAGATTGTCTAGGACCTTAAATCCAAATTTTGGTCAAATGCATCTTAGGACAATTTTGTACCTTCATTGTTCAAAGTTTTGCCCCTGCGCATGAAGTGCAACCTGGAATTGCCTCCACGAACCAAAGAGAAGTCGTGTGAACATCGGCATTAAAGTTTCCCTTTTTGTATCGACACCCCTTCACACATATAGGCAGAGCGCCTGTTTGTTTCATCATATGTTCAAACAGGTGTTTTTGTATCATATTGCTTTGGTCCTGGCTAATTATTTGATCGATTGATTTTTCAAGAGTTGTGTGTGAAACGAGCTGAACATTTTTATTAGCCTATTATCCTGTTTTTATAGTCCCGCTATTTATACGGAACACTATTGGTAAGAGTACGATCTGTTTTTGACGGATACAAAACAAAATATTGTGACGCTGATGCATAGGTTGACTTCACCACAGCTTGTAACGAAGTAGTCTGGTGATCAACGTACCAGTTGTGTAATTCCCTGATTTAGAGATTCACTATTTTCTCGCACGCATCGGATTCGCATTGGCGGAGACTTTCATAATTGTTTTCGTTTTCCTTTAAACATAGTCTCTGATACTCGGTCGGTGGTCGTCAGCTGCAATGGTTTCCGTTGAAAAGTTGTCATAACCCAGTTGTGTGCTGTTTTCCAATGTAGTTTTCTATGTTCAATTGGTAATCGTTAATCGCTATAAAATCAACATAGGGCGAATGTGCAATGTCATTGGTTCGTAATTGTGTTGTTTCCGTATAGATTTCCTACCATCGTTTTGTAATCAATGTTTTTTTTTAACATAATTTAGTTGTACAGATTCATTAATGGGTTTTCAGTCTGTAGAATATGCTACCAATTAATGCTACCATTTTTTAGACTATAAATAGAACGCGATAGATAGCTTCGTTCTCTTGTTGCATTTTGAAAATTCTCTCGTGAATATCAGCAAAAAAAATGGTTTTCTTTGACTGAATTCACATTTTGATTATTAATTTAAGTAGTGAAATTTTTAATTAAATCAATTAGTGTAATAAAATAGTTAATTAGATCAATTTTTTTATTAGCGTAATTTACTAGTGCAAATTTAGCAAAAATTTATATGTTTGTGCCGCGTAGTTTAATTTATAATCAAAAACTCTCTGATTGCTATTATTGCTCTTATTGCATGTATTGGTTGTGTAAATTTGATCGTAAAGTAAAATCGTTACGATTAAATAGTGCAGTTAGCCGCATGGTTTCTTTTTTATTAGTACAATTGTGCATTACAAATTTAAAATATAAGAACAAACAAAAATTATTACATGTTTTGTGCCGTGTTAAGAAAATCAAAACAACATTTCATATGCGCTGTCATGCTGGCAGATCCCAGAGAGACTTCTTTGTCCGAAATGCGTACAAATGGAATAGTTTGCCGGAACACCTAGTCTCAGGTGGCTTCAACCCGCAGATGTTTGAAAAAAGCGTTAATCTACACCTTAGAACGCCAGTTGTGGTGGGACCCAGGTCTAGACTGTTACATATTGATATTTAATTCGATAGTGTAACCGCACATAAAGCTAAATAGCATTTTATATAAATTATAATTATATTACCTTTTTTTGAATAAGTAATTGTATTGTATAGAATCAAGTTTATTCCGTTATCAATAATGTTTTTGATTTATGTTGAAATAAAGATTCTCTTTAATTTGGATCGTCAAACGTTAAACATCAAACGATAATAAAAATATCATTTTTTGAATTGTGAAAAGATTGTGTTTCTAATAGTTGGTTTGTTTTAATTGTCTTTAAACTATTGGAAGACATAATAATTGGCGACGAGAGAAACTGGTAAGACTGTGATTGTGATTGCTGTAGTTCGAGAAGATTTCATAGAAATACACGTGTTGAAATAGGAATAATTTTTTTCTAATAGCAAAATTTTGGAAAATAATGTCAAGTAAGTGCTAATAATATATCAGTGAAAATGCCAAAATTAGTAGGGAGTATAGAACCGTTTGTTCCCGGGGGTAACTTCAAAGCTTATGAGGATCGATTAAAACAATTTTTCATAGTTAATGAAATTGCAGAAGAAGCAAAAACTCCTCTTTTTATTACAATCGCGGGTGCAGAAATTTATGATTTATTAACATCCATATTGGTTCCAGATTTGCCAAGCACAAAATCGATAACACAAATTTTAAAAGCGCTTAGTGATCATTTCGTACCAAAGAAAAATAAAAGATCGGAGAGATATAAATTCAATAAAGCAGCGCAAGAGGAAGGTGAATCGATAAGTGATTTCGTAGTAAGGTTAAAATCTTTATCACAAACATGTCAGTTTGGAGATTTCTTAGATACGGAAGAAAATAAAGGTGGGTTAAAATATAAAGCAAAGATTATTGATGAATATTTAGCGGATCGGTTCATAGTTGGCCTTAAACACGAAAAGATTCAACAAGTTTTATTAAATGAGGAAGATCTGAATTTTGATCAATGTATACAAAAAGCACTTAATTTGGAGATGGCGGAAAAGGAGTCGAAGGCCATCAATCCAAGGTCGATTAATGCAGTCAATTATAATGATAATCACAATCACAAGTCACACTACAATCAAACTTCAAGTAGGAGTTTACATAGAAGTCGAAGTCCTAGCAGAAATCAAGGTCTACGTCAAAATAATTTTAAAAATATTAGTCAGAGCAATCATCGAAGGCAACAGTCAAGCTTTCGAAGTAACTGTAGAAGATGCAATCGCAAGCATGATGAAGCAAAATGTCCAGCATGGCAGTGGACGTGTTTCAACTGTAACAAAAGGGGTCATACATCAGTCGTGTGTCATCAGAATTACGGTAACACTATCAAAGTCATAAACTGTGTTTGTAACAATAGCAGAATGGTTGAATGCGAGCTGGAGGTGGAAGGTCAAATCCTGCAAATGGAGGTTGACACAGGTGCTAGCATATCATTAATAAGTAAAAGGGAGTATCTTACAAAATTTAGTAATTTAATATTGTTAAAAATGAAATCTAATTTAAGTACTGTTACAGGTGAAAAAATAAACGAATTGGGGAAATTGGAAGTACGTGTGAGTACGGGTGGAAGACAACAAATACTCGATCTAATTGTGATTGACGGCGAAAGACCGTTCAAAGCATTACTGGGACGAAACTGGCTAGATGTGCTTTTTCCGGATTGGCGTAGCGCTTTTGGTAACTATAATGAAATAAAAGTTATAAAAGAAGGGAGTCTTAAAATATTAGGAGAAATTGAGTCACGATTTCCCAAAATTGTAAATAAATCTCTTGACTGTCCGATTGAGGGTTTTATGGTAGATATTGTATTGAAGGATAATTCCACTCCAATTTTTCACGCCGCGTATGGTGTACCATACAAACTTAGGGAAAAATTTGATTTAGCTATCAATAAATTAGTTGATGAACAAATATTGGTACCGGTCAAAAGTTCTAGATGGGCCAGTCCTATCGTAATCGTTCCAAAAGCTGATGGTGGTATCAGGCTTTGCATAGATTGCAAAGTTACCATAAATAAATGCATACAAACAGAGCATTATCCTTTACCTCGTATTGAGGATATATTTGCGAGTCTTTCAAATTGTTCGGTATTCTGTGTAATTGATTTAACTGGTGCATATCTTCAGTTAGCAGTATCACCACAGTCACAAGAACTGCTAACAATTAACACAAGGAAAGGTCTATTTGCTTACACGAGGCTTCCTTTTGGAGTTTCAAACGCAGCGGGAGCGTTTCAATCTGTCATGGAGCAAATTTTAGTCGGTCTGGATAATGTTTTTTGTTACTTAGATGACATTTTAGTTGGGGGATCTTCTTCGGAAGAATGCAAAACAAAATTATTTTTGGTTTTAGAACGGTTACAAAAACATAATGTGAGGATTAACGTTGAGAAATGTAAATTTTTAGAGTCAAGTGTAAAATACTTAGGTCACGTGTTATCAGAAGGAAAAATTAGTCCAAATCAAGATAAAATTAAAGCTATAGTGGAGGCGCCGGCTCCAACGAATGTGTCACAGTTGCAGTCGTATCTTGGTTTATTAAACTACTATGGGAAATTCATTCCAAATCTGTCTGTCGAATTAAAAGACCTTTATCAACTTTTACGTAAGGAAGTAAAATTTGATTGGTCTACAAATTGTCAAAGGGCGTTCGAAAAAACAAAAAGTCTAATTTTAAGTAATAAGGTTTTGGAACTCTATGATCCAAAAAAGGCTATAGTCATTGCCACGGATGCCAGCCCGTATGGTGTCGGAGCCGTTCTATCACATATAATAGACGGAATAGAAAAACCGGTCCTATTTGCTTCGAGTTCGCTTTCACCAGCAGAGAGAAATTATTCTCAACTCCATAAAGAAGCCTTAGCGATTATTTTTGCCGTTCGCAAATTCCATAATTACCTATATGGACAACCGTTTACTATATATACTGATCATCAGGCTCTTAAAGAGATTTTTAATCCCAAAAAAGGAACACCGTCAGTAGCGGTAGCGCGCCTTCAGAGATGGGGTATTATTTTGTCTACTTATAATTACCAAATTGTTTATAGGCGGGGAACACAAATGTGCAACGCAGACGCATTGTCCCGATTACCGCTAGTTAAGGAAACGAATGTAGAAGAAATTAGCATCAATTATTTTAATTTTTCGGAAGAAAGTCCAGTTAATTTTAAAAAAATACAAGAAGGCACGCTTACTGATCCGGTGCTATCCAAAATTTATAATTACTGTCTCAATGGTTGGCCGGATAAAGTACCACAAGAGTATAATTCGTTTTTGTCTAATAAAAATAATTTATCGACGGAATCTGGAAGTATTTTTTATATGCATAGAATTGTGGTCCCAACATCATTAAGGAAAGAGGTGTTAAAAGTCCTACATGAAAATCATACCGGAATAGTGCGGATGAAAATGATAGCACGGTCGTATGTTTGGTGGCCTAAAATCGATGTGGATATAGAAAATTACTCAAAAAATTGTGGAATTTGTCAGGAAACCCAGGTAGTACCAAAAGAAGTAGTGTCAACCAAATGGCCGTCGACGTCATACCCATTTGAAAGGGTGCATTTAGATTTTTTTTATTTCTCTGGGAAAAGTTTTCTAATCATAATTGATGCCTTTAGCAAATATTGCGATGTCAAGTTGATGAGTTCAACTAATTTAATTAGTGTGATGGAAAAGTTGAGGGATTTTTTTTCTATTTTTGGTCTTCCAACAGAAATAGTATCGGATAATGGTCCTCCTTTTGGATCAAAAGGATTTTTAGATTTCTGTAAAAATCATGGAATAAAGTGTACAAAATCACCTCCTTATCACCCTCAGTCGAATGGTCAAGCAGAGAGATTTGTTCGGACTGTGAAAAGCATATTTAGGAAGTTCTGTCTCGAAGCTAGCAATGAAAAATCAGTAAACGAACAAATTAATAAATTTCTGTTATATCAGAGAAATACACCATCTGGTTCAGACCACCGTACTCGTGCGGAACTTCTTTTTTCGTTTAAGCCTAAAATACTTTTAGATTTAGTAAATAACAAAAAGAAGGTGAATTTTGATCTAACAAAAAATGTCACAATTACTCAAAATAAAAACAAGAATATCGTGTCAAACAAAAATAAATTTGACTTTGTAGTTAGACCAAGATTCAAAGTCAACCAAGATGTCTTTTATAGAAGTCATTATGGTAACATGGTACGTTGGATACCAGCTATAATAATGAAAATAATAAGTCCATTAACGTATTTAATAAATGTAAACAACAACATTAGATACGTACATGAAAACCAAATTAAAATAAAAAACAATTATTTTGATAGAATGATAATACCTAAATTAAGTGAGGAAAAATTTGTAGAGGGGAGGAGACTAGTTACTAATGATAACAATAAGAGTTGTAAAAGAAATTATAAAAGGAAATTTTGTTCATCTCCAGAATCCTCTGAAGAAGAAAATAATGTAACTCCCATCAGGAGATCTGAACGTGTAAAACATTTTACAAAACGATTTATGTCGTTTGATTTTAGAAAAACAAATTTAAAGAAAGATTAGGGAAATATTTAAAAAGGGGAAGATGTTACATATTGATATTTAATTCGATAGTGTAACCGCACATAAAGCTAAATAGCATTTTATATAAATTATAATTATATTACCTTTTTTTGAATAAGTAATTGTATTGTATAGAATCAAGTTTATTCCGTTATCAATAATGTTTTTGATTTATGTTGAAATAAAGATTCTCTTTAATTTGGATCGTCAAACGTTAAACATCAAACGATAATAAAAATATCATTTTTTGAATTGTGAAAAGATTGTGTTTCTAATAGTTGGTTTGTTTTAATTGTCTTTAAACTATTGGAAGACATAATATAGACCTAGGTCTTAAAAGGTATTTATGTGTTGTTGTGACACATATTTTAAACCCTATTACACAACACATTTTATTTACAAAAAAAAAATATGAATCAACCATAATTCGACTTTTTGTCTAAAGACGATTATTCGATTCAATGTCTAAAAAGTTGACAGCTGTTTTTTGATTTTGATTTTGACGGAGATACATAGCATGTTTTTGCGTAAAGAAATCGTTTTGAAATATAATCCAGAAAAACCACCAAGGAAACTAAAATTTGGATTAAACTGTACTCTTTTGGTAATTATTAATGATAGTTTCTTTTAGTACTGATTATATATGGGAAAAAAATCTGTGATAATAATTTTATGAACTGTGATAAATGTCAGTTATAATCGTATCCTATAAATAGTGTACATCGGTGTTATTATAATTTACAAATTTAGTAGTTTTTGTGTTTTCTTATGAACTGTGATAATTGTTAATTGTAATCATAACAAAGAAAAATTATTGAAACTCTTGTTAATATAAGTTACCAATTTAGTTTTTGTGTTTTCTTATGAACTGTGATAGTGGATAGTAGTAATCTTAACAAAAAATTAATTTACAACTCGGTGTTGATATAAATTATAAATATACGTAAAAAAAATAATTCAAAACAAAAACGAAAGCATTTTTCTGACATGAACTGTTACCTAATAGAAATCAAAGCTAGAAATTGCTGGTTGAGATAATCTGTGTTAACTCATGCATCAGGGTGGAGTGACCAAGTGAACAAGTCAGGGAGATAAATTATAATTCACTTCAGATATCTTACCGCATGCTCCCTCCCGTGTGCTGAATTTCTGGATACGTTTCCGTGGTAGCCATTTTCTTTTGGTGTGTGGATATACGTTGTTATCAGCCTATCTGCTGAATTTCTTTGTTGATACATTTCCGGTAATAAATACAAAAAAAACATAAGAGAATCACTGCTATCAACTACAAGTGGGATTGAACCAATTTCTTTGCAACATCGTTGAGATTCTGAGTGCAGAGCTTACCGATTTATGAGCTGGGTAAGGATGAGCGACTGAATTGAACTACGGGAGTGGGATCTGGACAAATCATGGGGTGAGTCATTTTTAATATACATATATATATATAAATATATATATATATATATATATATATATATATATATATATATATATATATATATATATATATATATATATATATATATATATATATATATATATATATATATATATATATATATATATATATATATATATTATATATATATATATATATATATATATATATATATATATATATATATATATATATATATATATATATATATAAATATGGACTAATATCCATCAAATACTTTAATTAAAAGCAAACCAATGTAATAGATTTCGCGTAGCTCTAATTATAAAAATATTAAAGAAAGCAGTTGTATCCCAACAAACATAAATTCTGTGGTAGGAGAAAAAGTAAAAAAAAAATTTTTACCGTAAATGACAAACCGGAAGTTAGGTTAACGAACTGTTGTGAACTGTACTAAATGTTTCTGCGCCAATTTTCATCCAATTCGATTATCAGATATAGATGTTATTAAGCTTAAAAAAAAAACAGGAGCTCGTCGGACCCTGCCAATTTGTTTACTATCGCTAAAAAACTAATCGCTTTCTAGCCATACATTTTTGCATCCTTTTCCAAAGTATCATCAAAATTTGTTCACGAACGAATGTTTTATGCTCCCAACAAACAAAAAACCCCACCTGTTGTATGGTGGATCCCCAACCCCTTATCCAATGTACTCCAAAAGCTGATAAAATCTTTCTCATGTTATTTGAAAGCTTTCACCAAAGTTTCATGACAATTGATCGGTAATTGTAGGCTACAGTAAGGATAAACTCCTGAAAAAAAACTTTTTAACCGGAAGTGACAAACCGGAAGTTGGTATGCAGAAATATTGGAAACAGTACTAAAACCTTATATCCAGATCTACCATTTTCAAGTGAACCTGTATCATTTGCCAAAGTTTCATCAAGATCCTATGCAGAAAGGTCACCCACCCATACAACCACAAATCCACACACCCACCCACATACAGACGCACACCAACATTTTTATTGGCTATGTAGATAGAAGATGGCCCAAAACACAAGAAAAACAAAATTTGGGATTGTAGTATCTCCAAATTAATTACCAAATATAAATACAAAATAAATAGTCCAACAAAAACGCAACACTGACCTAAACTCTAGTTTTCCATTTCAATCGATTATAATTATATATCAAAATTTCATAACCCCTTTTATCCACGACTACTAAAGAATATATGCTTTCCATGCGTATGTCTTCCATTGTAATTGTATTCATTCCACAACTAGTGAATTTGATTAAAATCACGATTAAAATATTAAACAACAAACTTGTTTTGTTTTTCGCTATCTTTGATGTATTTATTTCAATATGGCGATACAAATTTTTGCATGAAAACTGGAAATTAAACGAAATTTTTTACAGTCGTGGATAAAATAACATCTTGTATTCGCTTAGGATGATGGCAATTCTTCACTCGGATGATTCCCTCCAGTCACTACGCTCGTTTCGGGAAACTTCATCCTCGTGAAGAATTGCCTTAATTCTAAGCTCATACAAGAATCTACTATTCCACAAATCGTACATTTATTCCAATTTTATTAAAACAATATTTTCGCGATAACCTAAATCTTTATTTAAATTAAAATTAAAATAAGCGTTAATTTCGCGAAATTACATTACGTAATTTATACAAACAAAAACTAAA
The DNA here is from genome assembly GCA_963693315.1 of Diogma glabrata. Lineage (NCBI taxonomy): Eukaryota > Metazoa > Arthropoda > Insecta > Diptera > Cylindrotomidae > Diogma > Diogma glabrata. Next base: position 363,854,045 of record OY856186.1, on the reverse strand, counting down.
GTTTTTGGTCAGTAGATCGATTCATTATGCAATAGTAAATTCCCAACGCGTAATCGTTTTTTTAATTATAAAAATAATATTTTGATCAATAATCAAGTCAGTCAGTGTTCACACAATTAACGGAGTTAATTATGTGAACAATTAAGTAATTTAAACATTTTATATAACATTTTAAACGTTTTAACAATTAAGTAATTTAAACTCAGTCAGTTTTCACACAAATGAATAAAATTAGTCATTTCTCAGTGATTCATAAAAAATCAGCAGTTAAGTGAAAATTCAGTAGTAAGTTAGGAGTTACAATTAGTGAGTCAACAAAAAAATGTCAATTCTAGCAAGTCTGCAAGTGAGTTCCTAAAAATTCAATTAGCCGGTCGGTCTACAGAAAATTAATCATTTGAAAAATATAATTCATATAATTAATAAAAATTATACCAGTTCAATAAAGATAGTTTTTAATATAAATATAATATAAGAAGTTTTAAAATAAGTGTGAATAATATTAAGTGGGAAATGTACAAAAACTAACTTATAGAAATTACTATAAGTAAAATAAAATTTATATCTGTATAAATTACGTAACGAGTTTATTTGAACTGTGAACTGGGTCAATATAAAGTGAAAATATAGTGTCAATAACAATAGTAGTGTCTCAGATTGCTATAAAACCACTACATTTAAGTTTGTTATAAGTAGTGTCAGCCATCTCAGTTGCACTACACTTTATGGCAGCTAATATTCAATATAACATCCTAACAACAAACTCATTATCAACTAAACAATAGTAGTGTTAATAACGGTACTGCACTACATTGTCAAATAAATAGTGTACCAAAGATACAATTGGCACTACATTTAATTAACATAGTAGTGTACATAAATATAATTGCACTACAGGATATGTAAGATTTTTTTTCCTCGATAGATTGTATTACAAAGGCCCGGCGCAAAATCCCTGGCGACAAAACGCCCAAAGTTAATATAAAAACTAAGTATTATATAGAACCCTATTCATAATTTTGGCTAAGGAAGGAAATTGAAAATTTTAGAAGGGGAATAACAAAGAGGGGAGGGGCGTGTGTGGGGGGCTGCTACATTTGATCGAAGGTCTGCAAGGTCGCAGAAGCGAGTCAAATAAAATTAATGTAGAAACGAATAATTATACAACCCTATTCATCATGTTGACTAAGGAAATTGAAAATTTCAGAAGTGGCAAAAAATGAATCAAAAATTTGCCAATATTCTTTAAAAGTGTTACAAAAAATAATTAATAAATAAATTTTTGAGTAGATGTATGTAAGTGAAAGTCTCAATTAAAAAAACAATTTAAAACCAAATAGAATTTCTCTCTCTCTCTGGCGTTTACATCCCATGGAGGGATTTTGCCGTCTGTGCAATCAGCTTCCAATTATCTCGTTCCATGACCAGTTGACCCCAGTTTCGACATCCTATATCACGAAGGTCTTGGATGATGTCATCACGCCAGCGTTGTCTAGGTCTTCCTCTTCGACGAACACCAGCTGGTTGTTGTTGGGACGCTTTTTTTATCATTCTATCCAATGGAGCCCTTTCTACATGACCAAACCATCTAATCCGGTTTGATTTAATGAATCCGATTACATCGCAGCCTCCAAGAAGCTGTCTGATTTCATGATTCATTCGGATTCTATACTGATTTTCAGCAACTTTACATGGACCATAAATTGTTCGTATGACCTTCCTCTCGAAAGTTGATAAAATTCTACAATCGGAGGAAGTCAGTGTCCAGCTTTCACTTCCAAATGTAAGCACAGGTCGAATTAATGCTTTGTAAAGTGTGAGTTTACACGACCGCGAAAGATGTTTTGATCGCAGAAGTTTTGAGTATGCGTAGAAAACTCTGTATGCGGCAGAGACACGGGCTTTGATATCTGCCTGCATGTCATTTGACGATGTTATTACAGACCCGAGGTATTTGAAGTTTTCCACGCGTTCCACTTCATAGTCGTCAGTATCCAGATTTCCGGGAGGTATGTTCTTGGATGTTGTTAACACTTTGGTTTTGCCGGTTTTGATGCATAATCCAAGTCGTTTAGCATTTCTTTCAAGCTGAGAGAGACTATCCTTAATATCGCTTGTTCTACGTCCGAGAAGCACAATATCATCTGCGTAGCCAAGAACTTGACTAGATTTGTTATATATGCAGTTTTGTGTCTCAATTCGGCTTTTTCTTATCGCGTACTCAAGCGCCAAATTAAACAGTACGGGCGCGAGTGCATCACCTTGTCGAACACCTGATGTTATATCGAAAGGATCAGAAACTGACCCTTCGATTACTATTCTACAATTTGATCCCGATGTTGTGAGTTTGCACAGAGAAACAAGTTTCTCTGGGATACCAAGGCATATGAGTGCGGACCAAAGGTTTTCGCGGATGATACTATCATATGCTTGCTTGAAATCAACGTAGTGCTGGTGAATGCTGATGTTGTACTCCCAACATTTTTCTAGAATCATCCTTAATGTAAAACATTGATCTGTGGTTGAACGGTTGGGACGAAAACCACACTAATAGTCACCGATGATAGATTCGGCGAACGGGATGAGTCGAGCAAGTACGACATTAGCTAGTATTTTATATGCAGCGTTCAACAGTGCGATGCCACGATAATTCGCACACTTTAGACGGTCACCTTTCTTATGTAGCGGAACAATGAGAGCTGTTTTCCATTCAGCAGGTAGTTCTTCTTGGTCCCAGATTGCAAGAATCAGATCATATATACGTGAGACCAGAGCTGCTCCTCCATTTTTCAAAAGTTCTGCGGGAATTCCATCGAAACCTGGTGATTTGCCATTTTTCAGTTTTTTAATGGCAGCTTCCACTTCTTCTATTGCTGGGTAAGGGACAAAAGTCTCCTTATTTGATGGAGCAATTGCTCGAATAGGATGAACTTCATTCGTTCTATTCAGTAGGTCTTGAAAGTGGGATCGCCATACTGCCAGCACATCGCGTTCACTTGTTGTAAGTTCATTATTTTCATTTTTGATGGCTGTAGATCTTGGATGGAAATCTTTTGTCAGATTCCGTGCATTGGCAAAGCACTCTTTTGAATTTCCAATGGCCGCATGTTGGTCGATGTTTTCGATGCAGCTCTTCATGTGTTCGCGTTTCTTTTTACGTAGAAGTTTTGCTGAGGCTTTTCTGGCGCATAGATAATCAGCTTGGGAGCTTCGGGTGTTCCTTGTTAACCATTTCTCTCGCAGTTTTTGTTTATTTTCAACGGATTGGCGGCATTCGTCGTCAAACCATTCGTTGTGTGATTTCGGTGGTCGTTTTCCGATTGTAGTTTGTGCTGCGGCTATAATGGTTGATTGAAGCGTTTGCCATTCTTCTTGTATGTTAAATGGCATCTCAGAAGAGATATCATGCTCTTCTATGTTTTGTGTTATTATTTCCTGATATCTATTCAGCGTTTCCAGATGTTTAAATGCTTCGACATTCCAGCGCACGGTCTTTTTTGCTTGCCTATTAAATGTAGATGATAATTTGCACTTGTACTTAAAGATGACAAGCATATGATCGGTGTCCATATCAGCACCTCTGTATGATCGAACGTCAGTTACACTTGTAGAGTGTCTCTTAGAGATCAAGACGTGATCGATTTGATTTTCTGTTCTTCCGTCATTTGATTTCCACGTTGCTTTGTGAATTCTCTTGTGAGGGAAGAAAGTGCTGGAAAATACTAGATCATACATCATAGCCAGCTCGGCTGCGCGAAAACCGTTATTGTTGCTGGTATGATGCAAGCTGTTAGGGCCGATATGTGTTTTAAATTCTGCAATCCTACCAATTTGAGCATTAAAGTCACCTACCACGATTTTTATATCGTGCCGCGGGATGTTATTGATGACTTCTTCGAGTTCTAGGAAGAACAGGTCTTTAATATCATCTGTTTTATCTTCAGTAGGTGCATGAACATTGACGATCGTTACATTGAATTTTTGCGTGCGGATTCTCAGTGTGCATAACCGCATATTAATTGGGCAGAAGTCGATAACATGCTGATTCACGCGACGGTGTATAAGAAAGCCAACTCCAAATTCTCCTCCGTTTTGATGACCGCAATAATAAAGAGTGTATCCTTTCGCTGTTTCATGGATTCCACTACCTGGCCTTCTTAGTTCTTGTAATGCCACTATATCCAGTGTGTAGCTCTCGACTTGTTGTGTTAGTTTTAGGAGATCTCCTGGTCTTCTAAGGCCTAGCACGTTCCAGGTTCCCATTTTTAAATCGTAGTCCGGGTACAGTTTCCGAGGTCGTTCCAATATTGAATCCGAGATATTCCGAGGCCTGTGTACAGAATTCATGACAATAATTTTTTTACGGAAATGGGGTGTTAGCCCTTCGCCCAACCCAAATTTTCGTGAATGGGTTCGTTCTGCATCTTAAGGTCACCAGAAACAACCTTTTTACACGTTTGTATAGCGAGCCGCTTGATCCAAGACAGACGCCCGCTGCAAGCCGCCCCTAACATGGAGAACAGACGCTTTCTACACATTTATATAGCGAGCCGCTTGATCCAAGACAGACGCCCGCTCCAAGCCGCCCCTAACATGGAGAACAGACGCTTGAGTTGCACTGGTTTTATGGCGCCAATGACTCGCCATGGTGCAGAATCATTGAGTATAAGCAGTATTTACTCTGCCCCTCTCAACTACACCAACCTAATTCTGTTAGCGTTACCCAGGTAGCACGGCGTGGACGTGGAATTTCGGATTTTCGCTACCCCCAGTGTGAATAATATTAAGTGGGAAATGTACAAAAACTAACTTATAGAAATTACTATAAGTAAAATAAAATTTATATCTGTATAAATTACGTAACGAGTTTATTTGAACTGTGAACTGGGTCAATATAAAGTGAAAATATAGTGTCAATAACAATAGTAGTGTCTCAGATTGCTATAAAACCACTACATTTAAGTTTGTTATAAGTAGTGTCAGCCATCTCAGTTGCACTACACTTTATGGCAGCTAATATTCAATATAACATCCTAACAACAAACTCATTATCAACTAAACAATAGTAGTGTTAATAACGGTACTGCACTACATTGTCAAATAAATAGTGTACCAAAGATACAATTGGCACTACATTTAATTAACATAGTAGTGTACATAAATATAATTGCACTACAGGATATGTAAGATTTTTTTTCCTCGATAGATTGTATTACAAAGGCCCGGCGCAAAATCCCTGGCGACAAAACGCCCAAAGTTAATATAAAAACTAAGTATTATATAGAACCCTATTCATAATTTTGGCTAAGGAAGGAAATTGAAAATTTTAGAAGGGGAATAACAAAGAGGGGAGGGGCGTGTGTGGGGGGCTGCTACATTTGATCGAAGGTCTGCAAGGTCGCAGAAGCGAGTCAAATAAAATTAATGTAGAAACGAATAATTATACAACCCTATTCATCATGTTGACTAAGGAAATTGAAAATTTCAGAAGTGGCAAAAAATGAATCAAAAATTTGCCAATATTCTTTAAAAGTGTTACAAAAAATAATTAATAAATAAATTTTTGAGTAGATGTATGTAAGTGAAAGTCTCAATTAAAAAAACAATTTAAAACCAAATAGAATTTCTCTCTCTCTCTGGCGTTTACATCCCATGGAGGGATTTTGCCGTCTGTGCAATCAGCTTCCAATTATCTCGTTCCATGACCAGTTGACCCCAGTTTCGACATCCTATATCACGAAGGTCTTGGATGATGTCATCACGCCAGCGTTGTCTAGGTCTTCCTCTTCGACGAACACCAGCTGGTTGTTGTTGGGACGCTTTTTTTATCATTCTATCCAATGGAGCCCTTTCTACATGACCAAACCATCTAATCCGGTTTGATTTAATGAATCCGATTACATCGCAGCCTCCAAGAAGCTGTCTGATTTCATGATTCATTCGGATTCTATACTGATTTTCAGCAACTTTACATGGACCATAAATTGTTCGTATGACCTTCCTCTCGAAAGTTGATAAAATTCTACAATCGGAGGAAGTCAGTGTCCAGCTTTCACTTCCAAATGTAAGCACAGGTCGAATTAATGCTTTGTAAAGTGTGAGTTTACACGACCGCGAAAGATGTTTTGATCGCAGAAGTTTTGAGTATGCGTAGAAAACTCTGTATGCGGCAGAGACACGGGCTTTGATATCTGCCTGCATGTCATTTGACGATGTTATTACAGACCCGAGGTATTTGAAGTTTTCCACGCGTTCCACTTCATAGTCGTCAGTATCCAGATTTCCGGGAGGTATGTTCTTGGATGTTGTTAACACTTTGGTTTTGCCGGTTTTGATGCATAATCCAAGTCGTTTAGCATTTCTTTCAAGCTGAGAGAGACTATCCTTAATATCGCTTGTTCTACGTCCGAGAAGCACAATATCATCTGCGTAGCCAAGAACTTGACTAGATTTGTTATATATGCAGTTTTGTGTCTCAATTCGGCTTTTTCTTATCGCGTACTCAAGCGCCAAATTAAACAGTACGGGCGCGAGTGCATCACCTTGTCGAACACCTGATGTTATATCGAAAGGATCAGAAACTGACCCTTCGATTACTATTCTACAATTTGATCCCGATGTTGTGAGTTTGCACAGAGAAACAAGTTTCTCTGGGATACCAAGGCATATGAGTGCGGACCAAAGGTTTTCGCGGATGATACTATCATATGCTTGCTTGAAATCAACGTAGTGCTGGTGAATGCTGATGTTGTACTCCCAACATTTTTCTAGAATCATCCTTAATGTAAAACATTGATCTGTGGTTGAACGGTTGGGACGAAAACCACACTAATAGTCACCGATGATAGATTCGGCGAACGGGATGAGTCGAGCAAGTACGACATTAGCTAGTATTTTATATGCAGCGTTCAACAGTGCGATGCCACGATAATTCGCACACTTTAGACGGTCACCTTTCTTATGTAGCGGAACAATGAGAGCTGTTTTCCATTCAGCAGGTAGTTCTTCTTGGTCCCAGATTGCAAGAATCAGATCATATATACGTGAGACCAGAGCTGCTCCTCCATTTTTCAAAAGTTCTGCGGGAATTCCATCGAAACCTGGTGATTTGCCATTTTTCAGTTTTTTAATGGCAGCTTCCACTTCTTCTATTGCTGGGTAAGGGACAAAAGTCTCCTTATTTGATGGAGCAATTGCTCGAATAGGATGAACTTCATTCGTTCTATTCAGTAGGTCTTGAAAGTGGGATCGCCATACTGCCAGCACATCGCGTTCACTTGTTGTAAGTTCATTATTTTCATTTTTGATGGCTGTAGATCTTGGATGGAAATCTTTTGTCAGATTCCGTGCATTGGCAAAGCACTCTTTTGAATTTCCAATGGCCGCATGTTGGTCGATGTTTTCGATGCAGCTCTTCATGTGTTCGCGTTTCTTTTTACGTAGAAGTTTTGCTGAGGCTTTTCTGGCGCATAGATAATCAGCTTGGGAGCTTCGGGTGTTCCTTGTTAACCATTTCTCTCGCAGTTTTTGTTTATTTTCAACGGATTGGCGGCATTCGTCGTCAAACCATTCGTTGTGTGATTTCGGTGGTCGTTTTCCGATTGTAGTTTGTGCTGCGGCTATAATGGTTGATTGAAGCGTTTGCCATTCTTCTTGTATGTTAAATGGCATCTCAGAAGAGATATCATGCTCTTCTATGTTTTGTGTTATTATTTCCTGATATCTATTCAGCGTTTCCAGATGTTTAAATGCTTCGACATTCCAGCGCACGGTCTTTTTTGCTTGCCTATTAAATGTAGATGATAATTTGCACTTGTACTTAAAGATGACAAGCATATGATCGGTGTCCATATCAGCACCTCTGTATGATCGAACGTCAGTTACACTTGTAGAGTGTCTCTTAGAGATCAAGACGTGATCGATTTGATTTTCTGTTCTTCCGTCATTTGATTTCCACGTTGCTTTGTGAATTCTCTTGTGAGGGAAGAAAGTGCTGGAAAATACTAGATCATACATCATAGCCAGCTCGGCTGCGCGAAAACCGTTATTGTTGCTGGTATGATGCAAGCTGTTAG
>OY856186.1:363802835-363845770 GCA_963693315.1 Diogma glabrata | reverse complement strand
AGTTTCCATTTAATAAGATAATCAATTATTTAGGTTAAAATTAAAACTTACTCAGGTAATGCTTCTTTTAGAGTTTTCGTAAATAAATGATAAATTCTTTCGTTATTTGCAAACGGCCCACAGTGCCATGATGGTCTAAGCCATACAATAGCAAAAGCAACTGGTAGTACACATAAAAATAGCATAGTTAAAAGTAACGCTAGATAAAAGTTATTTGATCGTGATGCACTGAAACATTGAATAATTAATATAAGTGAATTTGATTAAATTATTTAGATTTAAATTTTTTTTACCGAAACACAACTTCGTGAGGTACATTACATGTCAATACTGCCCATGATCTCATATAAAGAATTATTACAAGTTTTATTAAGTTCAAGATTGCAAGACCTGGAGAAAAGAACATCCCCATCCACACCATTCCTTGATTGTTAACTAGATGCAGAATATTTTCAGCAATTTTGAAATCACCGTACTGAAGGTAAAAAACAAGAATTAATTTGAAAAAAATTATATTTATTCTAATTTGCAGCTTTTGTTAAACAAACAAAATGAAAAAAGTCGGTCAAGAGTCGCGACGGTCGTTCTTTGTTTTCGTTCAAAATTAATCGAATTTGAATTAAATATTATCAATATTACGGCAGATTAAGTTCGGACCCTAGCTATTGCTATGATAACTAGAATACTCGTATTAGCGCAGCTAAAAATATTACCTTTGGAAAATTTTTCTCTAGATCCCAGCACCAAAATTTATTCATAAAACGAACAAAAAGAGCACGAAAAAAATCAATCATCAGTATAGACAAAACCGTTACCAGCTTGAATAAAAATAAAAATATTAATTCTACCAAAGTTAATGAATTTCAAATTATATTTGCCATACCAAATCCATGACAGTTAATTTTACTAATTCTTGTCCAAACATCGTTTCCCAACACAGTTTTCTTAACCGTTTCTGTAAATTTAACGTATAATTTGCGTATGTTGTATTTAAAATCTCAGATCCTGCTATTAATGCTGTGGAACTGCTATCAACAGATGCCGCTGTTAAATTTTCCATGCTCATTTTATAATTAGAAACAATTAAATCTGTTTGGTTTGAGCTGATTGGGGCGGTGGTGGTTTGGTTTTCATTCTTAATCGTTTTTGTTACATATTCCTGTGTCGGAGTTTCCATTAAATCATCTCCCGTTGTAGATTTCATCCAACCATATTCTTCTATTTCCTGTGGACATGTTATATTATAACAAATTTCCTCATTTTCATTAACAATAGGGATCTTTGCAATCACATAATTAAATAATTCTTTAAATTTGTTTTTCAAATTTTCTGATTTACTGAAACTCGATTCATCAGAAATGGTTGATCTTTCTTTTAAATCTTCAACGATTGTTGAAACCGTTGTTTCAATTATATCTGTTATATTTTCAGTTGGAAACGATGTATTTGAAATATTACTAACACCATCGTCATAATCTGAATACAATTTTGATAAATAGTCACTAAATTCGAAGTCATCCAGTTGATTAATATTAGGCTCATATATGGTGACAACTTCTATTAGATCCTCTCGTTTACTACGTCTGTATTTTGTTTTAGTTTGATTGTCATGTAATGTATCGTTATCTTCAAGAAAATTAAATGTTGTATTGAAATTATAATAATTGAAATCCGTTGCATTTCGCATAGGCCACTCTGTTGTATCTGAAATGTTGTCATCGTTCGTCGGATCATACTTTGAAACAACGTTTTTATTTTTCTTAAAATTTTTCAATATTTGATCTGACATTAATTTCAGCAAAGACAACGTTAATATAACCGTTTCGTTTGCATTTGTTTGTGTTTCACATTTTACAGGGACGGAAATACAACCATTGTTTGGAACAGTTATAATATCTGAATTTGAAGTTGTTCCATTTGTGTCGAAAAAGTTTGTAACCAAATCATTGACCCACTGTGTTGTTAAATCTGATAACGTTGTCGTTTCAACAAAGGTTGGAGTTGTAAACAATTCACTATATGTTTCAATTATTACCGTTGGCACAGTTATTGTGGTAGTACTTGTTGTATATACCGAATAATTTAATTGTTTTAGAAATTCTATTTCACTTGATTCTAAATTTGTACGAATTTCTGTCATTTCTCGGTTCATATCACTAATTTTATCAAATAATGCAAAAATTAAGGAATACAAATTTAATAAATTTAAAAGCATGATTCTTCCTAATTGACGTCGTAGCTGTTGCCGAGGATGATAGCTTTCTAGTAATCCAAGAACTTCAAAGAACATCGGAAAAACGAATGTGATTAATGACATGACAATAGTGATTTCATTTCGTCGCCACCATGAACTATGTGATCCTTCACCTGTTGAACGATTGACAACCCAAACTACGGCAAATGCAGAAATACTCAATAGACCCAGGACGATAAAGTTTACAATTACACGTAATGTTATAACTTTCCAGCTGCAAGTTATAAAAAAATGTGAATGGGTTTGTTTGGTAAAAAAACTAAAAAATTGATTATATTACTTTCGTTTGTCCTTCTTTTTTTCAGCTTCTTCAAGTAGTGCTTCTTTGAAACCGAGCACCACAGATGCGACACGATTATGCGCAGTCTCTCCATGACCTAACAAAAAGAACGAAATAAAAAAAGATTAATGTTTTAAAAAGGACGTAAAGATATTAAATGGGATATTCACCGATCATAAAATCCCAGCCAGTAAATAGCTTCCATGTAAAAACACATTCGTCATCTTTTGTGGAGAGCTTTGATGATCTTGAATTTTCGGCCATTCTAAATAAATTTATTTTAATAAAAATAAAATCATTTGATAGCAGGACACGAATTGATAAAGTAACAAAACCGTTATGCAAATAGAAATAATTATGACAGATAGTAAAAGTCATGATCTGGACGATCGATGCTGAACCTGACCAAGTAGTCTAGGTGAATTAGAAAAAAAAAGTGTTTTTAGGCACATTTGAAAATATTTAATTTGAGAAATAGTCCCAAAGATTTCTGAAAATTCAAACTCAGGTTACTTTGAAATCAAATTTCAAGAGAATGGCTCACCCCATATCAACTTGTTTATTTGCGTTGAGATAGGTAAAAACTTGCTTATTGAAAAAAATACATTGTAAACTTTACTCTTACACTGTTAAAAATATTAAGCAATAAAATCTTAAATAGTATTTAACACATTAGTATTTTTGATAGATAAACAATTTTCCGTTTTCATCTGTTGCATAAAATAGGATGGGTGACGCAGTCAGATTTAAACATCCGCAGTGTAAAATTTTAGTACGTTTGCCTTTTAGTTTGAAGTTCTATTATTACATTTGAGATGGCGCGTTTATTTCCATATAATTTTTTATATTACATTTGATCTGACTTGGATCAATATTTTAAATTCTGAACTGTGTTTATGCAAATAATTAAATATTGAAGTTCACAAAAGCGAATTAAAAATTGTTTAAAATTTGTATGTAAATGTCAACAAATTTCTTTTTATTTTTATTTGCTTACAGTATATAAAACTTCTTTACTGAGTTTACTGAGATGAGTTTTATGATGAATATGTGGTGACTTTTTATTCAATCGTTTGCGTTTAATTTGAAAATTTTCGTTAAATTAGTTCCAAACTTTTAGCAATAGATTAATAAAAGTTTGGTTACATTTTTTAATCTAGTTTTCATAAAATTATTTTATCATCAAGTAGTCATTTCAAAATTCATAAAAAAAGTTTTGTTTTTTTAGCCATTCAGATTTTTGTTTTAAAAAGATTGAGATTCATTTTTTAATTAACCAAAAAAAATTAAAAATAATTGTTATACGTCTGCCGCAAAAACGATCTAAAAGATATATTGTGTAATTTTAATTAAATAAACATACTTAACTATATATACCTATAAATGTGAATTAAGGCAAATTTAAATAAACATAAAAATTTTTACAGCTTATTTTATATAGATTGAAGTGATGAATTGTGGTTTATAATATTAATTTATTGAAATGGAAAGAAAACTATTGTAAGGAACAAATATAAGAATTAATTTTTGATTGTGGCCAATGTCAGCAGGCGCGTGAGATCAGCGAATGAAAGGGCAGAGGAATCAAGTACCTGATTATTAGCGAGAATGACGCCATAGGAGTTAGGACACGCAGCAAGTAATTACAGCGATAATACTTTTACAAGCAATAAATATACGATGGAAAGCTGTAACCAACAAAACAAATGTGTGAAATGTTTTAATTTTTATATTCATTATTTGTTCATTTATTTTACTTTTTATATTTTTTCATTATTTATTCATTTATTTTATATATTTATTCATTATTTTACATGCCATATAAAAATGACAAAAACATATATGTTCGTAGACGTATGACGAAAATGTATATGTATAGATTATAAATTATAATGATGTAACGACGGACTATTTTCAGTTTTTACTCTAAAATAATAGTATTCATATTCAAAGAAACTCGCTAATAATTTAATAATTTATTCTCTTCAATTGTAATAAGCGTAGGGACATTTGTTTGTACTATTGTGCAAAAACATTTTTTGTTAACGGTTTAGTTACGTCGCTTAATGTCAATTAATAATACTTGTTTTACATAAATGATTGTTTAATTTGTATTTGATTGTTTTGAAATGTTGTCTGTATTGGAGAGAACTGCTTATTAAAATCTATGTTCGATGATAAAGATATGGAGAGGGAAACAGAAAGCATAAACTGTCTGCATATAAGCAATCAAATTGTTTTGATCGGAGATAAGTAATTAATTAAAATTAAACAAAGATTGGTATATACATTTAAAACAAAAAAATTATTATGTAAATTTAAATCGAAACCGAGGCTAGTTTTTGATATATAAAAATAAATTATTTGTTTTAATGGTGATATCGAAGTTTTTTTATTTATTTATTTGAATGTAATAAGTTTTAGTGAAAATTGTTTGATAAATCATTTAGTAAATAAAATGAAAATGGAAAATGAATCTAAAACACAAGTTCAAATACAAAAACGTGAAAATAGTTATTCAGGTGAAGTAATAACGAAAACTTTCAACACACTTTTTATACCCAACGGTTACGGTGACGCTTCATTCCAATTCGTTACATGTTAAATGCAATTATTCATAAATTTAATGTCAATCAACTCAATATGACCCAAATTCCAACATAAGAAATTGGTCATTCAAAATGTATGGATTTTCATATAAATATTGAAGCTTTTATGCATGGAGAAAAAATAAATTATAAATTGAATATGATTTTCAATTTTATTAAGTTTTTTGGTCTTTTAATTTCCAGGTTCAACAAACCTGTTTTCAAATTTGCGATGAATCCCATAGCTCAAAAATTGTTGACAAAATACAAGCCAACAAAGCTGTCAAATCTTATGTTAAATAAAAGTGTGTAATAATAATAATAATAAAGAAAATTAGTGGTTTACAGCATCAGCGCCATCTTTAAAAATTCAATTTTTAAATTTTTTTTAACAGTGTAGGCAAAAATTTTACTGTGTATTTTTTTCAATATACCAGTCAGGTACCTTTCCGACGTACATAAATGGGTTGATACCGGATGAGCCGATTCTTTCGCAATTTGATTTCAAAGGGACCCCGGGTTTTAATTTCTAGAATCTTTCAGACCACCCTGTTTACAAATTAAACATTTTATATTAAACAAAATACATGTACATTTTATTTCACCTATACTACTTGTACGTCAAGTATTAAGTTGATCAAAAACCAGTGCGGTTCATTAGACATTTTGGCCCTTCCAGAACACGAATTGCATCAACCATTTATGCTGGATAGTATTTTTCTGTGCAAATAAATGTGCAAAATGGTAACAAATTGGAATATAAAGAACAAATTGCGGGCAGAGACCTTTTTATATTAATTTATTAAATAATTTTAGACTGCCACGAATAATTGAAACCAAAACTGATATTTGAGGTCAGAAAAACTTTAGGTGTTTGATTTTTAGTAAAAAAAAAAGAATATGATATACTACATGAAATGGAAATTTTTAACTATAGACAAACAAAAAGAAAAAAAAATACAAAAAGGGAAGAGAATGTAGGCTGTCTTTAATGACAAACCCATAACCTTTGGTGACAGCGGTGGGATTTTGATCAGTAAAATATGGTTTCCTAGGTTTAACACCTAGCTAGAAATGTGAATGCACACTGTCAGCAACAGATTTGAATCATTCATCTTTGAAAGTGAGCCATGAATAATACATGTTCAGTTGTAGTCACATTTTAAAAGGGGAACTTCGTCGATACACAAATGAAAGAATTACCATCAACACCACTTCGAGCTATTGGAGATACTTATTGGTGTAAACTACAAACAAAGATGCATCAAATTTATCAATCCGGAGAGGGCAATCACCTAATTTATCAAGATATGGTTGACTGCAAATTTTAGTCAACTATGATGAAACACTAAAAAACAAAATTGATCAATTACAATCTTACTTACTTTCTTAAAGTAGCTACAAAACTGTAAATATACACCACAAGTCCGGTTAAAAAATAAGCTAATGGCAGCTTATACCCCCACCTTTTTTCCACAGCAATATCTGAATAATAGCTAGAAATTTAAATTAGTTATTTTTAATTTCAATTCCAATCAACAATCGACGCGTTTTCATTACCCATAAAATATTGGTGAATATCGAAGGAAACCTTCGAAATCCCAAATTGTTATTAATTTCGCAGCAATTTCTCTTTCTTCTGGTAACATTGTTTTTCGTGTATCCGTTGATTTTGGATCGAATACCGAGAGTTCTGGAGCAACAACAAAAACTCCCAATACAACCGCTATCACAATGTTCACCCATAATAACCAACGTAAGAACGTGAAATATGAAGCTACAACTGATCCAAAATGAGATTCAATTTCTTTGATTCGTCCCTCCCATGGTATCAAAACCGTTGATATATTTGCTAATTCTCGTTTAGAATGTTGCCACTTCTATAATATTTTTTTGGGAAATAACTGAATGAATTGAAATATTTCAAAATAGTTTAAATCATGTTACCGTTGCTAAAACAATTCGAAATCTTGTTAAAAGATCTCTTGTGCTACGTGACATTGCAAATCTTTCTTGAAGTGCCCCCTCATGTCTCGCAACATATTCTTTTGCTTGTCGTACCAATCTTAATTTTCGTCTCATACTCCATGGTTGTAATTTCACGGATTGAAGTACTTCTTTGTGTAGTCTAATATTTTCAAATATTTGCTCTTGAGTTGAATCATGATTTGTTCCATCATCAAAGGATATTGCCGTGCTAAAATTATGGATCTTAAAATTTGTTGATTATTATAAAAATAAATTGCATACTCTCCAGAACTTGTTGTAAAAACACTTGAACGTCGTCTATCATTTAAACTATTTATTCCAATAACATGTCCCATTGGACTTGATGTACGCCTGGAGCTTTTAAAACTTTTACGTTTTCCTTTTGTACTGGCACGTCTTTGCATAATTGCTGATACACTTACAGAATAATCATCTTCTGAATCATGAGCATTTAAAACGTCAGATGGATTTTCTAAAAATCCTGATGAATATGCTGATGGTTTTCTTCCAAATGTTTCTCTCTCTTGTAAAATGTGTTGTTCATCCGATGATATTTCACGCTGAACTCGTTTAGGAAACGCCCATGTAACCGAAAGTTGTGGTGATACTGCTGTTGATGGTGAATTTTGAGATGCCTGGTAATTATAAAAGATAAATTATAAAAGACATTGAATATTTAGCAGCAATCATCAATCAGTATTTTAAACGCCTCCATAATAACCTAATGCAAATTTAACATTAATTTATTCGTTATCTTGGACGATAAATAAACACTTGAAGTTTTTGCCCTTTGGTAAAACTATTCTATTTTTGCAAAACTTTGCAAATTAAAAAGGCGTTTCGTTTAGTTAAACGACTGAATAATAATAAGCAACTGCATTTTCTCAACAAAAGACAATTCTTTAGAACAACACACTATTGCGGTATGATTGCCAACATTTTAAGTCCAAGATCGCATCTTTTAAGATCTTAAACTTGTGTTGGCAGCAAAAACAAGACATAAATCATAAATCGTCATTTTCCATATTTTAGACCCGCAATTTTGAAAAAAAAAGTTCAACATCAAAAGTTTACAAAAGTTCAAAAGTTCACTGACATTTTAAGAACGCGTCTTTTCATTTCTTAAATTTATTTTAGCAGCCAAATTGCACGGGTGGTTCTATTATTCAGATCAAAACAGCGGCCATTTTAATGTCGCCATTTTGAAGTTTTTAAAATCGCCAAACAGCATTCGATAGCTTTCGTCAATACCAACAATTTAAGCCGTAGAACGTTTTTTATGTCTTGAAAATTGTCTGGAGCAGTGTTTCAATTGACGTGGAACGTCCCATATATACCACCAACCACCTACTGCTACTTCATACCTTACAATGATTTTTATATCTTGGGATCTAAACAAATTGCTCAATCTAACCTCAGTATACGACTCATCCTCAGCAAGTATCATTTTAAACAGCAGCAGTTCTCCTGACTTGTCACCAGTGCATCTTTTCCTACCAGTTTGGTATCGAAAACACAAACAGGACTTTCGTCGGATCATATCCTACTAATGATCTTGATTCGAAGATAAATAACGAATTGCAATTCTGAGCGCACATTAAATTAATTTTCCGAAGGCACTTTTTTATAACAGATGACAAACAGACAATGCTCGAATACTATCTAACCAGCATACTAAAAATAGTGTTTTAGGAACACTCTGAGAAGACTGGTTACACATTCAGTTCATCACCCAGCTGCTAAGAAATTAGATTCAATTTCACAGTAGAATTAAAAAACGAAAGGGATGATCAGCGTTATACATATTCAAGTAATCATTAAATGTCTGTCTAATCTGAAGAGCACAATCCAAATAACAAAATAGAGAATAATGCCTATCTCAATGAACAGCTTAAAAATTGGGCTAACTTATGCCGCTATTTTCATCTATTGTGCTACGACGCTGTTTAGTCAGGTAAGAAAGTTCATTCGTTGAAACGTTTGTTCTTTGGAGACGGTGTAACTAGACAAATTATACAAGCCACGCCTTCTCGTTAACTATGGCATTTTCAACATGCTATAGCTCTTTTTACAAGACAGTAAAACTTGAATTTGGTTATTTGTATTTGGCTGATTTGGCAACGACATTAGTTGATTTGTACAAAAAGTTTTAAATAATTGTTAGTTCTTGCAAATCAGGGTTTTTTCAGGTAATTTTTAATGAGTTTTGATAAAGTTGTATTATAATTGGTTTTTTGAAGTAAATTTTAATACATAATTATTGACTCCTTATTATCATTGCTGTATGTATTCTGTCAAACACATACAGCAATACAACGATTTGAAGTTTGAAAAAAAAATTAACAAAAATTTTTATATGTAGTCTGTATAGTCAGTCTAGTCAGTCGGTGTATTTTGTATAGTCAGTCAGTCAGTTCCGTGATTATTCTCGAAAAAGATTGTCGTTCGTATGGTTTATTGAAATACCAATTCTTTTGGGATAATCCAAATTCCTTTTAAGTTGTTTTTTAAGTTAGTGCTAGTAAAATTTATAAATAAAAATATGGAGGGGCTGAAATCTCACAGCTCTGAGGTATCAAGACTTCGCTCTGGGTTAAGGATTTTAATATAGTTTTCGGCAAAAAACTTTTATGAGGACATGGTTTTTAGCTTTGGGCAGCGATGTATATCAAACATAACTCTTTGTTGAAGTACAAGTATTTTTTATCTCTGTTTGAAAATTTATTACAAAACTAACACGAAACATCAATACGTTGCCGGAAAATTATAATCAAAATTCCAAAAATATTGTTAAATTAAATAAAATCAAACTTTTTCAAAATTCCAAAAATATTCCAAAAATTAGAATAAAATCAAATATTTAAATTTTTTCTAAATTCCAATAATATTTCAAAAATTCTTAAAAATTCAAACTTTTTCCAAAATTCTAAAAATATTGCAAAAATTATTACAAAATCAAAAATTGAAACTTTTTTCAAAATTCCAAAAATTATAATTATATCAAAAATTAAAAATTTTTCAAAATTCTAAAAATATTTCAAAAATTCTTACAAAATCAAAAATTAAAACTTTTGCCGAGATTCTAAGAATATTGCAAAAATTATTACAAAATCAACAATACAAACTTTTTCAAAATTCCAAAAATATTTCAAAAACTATAACAAATTCAAAAATTTCCATGTCCAATTTCATTTTAAATTACATTTACATCATAAAAACAGCTACATTTTTTTTCCCAAAAAAAGGGCTAAAAAATTAAATGAAATCATTTTTTGACACACTTGACATTATTTTTTGACAAACTTATAATGCCATAATTCTCTATAATAATAATAAAATATCATGTCATACGAACTATTAATTTTATTTTTTTTCTAAAAAAATTGGGTAAAAAATAAATAAAAACCTTTCTTTTGACACACTTGACAACATTTTTTGACAAACTTATAATGCCATAATTCTCAATAATAATAATAAAATTTCATTTCAAACAAACACTTTTATTTATTTTGCAAAAAATTAGGTAAAAAACTAATTAAAAATCTTTTGACACACTTGACAACATTTTTTTGACAAACTTATAATGCCATAATTCTCAATAATAATAATTAAATTTCATTTCAAACAATTTTTTTTTTCCAAAAAATTGGGTAAAAAAATAAATAAAAATCTTTCTTTTGACACACTTGACAACACTTTTTTGACAAACTTATAATGCCATAATTCTCAATAATAATAATAAAACTTCACTTCAAACAAACAACTAATTTTATTTTTTTTCCAAAAACTTAGGCAAAAAAATAAATAAAAATCTTTCTTTTGACACACTTGACCACTTTTTTTGACAAACTTATAATGAAATAATCTAGTTTTTGATCTCACATACCAATATCTCACATACCAATATCTCACATATCAAGATTTCTCCAAATTGAATTTTCCTACTCGTAATCACTTAAAATGAACGTTTTTTAAGCCAAAAATATGAAAATTTTCTATTTTTGACACACATAATGATTTCCTCCACACATAATGATTTCTAATGACACTTCCGGTACAGTTATCGAACACAGCGTCCTTTCGGACCTGTCCCTTGAGTATACCTATTTTTAGAAAAAAAAAATTTTGAAATACCTCCAGCGGTATTCCCTGCAGCGTAGGTAATGACGCCCGGCCGGCTGGCAGACAGACATACATTTTTTTTTTGCTTTTTTAGAATCAGGAGGTCCTAAAACGTCGAGAAATGTCAAAAAAAGTGGGGGTAAGAATTTCACTTTGAGCTCATGAATGTAATACTTAGGTCTAATTGCTTGTGTTGTGAATAGTTAAACCTTTATTTTTGCTTTATTTTTCAGAAAATCCTTTATTTTTCCTCAAGTAGCGTATCTTTCACTTCATCCATACTGTTATTTGATTTAAGCTTGTATTGAATACATGCAAGGCAGTTGGCTGTGATAGTGGAATAAAAAATCCATATTATTGCTCGCTCTGTTATTTTTTTTTTTGATGAGATCGACATTTAACTTTTCCGAAAGGAAAAAAAAACGAGTAAGATTCAAATTTAATAGTTGTTAACTCATTTAATAGTCAAATCTATAAGTTAACTCAGTGAATTTGTGTTTACTTATTAAAATCTAAACTAATAATTAATCAAATAAAATTATTTTATAATCATCCTACAAATAATTTTTGTTATACCTTCAAAACTGCACATACATACAAAACTGTTATTTTTGTTCTTCTCAATACAAAACTGTTATTTTCGTTCTTCTCGTTCTCCTTTTCTACATACAAAACTGTTGTTTTCGTTACAAAAGAAAGATTAATTCGATTGATTGCAATTGTAAGGTAAAGCAAGATTATTAGGTCGTTTATGCATATCTAATATCTATCGATCGGGATTTACTTGTATGTTAATTATTTTTATATGATCATCTGATTTTGAGTAATTGTAGCATTGATTACTGCTGTGTAGTCATATCTCTATCGTAAAATAAAAACGTGCAAACTCAAACAAACCCTTTTTCGGTGGTAAATCCAATTATAATAAAAAATATTTTTTTGAACAACCTGGCAAGAGCCAATGATAATTTTTAACAATCGCCTCTTCACTTGGCGCAACAATGTCTTATTTTATACATTTTATGGTAATTGTTCAACAATCGCCTTTTCATTAGGCGCAACATATTCTTTGATTGATTACATTTTATGATAATTGTTCAACAATCGCCTTTTTATTTGGCGCTATAATTTCTTTGATTTATATAGTTAATGATAATTGTTCAACAATCGTCTTTTGCATTTGGCACAACAAATTCAGTTGTCTAAGATACGAAGGATTATAGGATAAGAGAGAAGAAGGTGGTGGGGAGTTGGATCTAGACTAGCTATGGGGCTAATGTCGTATATATAATTTTTGTGTTTATGTATTTTATACAAATAAAGTATAGTACTGGTATGGATGTGACTGCCTTGGCTTCTTCGATTTACGGGTCGTCAGAGTATCTTCAATTCCATTTTTCTTGATCCATATGTTCTGTCACAAGTGCACGCACACTGGTTAATTTGGGTTGGATTGCGGGACGTTCATTATCGTATCCACATGACTATCGCTAGTTGGCACATAAAATCTCAAGGCTCGCAGTCCTCCGATTGCTTCCTGTTGGTATTCTTACCAACTGGATCAGTCTCCATTACAATTGCTAGACGAATGTTGTGGCTAATACTAGCTAGCACTACATTAGCTTCTCATTTCAGCTACTTACCAGCTTTAGAATAGCTTTAGAAGCATCGAATCACCATAACTGTCCTCCATCACAATATTATAGATGCAATACCGTATCCTTCTACCTTTCAATAGGAAGTAGGCAACAATATGCTGTTGCAAGACAGACGCAACTCAACATTTCTACATAATTACTGGGAGAGATAAAATATTTTCCTAAAAATAGTCTGGCGATATTACCATGTTATCAGTGTGTGAAAATATTTGAGTGGCATTTTACCACATAAATAAATGCCTGTTCACGCTCAACATCTGAATCACTGAAAGAGGTCTAGAATCGAACAACATAGATTCATCAGCGGGTTTTACTTTAGATCTTTATAAATATTTAAACGAAAATTTTTCCGGGGTGAGGGTGGTACTCTCAAGACTAACTGAGCATGAAATAAATTTCAGTTACCAGCGGTCACGAACGACTAACGAGGAGGTGTATTGAGCACTTGGTGGCGAGCACCAAAGCTAGCAGTAGTCTGTTCAACGAACGTAAAAACAAACAAAAAGTCTTACACTTGCAATTCTGACTTAGTAAAATGCAATTTGGCAAATGTGTCATTTAAATGTGAAAATTAGTTCTGCACTTTTATCCTATTAACATATTAATCCTCTCTTTAGGTGCTCTTAGTGTGCTAAACACTATGGTGCCTCTTAGTGTGCTAAACACTATCATATCTAAATAGCTCACATGTCTGACTAAATATTTACAAAACTGCAATCAAATTTTAACAATCAAATCAAACAAAAATCTATGTTACACGTGAGATATGTACAGTTAGCGTTTGTCTCTATCTCTCGCCAATTTACAAATAAATTTCCCAATTTCCATAATGACTATTAAAAATTTGTTTTGCTTTTATGGTAATAAATTTTATTTAAATTTGAAACCAATCCCAAAACCTTTCGGTTTTTTTTCAGTGGAAGTTAAACGCCTATTATGTATTGTTTTGTATACAAAAAATATTGTGAGTGCGTGTATCAGTTCATTACATGCGTGTTTATGTATCATCAACAAAAAACGTTATCAGTCGATGATCAAATTTGAATATTGAAATTTGGTTTTTTGAACATATTCATCTCATGTTACAAGCAGAAAATTTTAAAAAGTAGACAAATATTTTACGTTTGTGTTTCGGTAATTTATAGAGTTTCGGTAATTTATCAAACAAAACAGAAGGTTTTTTCACCTCATAACTGCTGTAACAAAAAAATGTATTTAACAATCAAAAAATTGGGATCGCGTAGGCTAATGCTTGTGTCATCCTCGGCCGAAGCGAAGCTGTAATTAAAGAGACTTGCCTATATTGCTTAAGAGATGGTGCTAGACAAATTACTTTGCAAATAAATTATGAAAAAAACAAAACATATAAATGTTTCAAGAGAAGCTGAGAAATAATATTTGGGGTGCGGCGATGAACGATTTGAGGGAGTTGAAGGATTTAAATATTTGGAATCCATGGTTGACTCAAACAACAGCATACTTACACAAATATTAATGCTAAAATTGCTGCAGATAATCAAGCTGCGAGAAAATTGAGTTCGGTCTACAGTCTAGAATGATTGTCTAGAATGTACGTCAGTACCCCAGGGTATAGAACACTGTAGCGTGGAACCCTTGGATTAACGAAGGAACTTAAAAAAATCAGTTAGCATGGCAGTTATTGCAATTGCGAATGATCGTGGTGAATATTTAAAATTGATTAGTTCAAAAATGCGTTTACAATTTACTAGGTCATTCAATAAGTCCGTAGGATGACACATAGATGGCGTTACTAGAATTTTTTCCATATGATTTTTATTTAGTACTAACCTTCAAACGATACGTGTATAAATTTGACAGCAATCTGACTATTTATTCGTGAGTTATAGCATTTTGTGTGAAGCAACTTTTGTTTTTGAAAAAAAATGGAAAAAAGTGAATTTCGAATTTTAATAAAGCATTGCTTTTTGATGAAAAAAAATACAGTGGAAACCAAACAATGGCTTGATAAACATTATCCTAACTCTGCTCCATCGAGACAAATGGTAGAGAAGTGGATGGCTGAATTTAAATGTGGTCGTACCAGCACAAAAGATGCAGAGCGCAGTGGACGCCCAAATGAGGCTGTTATTCCAGAAAACATAAAAAAAATCCACAAATTGGTTATGAACGATCGCAAATTGAAGGTGCACGAAATAGCTGACATTGTAAAGGTAGCAGATGGTAGTGTTTTTACCATTTTACATGAACATTTGGGTAAGCGAAAGCTCTGTGCAAATTGCGTGCCGCGTGAGCTCACAGTCGACCAAAAACAACAACGAATCGATGCTTCGGAGGAGTCTTTGGCACTGTTAAACCGCAATAAAAGGGAATTCTATCGTAGATATGTGACAATGGATGAGACATGGCTTCACAATTACACACCAGAATCCAAAAGACAGTTAGCTGAGTGGACAGCAGTCGACGAACCGAATCCAAAGCGAGCAAAGACGCAACAGTCGGCCGGTAAGGTGATGGCGTCTGTATTTTGGGATACGAACGGAATAATATTCATCGACTATCTCCAAAAAGGAACCAACATCAACAGCGAGTATTACTGTGAACTTTTGGATCGATTGAAGGCTGAAATCGCAAAGAAACGGCCACATTTGCAAAAGAAAAAAGTGTTGTTTCACCAAGATAATGCACCGTGTCACAAATCGATGAAAACGATGGCAAAATTGAATGAATTGGGCTTTAAATTGCTTACCCACCCACCATATTCTCCAGATTTAGCCCCCAGCGACTTTTTCCTGTTTAGGAAGCATAAACACCCTAAAAATCACAGCCTAAAAGTTTTTTAATTTTAATTGAGTGCGAAACCGAAACTCGTAAATAAATAATCTAAAAAATTCTCATAGTCATTGTTTACGTTTTTACTATAAATTACAGTTGGTTGCAATCTTCTTATATATTAATACGCTAGATTAAAACTTTGTGGAGCATTAGGCTTTTTTATTCGCAGATGGATTCATTTGAAATTTTCACAGCTAACTGATATTAGTGTAACCTATAGTCGGATCCGGATTCAAACAAATCGGATCATAAATAAAAAAGTTATTATATACGGAAAACTTTTTCTATACATATGCATTATAAGTTTACATACATGCAAAAACAATTTTCTTTTTGCTTTAAAACAATGCTTTAAAATTTTTCTTTTTTATATATTAGCTATCGAACCGAACAACGAATAACAAAAACGAAAATTTTTATATTTATTTTATATTCATTTCAGTCGTCGTATTTATTTTATATTTTAGTCGTCTTTTATCTTTCAAGAAGCACGGTTTTCGATATTTTTCGATTATTTTGTTTTTTATTGATATAAAGATTTTTGAGATATTTTGATATTTGAGTTATTTCATATTTTTGATATATTGATATATTTATTTATTTCGATGCCAAGACTACGTCGTAAACGTCGTTTGGATGTGAGTGGTACATCGAGTCGTCGGAATAAAAGAGATTATATGCGTAATATGCGTAATAATGTTGATTTTATGAATGATGAAATGAATGGTAATAATGATGGAATGAATGCTGAAGCTGATGTTGTTGTGAATGATGAAGTGAATGTTGATGATATGAATGGTGTCATGAACGGTGTCATGAATGGTGTCATGAATGTTGCGAATGATTTAGAATTGAATGTGGTGAATGATGAAATTCCCTTTGTAATTTTGAGAGATTCGTTCAAGTGTGCTTTGAATGTGATTCCAGGTAACTTTGATTCGTATGTTTGTGGTGCTTTGGATATGAGTTGTCATTTTTGTCATGCCAAACATTTTGCAAGAGAAGTTACTTCAAATAATAATGAAGCGTTTTCTTTGTGTTGCCATAAAGGCAAAGTCAATTTACCTCCTCTTTCTGAAAATGCATTTTTCTCTAATATTTTCGAAGGATTGAATTCAAATGATAATGCTATAAAAAAACGTTCTAAAAGTTTTCTTTCAAATAATCGTTCCTATAATTCGGCATTTGCAATGATCAGTTCTGAATGTAATATAGCGGATTCTACTGCACGTGGTATTTATCATTTTAAAATTCATAATACTAGGAGGGCCCGGCGTGCTTCGCTACGCTTATAAATAAAGTTTTTGCGTAGACATTTTGTTGACGTAGAAGCAATGGTTTCAAAAAGTGGTAATGAGAAATGCTACCATATAATTTTTAATTTTTCTTTTTAAATATATGAATGAAAAATAATCAGAACTCTAGCTGATCAGTTCGGATATATGAAAAATTAGCGAAGCTTACTTGAAAACTTATTTGATCGCTAATTTTTCATATGCTAATTTTTCATACGAAGCTTACTTGAAAACTTATTTGATCGCTAATTTTTCATATATCCGAACTGATCAGCTAGAGTTCTGATTATTTTTCATTCATATATTTAAAAAGAAAAATTAAAAATTATATGGTAGCATTTCTCATTACCACTTTTTGAAATCATTGCTTCTACGTCAACAAAATGTCTACGCAAAAACTTTATTTATAAGCGTAGCGAAGCACGCCGGGCCCTCCTAGTTTTTATTAATATGCCTGACTTCACCTAAATTGGATCACTGAATTGCAAGTTAAGCACTAAGTCTGTTTAATCAAATTTTATTAGTTTTAGAATTGAATATAGAAATTAATTACATAATCTATATATTTCCATGCAAGTAATATTTTTACGTATGCATATGTCATATGCAAGTTGAATATTTATGACCGGCTATTGGTTGAATAGAACAATTATGATTTATGACCCCTATTGAACGCCGCACTTTTTCTCTTCAGAGAAGAAAAATAAAATGTCAAATGTTAGATTTTCTGAATGTTTTAATTAATAATAAATTCTGGTGGCAATTATATATACATGCATTGCAACAAAACATTTAAATCAAGGCAACAATGTTAAACACAACATGAAAAATGTTGCAATGAACACATGTCCTTTCCACACGATGCAGCACAACAAAACATGTTGGAAATTGCAAATGAAACCAGTTATTCAAAAAAAAATTATTTTTATCTTTGTGTTGGTGCGTAACCACTTGTTCCGCCCAAACTTTTAAGTTAAACGAGTAACGAGTTGCAATTAAAATATATTAACTCCAATTTAGTTTGTATGGGCAATTTATAGGCAATAAGGTAAGAAACGAAGAAGTGATATATTGCACTGCATACAAGTTTAGAAAACGCTAGTGAGTATATAGGGTGATTATTCCTATATTTATAGCTCCAAACAATATACAAAGTAATTTATTACAGCAAAGATTAAAGATTTATTTTATTAAATGAAATACATTGGTGATTACAGCAAGCGACATTACTAAATTAACAATAGATATTTTTAACATTCTTTATTGAATTGTAGTATTGTATTCTTGTGCTAAGAGAGCGATTCTAATTCATTGATGATTGTAAAGTTACCCCACTAGATTACAACGTATCTCAGAAATATCTGCACAGAATCCTTACAGTTCTTCCACGACGAGTAACTCTAGATCCCGGTGATGTTGTTGGTGAGATCGGTGTTGTTACAGCAATTGCCAATTGATCTCGCAGGAAAAGTTGTTGTTGGTGCAGGAATTGTTGTTGGTGAGATCGGAATCCTAGTACTATTTGGTCGTGTGTTATCCAAAACATCATTGTGTAGAAATGCGACTTTCTACCTGTCGATTAAAACTTTGACGATTCCCTTATTCATTTTTACATCGAAAATTCTTTCGTACTTCTTCACTACCTCATACGGGTCCTCGTACGGTGGTTGTAATGATCGCGTAACTCTGTCAACGTGGACAAAACATGAGTACAAGATGAAAGACTTTTTTGAAGAAACAATTTTTTTGTACCATGATGTGCAGTAGCAGTAGGCTGAAGTTGAAGCATATGACGACGAAGACTTTTCACAAATTCAGTGTCTGGATTAAAATTAGTAGATGTTGTGAAAAATTCACCAGGTAATTTCATTGAAGTACCATAAAATAAACTAATTCTGAAGGTGTTGCTGCGATATCTTCTTTGTATGCAGAACAATGTCCAAGTAAGATTGTTGGTAAAAAATAACATCAATCGATTGTTTGATGACACATAATAGCTGATTTGACAGTTCGATTCCAACGTTCAATAATTCCGTTAGCTTGGGGGTGATAACCCGTTGTTCGGAGGTGATTGATTCCAAGTAATTGCGACAGTTCTCGAAAAACTTCTTTGGAACACCAAATTTTCTCTGAAACACCAAATCCAAATCCAAATGATCTTCCTTCAAGCAAGTGACGAAAATACTTTACTCCACGATAAATAGCCAACAACTCTCTGTCATACGTCCTGTAGCTTTTTTCTGTATCGGTTAATTTCTTTGAGAAAAAACCAAGCGGTTGTTGATGTTGTAGATTCAAAGATTGATGTAAAAGAGCACCAAGTGATGAATCTGAAGCATCAAAACTTAATGACAAATCAGCAGTTGAATTCGGATTAGCAAGGAGAGCAGAATTAGCTAAATCATCTTTACATCGTTGAAATGCACTGATTGTTTCATCAGTCCAAACTCCAAATGATCGGAGTTCTATCATTCTTTTTACTACCCATTATAAGTGTTTGTAAAACCATTTGATTATCCACAGCTTTTGGTATAAATCAACGATAGAAGTTAATCATTACCAAAAAATCGTTTTAAATCTTTTGCGACTTTTCGACGAATGAAATTTTTAATCGTTTCTACTTTATCTGGAAGAGGTTGAACGCCAGACTCAGAAATGAGATGACTAAGAAATCGAACGCTTGTTTGTCCTAAAACACATTTAGAAACATTAATATAGTTAAATTATACTCACGAAGTCGTTTTAGTTATTCGAAGATGTTCTGCGTGTTGATTGATGTCATCTGATGCTATTAACATATCGTCGATATAGCCGAAAACGAAATCAAGTCCTTGAAGTGCTTGATTGTGATAACGTTGCATTGTTTGGGCAGCATTCTTCTGACCAAAGGTCATATAGACGAACTCAAATAAACCAAATGGTGTTGTCATAGCAGTCTTCGGAATATCTTCTGGATTGACTTTAATTTGATAATAAGCTCGTTTCAAGTCAATGGTAGAAGAAACCTTTTTGTTTTTAGCAACTTGTGAAACGTCCTGAATAAACGGTAACGGATAACGATCAGGAACTGTTTGTGCATTGAGAGATCTATAATCCCCACATGGTCTCCATGAACCATCTGATTTTTTCACTAGATGTAGCGGACTTGCCCAAGAGCTTTTAAAAGGTCGGCAAATTCCCATCTCGACTAAATATTCGAATTCAGAGCGTGCATTTTTCAATTTCTTTGGGGGATAATCTTCTTGGGCTACAATAAACTGGTGATCCGGTTGTTGAAATATGATGATAAACTTCAATAGGTACCGGCTGTCGATTACAATTTATGACGGTTATATCCAAAAAATCCTTGAGAATAGGTGCAAGTCACAAGTTGAGGCTGATGTATTAGCTGACGATACTTTTGATGTCTTTCCAAGAGCATGAATGTTGGTTATTGCATCAATTAGTTTATTATTTTTAATGTCAACTAACAAACCATAATTCTTCAAAAAATCGGCACCAATAATCGGGTGATCAACATCAGCGATAATGAAATTCCACTGAAATTCTCGGCGAAGATTTAAATTTAAACTTGGTCGTTTTTCACCAAATGTTTTAATAGGTGTGTGAATAGGAAGAAATGTGAAATGTGAAAATGAAATGTCAATCAGGAAGCGACAATTAGAATTTCCGTCATAGATACACAAACGATTTATATATTTAGCACAAGCATTAGACGGATTTGACGGATGCGAATCATAGTTTTTGCACGATCCCCAAATATTCGATGATACCAGCACAAGGTAGATTTTAATTTATTACTAGGTGTTGAATCTCTATTGACTTTAACTCGAGGACGTGATTTTGATCGAGATCGTTCCAATCTGTTAAAGCGTTGAGTGAGTTCATCAATTTTTGCTTCGATTGACGATGAAGCTGCATTTGATAATTTATTGATACGATTATACCCACCGCTTTCCATAATTGTGTCGGCCACTTTGCTCAATGTATTAGCATCCCCTGTAATTACTGCGAGGATAGCTTGGACTTGTGATGGTAATCTTTGCAGCCAAATATTTTTTAAGAAATCTGGTCCGATCTTGTCTCCGGCTAATTGACGTAACTCGTTATATAATTGCGAAGGATAATAAATAAATATCTCCCAACTCTACATTTGATAATAGTTTCCTCATGCGAGCCTATTCTGAGTCCGAGTATCGATCGATGATAGCCTGTTTTGAATTTTCATATTTATTTGTTTCTGGTGGAAGTAAAACGGTTTCGGTTACTTGCGTCAATACACCAGTTTCAATATTTCCAACAATCTTATTAAACTTGGTAGTATCCGTTGAAATTTTACATATTTCGAATTGGCTTTCAATTTGAGTAAAAAAAATTTGTGGTTGTGATGCTCAAAATGGCGGAACTTTTACTGAAGTGCTGTGTGCGAACTGACGAAATAATGACAGATTACCAATATTAACTGTCAAAATTTTGACTTTTGGAATTTATATTCACCATAACAAAACGTCAAAATTTGATGTAGCTTTTTAGCATCATCAAATTGTGACAGTAGGCATAACAAATAATTTCATAAGGAACATCAATTTATTACAGAAGTTTTTTTAATTGCCAAAGTAATTTTTATATAAGTATATATATATATATATATATATATATATATATATATATATATATATATATATATATATATATATATATATATATATATATATATATATATATATATATATATATATATATATATATATATATATATATATATATATATATATATATATATATATATATATATATATATATATATATATATATATATATATATATATATATATATATATATATATATATATATATATATATATATATATATATATATATATATATATATATATATATATATATATATATATATATATATATATATATATATATATATATATATATATATATATATATATATATATATATATATATATATATATATATATATATATATATATATATATATATATTTATTAACAGCAAACATAAATATTAAAAAATTTTCACCTAATGTCAAAATTTTGTTTTTACAACTTTCACTTTCACCAAAAACTTTGTTCTGTCAAATATTTGTGAGTTCGCACAAAGCAATACTCTCGAAATATCTTTTTTTGACGCGTGTTTCTTTTTCATTGTCCGACATTTTTGAAAAACTAACAAAATGTTTTTTACTTCCACTAAATTTCACAAGGTCACCAATTTATAGGGTGATTATTCCTATATTTATAGCTAAAAACAATATACAAAGTAATTTATTACAGCAAAGATTAAAGATTTATTTTATTAAATGAAATATATTTGTGATTACAGGAAGCGACATTACTAAATTAGCAATAGGTATTTTTGACATTCTTCTATTAAAGTTTAGTATTCTTGTGCTAAGAGAGCGATTCTAATTCATTGGTGAATGTAAAGTTTTAAAGCCCTACAAAGGCACTACAAGTAAACTCAGTTTGATATTGCCTACATAAGTAATACATAAGTCAAAATTACTCAATTGGCTTATAATTTTTTTTTAAAGTGAAGTAGCTATTGTTTAAATAAAAGTTTGGTTGCTAATTTATGAAAATATCAATATTGTAGTATTTTGTATGCTTATATATTTTAATTTTAATATAAATATATTGAGCATAGAGGCTATTTGAAATTAAAACACATCAATTATTTTTAACTAATTGTTTGTCGTTCTTTGGCTTGATCGATTGATTTATTTACTAGCCAAAGAACAGCATCAAATAAATCAATTTACTTTTGTAAATGTAGTAGTAAATTATTTTTAATCTTAGTTCTGTCAGTTGATATGCATACATGTTTTTTGGTTATGTTTTCATTTAAATTAATGATTGGTTTTGCGTTTTATCATTTTATTTGTAATAACTTCATTAGTTTTGTTTAACTGATAGTATTTAACAATAATAGTGCCGTAAATATTCATTCAATAGTAAAAAAAAGTTCATTTTATAGATTTGCAGAATAATAGTATTTTAAACAATTAGTGTTTAATGAGATAGTTAATTTTAAGCAAAAATTTAAAAATCGAGCTACCTGGGCACAAGCGAGAATTTTAAATTTGTGAGAGAATAAAATTCATTAAACACGAATCGATTACAATACTTTATCCTCTGAGAGAGGAGGATCTATTGTATAAAATAGAAAATGTTTCTTCTCAATTATAACAATAAATCTTTATTGTTTTAATTGAGAAACACAACTTCTGATAAATAAACCCTGATGATAACAAACCCATTCCATACAATCAACCAAATTCAACTAAAAAACAAGTGAATTTAACTTAATTTGATTTTTGGGGAAAAAAGCAAAGCGTTGTGATTTAAATTTGCAAAATAATATTTAATACAATTAAACCAATTTGGTCAACCCAAACATAAAGTATCATGAATAATGATAATTCGTTATAGGAAATGTTCATTTAATGCATATAGCTCGCTGCTAGATTGTACTAAACTGAAAAAATAAACATAACAATCCAACTACGGATTTTTGAAAAGCATAGTAATTCAAGTAACAGCTGCTTACAATTTTGACAACTGGTTTTTTTAATAACCCAAAATAATTGGTTTTTCTTGCAATAAAAATGATTTTTGGTTGTGTTTAAGTTGTTTTTACTAAATGGTAAGTTATTTAAATTATTATTTTGATATTTTAGTGCTATAAAAATATTATATTTAGGATAGATTTAACTACAAATCTCATAGGCAGGCGGCGTGCGTGCCAGGCATACAAAATATTTTGTGGTCTTATGTGCGGAAAAGTAGATTTTTCTTCTATTCTATTCTAGTACAAAATTGAATATTTTTTGTTCATGGGTTAGAAAAATATCTTTATGATTTTTTTTTCGAGTACATGAATGGATCTGAAATGTGCATTTTAGTAATCGTTGTTAGATTAAAAATGTTCAGAACTAAAGA
This sequence comes from Diogma glabrata, assembly GCA_963693315.1. Taxonomy (NCBI): domain Eukaryota; kingdom Metazoa; phylum Arthropoda; class Insecta; order Diptera; family Cylindrotomidae; genus Diogma; species Diogma glabrata. The sequence continues at coordinate 363,821,796 of OY856186.1, read as the reverse complement.
CCTTCATAACTCCGTTAATTAATTTATGCCAGCAAGCGTCATACGATACATGATCTAAATATTTGGTAGTGTCGAAGAAGTGTTACTGTACTTTGATGATTTAACATGTTGAAAGATTTATACAGGTATATCAAAGAACCAAACAATTCAACACCATATTTAATAAGTTAAATAGATCAACGTCGATCAAGCTACCACAAGAGATCAAACGAAAAATAACTTAAATTGGCAATGCAATGGTCAATATACAAAAGGAATTGAAGACATAAAAAACAGTAATCAGTGCTTCAAAGGTGTTACAATCGGAGTTTTCGAAAAATTGCCAATTGTAATACAAAAAAATCCATCCAAAGATACGGTTGTTGCATACTACTACAAGAAGGTTAACTAGTAACTGAAGAAAAACGTGTTCGAGGCCGAGTTGTGAAAACTTGATCATTTTTGATTTCATTGAAACTTGGTATATAAGTAGTATGGACAAAATAAAAAAAGGAGTATTTTTTAGTATTATTAGTATTTTATTTTAGAATTTTTTAAAGTGCATAGTTTGAGCATAGGGGCGCCGTATGGAAATTTTGCCAATCCAAAGTAACTTTGTAATTAAATTGCTTAAGAACGGTTGTACCGATTTCAGCAAACTTTTTTGATAGGTGATAACTTTGATAGGTGATTAGAAAAAATAATTATTTTTTTTAATTAATTTTAATTTTAAAATATTGAAAATACTTTTTCAAAGATGGCGCTGGGGTCAAAGATCAATTGAATTTTAACTTTTTTTAAATAGTTCTATCCTTTCTTTAAAATATTTCAAGTTTACAAAGAGGCTTTTTCGTGGGAGAGGAGTGGAGAAGTCGTGTTCTTGAGATATTTAATTTTATAGATTTTTAGTACGGCTTAAATTCTAATTTTTCATTATTTTTTCGAGGATATCATTTTGTGAATTAGAACCAAAAATCAAATAAGATTTGAATACTTTGAGCCACTTAAAATACTTCAACCAAATAAAGAGTAGGGATGCCAAACCGGTTTTCGATAGACCCAATATCTAGATAATTTTGGAAATATTTCAGTATTCGAAAAACCGGTCGAATCAGCTCGAATAGGATTACATATTTTTAAATAATATCTTTATGAAATAGTTTCGTAAATAATAACATTTTGAAAAAGAAAAATAATAAAGATAATATTACTTAAGGTATTTGCCGCTACGGTTGACTAATATCTCTACAACATTCCTTTTTCAACTGAAAGAGTGGTTTTGCTTTTCTAGCTTTACAATAAATTTTAAAAGTTAAATTTTAGATTTTTTGGCCTACAAAAATTGCATAAGTGTTTTCTAAATTATTAGTTGCAGATGCTGCACATCTGGTCCAGGAAATAGATTAAAAAGATAGATAAAATGGACTAAGAAATAAACCAGCTGGGATTGAATTTTTAGCATTGATAACAACGATAAAATTGCGAGTAGTTAAAATAAAAGCATTCTGGTTCATAATGGTAAGAAATGTTCAAGGCATATTTCCTTAAATTTCATGTCCCTTTTTAGTTTTCAAAAACTTCAGTATAGCACGGCAACATTGACTTTCAGTTTAAGTTTTTTTTTATTCAAAATTACGCATGTATAGTGTTAATTATAATAAGTAACGATATTAACGTCTCTGAATAGCCGAAGATACCATGCCAACTACGATTAGGATTCTGAAGTACTTTCCCTGAGAAATTTACGAACATTAATTTTAAAATTTTTTGTTGTACGTTTTATTATTTTAACTACAAAGAGAAGGACGCTTCTGCAGCTCTGGTATGACGCAAGATTAATACAGTCTCCGGAAAAACCGATTTGATCGCCTCCCTTTCATACATAGTGTATTTGTAAAAAATTTCTAGTCAACAACATTTCTCGTATGCTGCATAAGGAATCATGTGCATTAGTAAGATTGGAGTTATAAACCAATTTAGCTGCTCTCTGTTGCACAGCATTAAGACATTTCAAACTAGTAATGAACGTTCGACCGAACGTTCGATGAACGTTCGAACAAAAGATTTGTAGATAGTAAAGAAGCTTTTTGCTATTGATAAATGTACGACTTCAACCTATACAACTTAATCTTTTAACAGCGTTCTTAGCTGTTATTTTCGAAATCCATATTGTCTTTCGTTTAGTATTTTTGAAGACTCTAAGAAGCTCATTACATTAAAATTAATGTATTTACAAATTTTCAGCAACAACCATTAAAATTTAAATGGGTCTGTAAACTGGCTGTGCTCTAGTCATATTCAATATTTCAGAAAAAATCCATTTCATATATGACAAATAGAAGATTTGAGTTTGAATCGCAATTTGTAAGTCCTGTCCAGTAAGGAAATTATACCGCCCGGAAAACCATTTGAAAAATATTTAAGTAATTGCCAATTCGCAGCTTTATTATCTCATGCAAGGCAGGAATTGGCTTTAACTATATTTAATCTTCAAAGAAGTGAAAGATGTTTGTCAACCATGTTGATAATGATAATGTAATATTTTTTTAAATTAAACAAGCATCAGTAGGTTAGGTTATAAAGGCAGTCTTAAGGACGAGGCATAGACACAAGCGGTATAATTTTCTATAATAGATCTCGACGGATTGGATTGAACAGAAGATGAATAGAACACAACTTAATTGTTTGATAACAAACTTTATGTTACCCCTGTGAAAAACCTTTTTTATAAACTTAAAGTTTTGCCATTGCGAATTTTTCAAATCTTTTGAAGCAAATACCGCAAGTGACTATCATATTCTTAGAAAATATTTATTGTACTAAACAGTGTTTTTCTTCAAGAATTTGGAAATCGGCATTGGTATGGTACCATTTTTCTATCAAAACAACCAAAGAAAAGAAATGTTGTAAAAATGAATATATTATAAATAAAACTTTTGACCAACGATAAAATTAAAATCTAATCGCTATCACTTTTGCACGGGAAAAAATATTTTGAAATAAATTCACTCCGCTCAACATATCAATTCTTTTGTTCTATAATGTCGTTTAATGCATTATACGAACAATTTCTAAATAATTTTGGGCCCAATTCTTAGACCTTTAACCATAATCTGAATTATCAAAATTAATTTCCATTTAAAAACTTTATGGTAATTTGAAAAAAAAATGGCTTTTGAAGGTGTAGCCGTTTTAGTTGAAAAACCAAAACATTCTAATTATAATATATGCACAAAGAACCAAACTTTTTCCACTGTTACTTTTTTTCTGGTCATAATGATAAGTGTTTACCTCCTTTGAATTAATTATATTATTCCAAATTATTCCAATTTTTATAAAATAACGAAACAAATTTAATATTTTATTTAAATTCACCAACAACTAATTATTTCATTTTTCAAACTTAAACAATAATTTTTTAAAAATCACTAATTTCTTTATACAAAATTCATATTAATTAATTAATATTATTTTTAATTAAATTAATTAATTTTCTGATGATATTCACTTATAATCAATCACCAAAACCAACAGATAAAAACTTTTGTTTTGTTTTTCTTTTTATTTAAATTAAAAACTTTTTTCTTTCGACAAGCTTTTATGAACTTAGAATATATCCGAAGAAGAAAAAATCAAAAACTAAAAGTTTCTTGAAAGCAATGTAGAAACTTTTCTTCGAACTGATATACATAGATAAATATAACAAAGGATTAACATATTTATAACTATTAATATTAGAAGAAAAAACAACAGGGTGATGTATAGAACTTCATTTGTCTTCGCGATTACTAAATTTATTTAAAGTAAAATTTTGGAGCTTTTGTGATAAATTTATTAGAACTATTAATTGTAACGATAAATTTTTTCAATTTTGTGTTCAAGTTCATGTTTTTGTGAAATATTTCCATGATTTATTACCGGTGTGATGTCAACGCGTATGTGTAATTGTTTAACATTTGAATAGTGATTATTGTTATAGTTTTGTCCACACGATCGGACAATTAATAAATAAATCGTAAAATATAAGTTATGAGAGTACCAAATAGAAGGTGTTTCATAGTTTGATAGGGTCAATTTTGTTTGCATTATCATACTGTGAAAACAAAAAAGGCAATATAAGTGATACATATCGACCATTTCAGATCAAATCGAGAGGGGGTCTTAGGTGACCATTTCCGATTTGTCTGAAAATGCGTTAATAGATTCGTCTCGTGAAAAAAAAACTAATTTGACCGAAAAAATTTAATAAGTGGTTTTTCATGAGATATCACCATACAAAGTTTCGCAAAAATCGGGAAAAATCAAAAAAGTCAAATTCAAAAATTCACAGCTCTTTCATCTTTTATCCGATTTGCGTCAACAGTATATCGTTAGAAAGGTAATTTAGTCTACTTTAAGATAAGTCTACTTTAGTCTACTTTAAGATTCAAAATTTATTGTTGCTTAACGAAAGATGGTCAAAATGTGAGTTTTAATATATTTTCACCCTTCGGCTCAAAACCTTACCTTTAATTTTTTTTTAAAGGTCAACAAATTACCTGTTCTTGATGGTATCTTGATTTGTTAGGTTTTTATTGAGCTTTTTATGGTATATGCCATGAATTTTCATTACAAAGTTTTACCGCATGAGTAAAAAATCGACCATATTCTCCATTCAGTCACAGATAACTAACTAATTATCCCTTTTTTCTATAACCTCTAAAAACAAAAAATCCCAAAAAGTAACAACATGCTGAAACGATTAAAAATGTAAAAGGTTAGAGCGACGAGGCGCCAATATTATTTGTTCCTTTTGAAATGTCTATTTATTTTTAATTCTCTTTATCTGGCTCTCTCTCAAAAATAAAAAGAATATTTTAAGAACTTAGGATAAGAAAAAATAAATTTTAATAAGTCAGTTTGTTCAAATTTAGATTCAGTAAAAATTGGTCTTTAACAATAATTAGTTAAAATATCTTTTTAGAGTTAAATAAAAACAAAATAAGTGACAAAAAATATTTTTTACGAATAAAATTAAATTAAAAATAAGTGCTAGTGCTATAAATATAAAATATTATTTTAATAAAATTATTATTTTAAAATACTATATTAAATAAATATTTTATCAAAATGTTGTGTGCTGAGACAAACATGAAATGCCATTTGAATGAATGCGATAAATGCCCCGGAGTGAATGGAATGGAGCAATTCTTCGAACAAATTCTTGAAGATAACCAAATGGAGAGTATACCATACAAACAATGGATCAAAGCGGTAAATTTTGAATTACGTCATTTGAATTACGCCGTTCAGTAATTTATTTTAATAATTTTAATAATTTTTTTAAAAAATAGGTAGAACGAGCTTGGAAAATATTACGCGTTCTTCCGATAATTTCATTAGGTCGTATAGCATGCAGCTGGCAGCTTTAATTCCACACGATTTCATCGCGAAGAAACAATCTGATTTTTTGAAAATGAAAAAGGATTAACTGCGGCAAGGCGAGTTTATTATAATCTCCGACTTTGCGGAAAATTATCACTGCGTTATTCAGGTATATATTCATCTCCAATCGATTCGAAAAATTGGTTGGATCTACCATTTTATATTAAATGCGAAACTTAAGGACGAAGTACAATCAGCACATTGGAACCAGCAGCAGGTTACACTTCATCCGTTTGCGATTTATTTCAAAGATGAGAGAGATGAGTTGAAGTTCAAAAGTCTTCTGATAATTGCCGAGAGTCTGAAGCACAACTATGAAGCAGTATACCAATTTCAGCAGGAACTTTTTAAATTCTTGGATGAGACTTTTCTATTCGTCACAAAAATATACTTCTTTTCGGATGGAGCAGCTTCGCAGTACAAAAACAAAAAAAATTTCTTTCAATTGTGTCAACATTGAAAGGCCCATAATTTCGATGTTGAATGGCATTTCTTTGCCACGGCGCATGAAAAGGGCCTGTGCGATGGTAGTGGAGGTGCCTATAAGCGCAACGCAACAAGAGCTAGTCTCCAGAAAAAAATCGAAGGCCATATAACAACTGCAAAAGAACTTTACCAATGGGCCATTTCGAACAAAAACTCGGTTATTGCCTTTCGCTTTTGTCCGGAAGGAGAATACAAGAAAATTGAAAAGAGATTTGAAAAAATATTCGACAAAGTGTCAACTATCGCAGGAACACAAAAATTTCACTGCTTTACTCCAATCAACGACAAAGAAATTAAAGTCTCAATATTCTCAACTTCGAATGATTTTATAATCTTTAAATTAATTAACTAAACAGAATTTAAAGAAACCATTTTGCATAACACTATTTACAGATCGAAAAAAAAAAAATAAACTAAATCATATCATTTCCTATTCTGTGATTTTTTAATTTTTAATTTGTTCAATTTTTTAATTTTCTTTTACTATATATGTATTTGTATTTTTCTAATGTTCTTAACAGTCTTAAGATTTGTGTTACTACTGGGCGAGAATTGGGTCTCGGCCATCGTTGATTGCCATCGTTGATTAAATAAATAAATAGTGTATTCATACAGATAATAAAATCGAAAATTCAAGGAAATGGATAATTTGTTTAACTTAGAGGTCAAAGGTTACGTGAGAGGTCATTCACCTGTATGGATTAAATACAGATTTTGTCGAAACAACCACTATTGCCGAAGAGCGAAGTTAGTTAACTGTGACCAAATAGAGAATATGGTCGATTTTTTACTCATTCGGTAAAGCTTTGTAATGAAAATTCATGGCATATCCCATAAAACACTCAATAAAAACCTAACAAATCAAGATACCATCAAGAACAGTATATCGTTGAAAAGGTAATTTGTTGACCTTTAAAAAAAAATAAAAAAAAATTAAAGGTAAGGTTTTGAGCCGAAGGGTGAAAATATATTAAAACTCACATTTTGACCATCTTTCGTTAAGCAACAATAAATTTTGAATAATTTATCTTAAAGTAAACTAAATTACCTTTCCAACGATATACTGTTGACGCAAATCGCATAAATGAAAGAGCTGTGAATTTTTGAATTTGTCTCCTTTTTTGATTTTTCCCGATTTTCGCGAAACTTTGTATGGTGAAATCTCATGAAAAACCTTGAATTTTTTCGGTCAAATTAGTTTTTTTTTTTCACGAGACGAATCTATTAACGCATTTTCAGACAAATCGGAAATGGTCACCTAAGATTTTTGCTTTTTCCTCTCGATTTAATATGAAATGGTCGATATATTATTTTTTAAATTGATTTTGGACTGGACAAACTGGTCATACTTTTTGCGGTCGTTAAAAGCTTTAACATAGTAAAGTCTGCCGTTATTTAAGATTCATAGGTGTGGGATAATCTGATACTCTAAGAATGCTTAACTAGTGCTATTGATGTTAGAACTGCTTCAGGAACTTCAGGAATCGTGATGTGATTTTTTGGTTTACCGCAATTGATCAGGCGAACCAATTTTGATGTGAAAGATAGGATGATTTAAATGCACGTAATATAAGTCAAGCAGAATTGGATGGATGTCAAGCATTTTGTGCTGAGGTAGGGAAGATTTTTATGCTATTCTGTAGCAAATAAAGCCATGAAAAAATATATTCTGCTTATGGGGTGTGGTTGTCACTTACTTCCTTAACGCCAATCCAATTCACTTGGTGCTCAGAATGCAAAACCCAAAACAGAGTATCGTTTTGGATATGAATTTTGGACTATCTTCATCGAAAAAAATGAACTTTCAACTGAGGTCGATAATTCATTTTGCATGAATGTAATCAAGATTTTACTTTGCGAATCAATTAATGACCCATTGATATTTATTGTAAAAATTCTTGTTCCTTCGTATGGAATGCAACCTAAATCATTAAGAAATCATTTGAACTTTGGAAATTAAGTTGTTCTTGTTTCAGCGATACCCTTAACCTCTTGCGTTGAAGGGACTCCCTCCAATTTTGCTGTATATTTTGTCAACTTAGACTACAATCTCGATGAACCATTCTTAGCCACATTTGCTTGGTCGGATTTTACGTAGTTTGTATCTGTTTGATTTTAAAATTTTCTCACAAGAAGTCCCTCCTTTTTTATGTTTCAAAAAGTTGCAGTCAAGGTCTCGGTGTTTTTTTTAATCCATATTGACACCATTATTATAACCCATTCGAAATCCTGCCGTTTGATGCGAGGCCAAGGTGTGCGATAGATGGATCTGTTTGATTGTTTCAATCTTTTTGTTTTTCATTGCAGAGAGACCATTGCAGAGAGACCATTTATAGGTTTAGCTTTTCTTTCCATATTTTCCTTGTCCATCTCCATCTCCAAATATTTTTCCTTTCGTTTTTTTTTCAAGCGTTACAGTTGTTGTGCAACCTGTTTTGCCTAAGAAATAAGAATCAGTAAATGACTAGCCCTTAGAACACAATCCACTGTTGCTTGTTTTATATGTTTTGCTATTTTAACAAAACTAGTCAGTCATAAAGCTTTAGAGAAAAACCGGTACATTAGAGTCTCATCGTTTTGCGTTCCTGTGTAGGTGTAAGCACATAGGTAAGGAAATTTATTTATCGACATAAGCAGTGGCGGATTACCATAGAGGCGGAAGAGGCGGCCGCCTCGGGCCCCACATGCACAGGGGCCCCCTCGCTACAAATAGTATTGATATTTTATAGGTATTCAAATATCAGATGACTGCGTTCATTCAACCAAAGTTTTTAAACCTAAAGATTTTTTTAATATTATCCCACATGTAAAAGTGTTAGGTTGTCAATTTGTATTACTTTTTTTCATGTATGTATTTATTTTAATAATTCTAATTTGATAGTTTTATAATTGTTTGATGTACAAATTCGTTTTCCAATTTGTATAGTAAAAAAACATTTTGTTTTGCAAAGTTTCACTGTTACGAATGAATATTAATACTAAGACTTTATTTGCAATGGGCTGTTATTATATTAATCGCAAAGTTATTGATAAAAACAAAATCCAGATAAGTATTTTTTGGATATTTGAAGTATATTTGAGTTTTATGTTTTCATCAATGATTTTGGATTTCTTTTAAGACCTACAATTTATTGAAAGCATTAAACTGAAAACCTCAATTTTAAGCATATAATTGTACATATTTTAGATTAATTTCATATATAACTAAATAAATGAAAACTTTTTAACGTGTAGAATTGAAATCTTTTATTGTATGCTTAAAATCCATGTATTTTTTATACAATACATGCTAAATTCATCATTTGGATTAACGTTTGAAAGGGGTTTCCATATGATATGATTGATATAGTATAGGCGTTTTAGCTTTAGTTGTATATTTTGTTTTATCAACGTTGATTGGTAAAAAGATTGTCTAAAAAATTTGTTTGAAAAATTTGAAAAAAAGATTGTTTGTAACTGGACGTATTGATACTCAAATAGTTCGTGAAATTGAAGTACAACAAAAATGCTGGCGGGAAGTTTTAAAAAGAGTTGCAGCTACAGTAAAGCTATTAGCTACTTTGGGTTTAGCATTTCGTGGTCATCGAGAAGATATTGATTCGAACAGAAAAGGAAATTTTATGACATGCATTGAGTACCTATCCCAATTTGATGATTTTCTTAAAAATCATTTGGAGAGGTGCAGCCATCCAGGAAAAGGTATTGTAAGTTATTTATCACATACCACATGCGATGAATTTATAAATTTAATGGGAACTGAAGTAAAAGAACACCTAATTCAAGAAATTCAGGACTCTTTATATTATTCAATTATTGTTGTTTCTACGCCAGACGTGAACCACACTGACCAACTAAGTTTTATATTAAGGTACATTGATAAAGTGGGCGATGCGAAAGAACGATTTTTGGATTTTTACAAATTGAAAATCACAAATCAGAATATCTAGCACAACTTATTTTGAAAACTTTAAACAATTTGTCTTTGGATATTAAAAATTGTCGCGGTCAAACATATATGGCCGGAAAATACAGGGTGTCCCACGAAAGTTGTCCCACCGGTTAACTGGGGATACCTTGGAATAGCGCTAACAACTTTTGTTCAAGCATTTCGCGAATAGTTCTTTTGTTTCGCGGAAAACGGTTTGTTTTGTTTTTTTATGCCTTATCAAATTAAAATGCCTCTAAATTCAATAGCGAAGAAGTCAGGAGGTCGGGTTTTTTTTTTATTTGATTCACAAGTTTGTGTATTAAAACGGGTGAACATTTGACAAAGATTACTTTGATACTTTTGATGCTATTCGTTTTCAAAGTCAAATTTTAGTTAAAATTTAAAAAAAATAATACTTTGCTTTCCATTATTTCAAAAACGGTGATATACGTCATAATTTTTTTTTCAGTGGAAATGTTGCTTGAAATGTCAACTTGAATGTTACTTTGGTTAAAACCAGTATAATCCACTTCAGTTACTTCAAACCAGAAATATCTTTCAAGCTTGCCAAAGAAGAATTGAAATGTGTATTGCGAATGAGGGTGGACATGTTGAAAATTATCTTTAATAAATAAAAATAACTTAATATTTTTTATTATTAAATTCTTTTGTGTTTTACTACGAGGTTATTTAAGTTAAAATTGACTGGTTCAAGTTCAAAATAAAATTTTGAAGTTTTAATTTTAAAAGCTAGCTCAAGGTAGTCTTTAAATTTTTGGTTTTAACCAAAGTAACTTTCAAGTTGACATTTCAAGCAACATTTCCACTGAAAAAAGAATTATGACGTATATCACCGTTTTTGAAATAATGGAAAGCAAAGTATTATTTTTTTTAAATTTTAACTAAAAATTGACTTTGTAAAGGAAGAGTGTCAAAAGTATCAAAGTAATCTTTGTCAAATGTTCACCCGTTTTAATACACAAATTTGTGAATCAAATAAAAAAAACGCGACCTCCTAACTTTTTCGCTATTGAATTTAAAGGTATTTTAATTTGATAAGGCATAAAAAAACATAACAAAGCGTTTTCCGCGAAACAAAAGAACTATTCGCGAAATGCTTGAACAAAAGTTGTCAGCGCTATTCCAAGGTATCCCCAGTTAACCGGTGGGACAACTTTCGTGGGACACCCTGTATAATGGTTTACAAGCCAGAATTAAAACTCTAAGTGAGACCGCCATTTTTATTCCTTGTACAAGTCATACGCTTAATTTAATTGGAAATTATGCTGCAGATGCCCTTTCTACTGCGGTGTATTATTTTAACTTTATCCAAAATATATATATGTATTCTTTTCTTCATCTACTCACAGATGGAAGTTGCTTATTGATAATTTTTCCGATCCTAATTCCAAACATATTAAAAAATTAAGTGACACAAGTGACAAGATGGTCTGCAAGAGCTGATGCCGTATGCGCCTTGCGGTTTAATTACAAAAATATTAAAAGCGTTCTTACCCAAATTAGCGAAAATGAAGACGAAAAACCGATTACTAAAGTTGAGGCTAAAAAATTAGCTAGATCTTTCGATGAATATGAATTGCCTTATTAACCGTTCTATGGGATATATTATTGCAAAGAATCAATAGTACTAGAAAATCATTTCAAAATATTCAAACGAACTTATTACAAGGAGTAAAACTGTTTAATTCTTTGTCACAATTTATAAGGGATGTTCGGAATGATTTTGAGAGCATAGAAAAGCAAGCAAACTTATTAACAGACAATATTAGCTACAAAGAAGGACGAAAAAGAAAACGCAAAATTATGTATGATGAATCATCTTCAAATGATACACAGCTAGTAGGACGAGAATTGTTTATTATAAATACTCACAATATGATCTGTGATAGACTTGCCACTGAAATGTCTACCAGAACGTCCATATATGAAACTGTTTTAAATAATTTTAAATTATTTTTTGATCAAAATATATCCAGTGATGAAGTTGACAAGTGTATTTTAGAATTGTCAAATACATATGCGAGGGATATAGAAGTACAATATTTTAAAGACGAAGTACATCATTTTTTAAAATATATAAAAGAAGAGAACATCACTTGTCCATTTAAGATGTACAAGGTAATCATTTATGGCCTGCAATCTTCATTTCCCAATGTGGAAACTATTTTAAAAATATTTCTTACATTGCCGATATGCAACGCATATGGGGAACGATCTTTCTCCGTTCTGAAGCGGATAAAAATTATTTAAGAAATAGTCTTAATCAAACTCATTTGCAAAATTTTTGGTAAAATCTTAGGCCCCAAAATTTTGTTCCGCCTCAGGCCTCTTAAAGGCATAATCCGCCACTGGACATATGCTGTTCAGAGATCTTCGAAAACTTTGAATCACCTAACCACTTTGAGGCAATGTTCATTGAAACCTTTATTCATTTTCAGGCGCCAATTATTCACCTGATAAATACATCAATTAGTTCAGATAACATTGTCTAGAAATCACAGCTATGGTTGGCTATCTAGCCCTCCATCATGCATTTTCGGATTTTGTTTGAATGTTTCGTTGTTTTGTCTGCCTTATCCACTAGTTTTATACTTTTTAAGTTCAAAGTTATATTTAACGCACAATAAATTTTCTATAAAAATATCTGTTTTTATCTTTTCCAAATACATGTATTTTCCTATATAAATTACCACACGTAACATTTAGAGTATATATAATAACAGAGAGTATGTATATATAAATATTAGACTGGTCGTTAAAATTAAATTTTCTCAGACGCCGCCTAAAATGATTCATTTTGCTAAAATAAAAAGAACATGTGAGAAAAAACTAAAGTTGATTTTTTGATAAAATCGTAGATTTTTTTAATATCTCAGGAAATGTGCAGATTTAAAAAAAGTCATATACTTACGCATTTTTGTAGGAAATTTAATTCTCTACAAAAAAGTTCTGTTCATTTTTTGTCTTAAACGTTTATTTCTGGTGATATTTTGAAGAAAAAACTTGTAAATCTTCGAAACACATAAAAAATATATATAATAATGATGACGAAAAAGTACTAATTTTCTTCTTCTGCTATGGAATTAAAAGAATAAAAATATAATCGTGAAAATATAAAACAAAAATAGTACTTTTTCGCCATTTTCGAAGAATTTCGAGTTTTTTTTTTCAAAATATCATCACTCATCAGCAATATACGTTTTAGGCAATAAATGACTATTACCTTTTTTGTAGAGAATTAAATTTTCTTTGAAAATGTAAATATTATTTATTTCAAATCTTAATATTTCATGAGATATATACGATTTTATCAAAAAATTAGCCTCGATGATTTTGCGGCACATGTTCTTTTTATTTAAAAAAAAATGGTACACTAATATTTTTTTCACTAAAAAGAATTTTTTTTAGGGGGCGTCTTAGAAAATTTTATTTTTAACGATCAGTCTAATAAATATAAATACAAAAATACAAAAAGGGAGACGAAAAAAATCGTGATAGAAAATCTGTCAAACTAAATTTCTTTTTTCTCCATTTTGATTTGATTTTTTCAATGTTTATATTTTCTACTACAAACTTCTTTATTAAATTATAAATTAAAAATGATTCTATATTTAAAATGCCAAAATGTTTTCCTTATAGTGCTAGTTTTTATGAAATAAATTAAAACAATTACGAGAGTAATTTAAATTTATTGAGTGATTTCTAGTGGTTATTTAAGAAAAATATTTTATAAAGTACAAGCAATATTCTCAAAGTACAGTATCAAAATTTGCTGGCCAACTTTTTTAATTATTGACAAATTTATTTTTTATTCATGAAATTTCAAAAAACCATGTTTGGTTATAACAAAATCAAAAATGTAATTGTAAATTTTAAGAAAAAAAAGTCGGACCAGTGCGAATTTAATTCGCTCGTCGAGAGTTCCGTGTATATTATTCTACGAAAATAGTTTTTCTCCAAAACACAACTTTAGAAATAAGCCAAAAACGGTGCTTTCAAAAATTACAAAAAAAAATTGTTTTTAACTACAAAAAACAATCACCTTGACCCCATAGATCAAAAATAATTTTTTTTCAAAATTTCTACTTTGAACTTCCTCCAACGAACATTTGAAAGTATAATAACCAAAAAAAATGTTGGTTTCGTTTTAGCAAAATCCCTACACTAGTGAACTTTTTAAAATATTTTGTTTTGTAATGTTCGCAGAAAAGAAGGACAAAAAAAATTTACATTTGCGAAAATAAGTCGAAAACTGTGCTTTCGGAAATTACAAAAAAAAATGTTTTGCCTTACTAAAAAAAATCACATTTGATATGATCAAAAATAATTTTTTTTAAATTTCTACTCTCAACCCCCTCCAATGAACATTTGAAATTATAACAACCAAAACAAAAAAAACGTTTTTTTATGCAAAATTCCTACAACCGTGAATTTTTAAAATTCTTTTTTATTGTAATGTTCGAAGTTAATAACTCAAAAATTAAGCAGTCGAAAATTGATTGAAATTTTTATTTTTTAAATATTTTCATATTTTTCGATTTTTCTAAACCAAAATCGATTCCTTAAAAAAAGAAGGCAGTGTTAAGGACTGCCGACAGAAGTGAAAACTTAAATCTGTGAAATAGCTGTGTTTTTTGTCTGTCTTCCAATTATTGTAGCATTGCAAATTAAAATTTCAGAATGTTTAAATTAAAATCATTAAAATTATTCTGGGTTTTACATCTATCAGCATTCCAAGCAACTATTATATACATTTTTATATCTTCTATAACAATAATAATAATAATTAATAATAATAATAAAATAAAGTGTTTGTCTGTCTGCGTGCGCTCTCCAGCGAAATCTGTAGCACACAGGAGTCTGAAATTTTGCCAGGAGAAGGCCATTAACAGGTACTAATGCACGGCTCCGAGGTGCAATTTTAAAATTTAATTTATTTTTTTGAATTAATAATTTTAATTTTCCTAATGGTTAAATATATGCCTAAATGTATATTATATTTTATACTTAAATTATTTAACTTTCACTCAGTTATCTTTGATCGATTTTTTTTCCGCAAAACAGAATTACCATTCAAATGGAAAATTAAAGTTGAAAAATAAATTCATTTAGATGAAAATTGTATACATTTATATATTTATTATATACATACAATTATATGCGTCCAGCACATTACGTTGCAAATAATATTTCTAATTTACAACACTCATGTTCTTGGTTTGGTGTATATACGTATGTAATACATATTTCATTTGCTTTATATATATATATATATATATATATATATATATATATATATATATATATATATATATATATATATATATATATCTATATATATCTATATATATATATATATATATATATATATATATATATATATATATATATATATATATATATATATATATATATATATATATATATATATATATATATATATATATATATATGTTTATATATATATATATATATATATATATATATATATATATATATATATATATATATATATATATATATATATATATATATATATATATATATATATATCTATATATATATATATATATATATATATATATATATATATATATATATATATATATATATATATATATATACAGCAATGGAGAAAACAGCAATGGAGAAAAAGTTACAATTTCATAATCAAACCCACATGACATCTAGGACAGCAAATATTTTCAAATTTGTACCGAAAAAAAAATATATTTAAATTTTTTCGTGTCTTACAAACCCTAGATATTTTTTGAAGTAGTCTTCAAAAAATTCCAAAACTTATGTATGAAAACCCAGATTCTTGGATAGCAAATGAAGAATATTTGAACATTTAACAGCAAATTAAAGGAATTGTGGTCGTAATTCGTAAATGATAGAACGGGGAGTAAAGTTAATGACCAACTGCAATAGACATTTTAAGTCAAGATGAAGAACAGAAACCGTTCATCCTTCAAGATGAAGACAATTCTCGACAAAAAATCCTTAAAACGAACAAAAAATTCTGTTGCAGAAATCTTGCATGAATATTGGATAACTAAGTGCAACTATAACTATAACTTCACCAATAACTAAGTGAAAAATGTGTTGAATTATCATTTAACACATCAATTTATAACAAAGTATGGAGTAATCAGCTAAATAGCATGTCGATTAGGTAATAAGGTAATAATTCAAGGTAATAAGAATTTTCATTTCAACACTATTTCATATTTTGTCTAAACATTCTTACATTATATTTTGTTTTGCCTATTTCAAAATATTATATTTAATTTTTGGGTCACCCTCATAGGCGTAACTAGGTAGGGGCCCGGAGGGCCCGGCCCCCCTAGACGAATTTTGGCCCCCCCTAGAACACAAAGTTCATGAAGTATATATTACAGTTAGGGAAAATGAAAATGTATTTATTTACTAAGGAATTTGCTGTTCAAAATTATTTCAAAAGGTACAATTATATTATTGATGATATTATTCATATCACTGATCTTCATTTAAATTTAATAAGGAAGTTTAATAAGCACTGCCAATAATATTGCCACAAAAGTATCTATAAAATGGTCGTTTATCTTATCGGTTCACCATAGTAGCGAAGTTTAAAAAAGCAAACATTTTCTTTCCAACATGTGATGTGCCGGATGTCAGAATGTCAAATGGATTCATAATTTCTGGAAAACCGCACCTTCTAATTTGTTCAACGAAAAACATCGCAATAAGAACAACATAGACTTCGTTTTAAAAAAATACGGTCTCATTGCTCCATAAGACCTAAAACCACACCGAAACACCAACACTACTCGTAGTTTTAAGTTTGTTTGGCAAGATTACTTTTACTTAGGTGCCAGCCAATTTTTTTTAGTGTACTTTTATAAGCAAATTACAATTTTTTTTTTGAAAATCAGTCCCGGGGACCAAGATATAGGCCTTCGAAACAAAAAATGTCGTATAAAAATACACTTTTTTGACCAAATGTTGCAATTTAAATGTTATTTTTGATATACAATTTCAAAGAATCAACATGAATAACTTAAAAAAAATAATTATAACCTTAGGGGCCCACGTTATGACCATGTGAGGCAAGATTGGACTTGAACTTAGGCGCAAGTGGATTTTTTTTTGTTTTTTTTTATCGTAAATTAAGAAAATTTAGTAAAAGGGACAGTTTTGATCTGTTTATCTTATAAGGACATAAAGCAAAAATTAAAAAAACAGAAAAAATTCTTTTCAAAACTGTAATTTTGAATGGATTTTGCTTTTTTCAAAGGCCTGTATTTTGGACCCCAGGGCTGATATACAACTCATTTTGGTTTTATTCGCTTCAGTGAGTGATATATCAAATAAAAAAATCTTGGCGCCTAAGTAGAAGTAATATCCCCGTTTGTTTGTATGACCATTAGCGAATTGACGACGGAATTCGAAGTCTGATGGATTTATTTTTTGAATTATCTGAATTTTGTATGGCTGAAAATGAAGATCGTTGTGCACAGTACTGCATTAAATGGTTGGGGGAGTGCATGATTACTGTAAACAATGAATTGTTATTTTTGAACTATTTTTTATTTTTTCAATAGTTTTAGAGACTAGGAATGTAAAGTTTAATTTAGAAATTATAGGAATGTTGATTTTGTATAATTTTTGTTTGTTTGAAAGTTACTAAGTGAGGATTTATAAAAATATCATACTGATATAACAATTTATAATTTTATCTGATTTTTTTCAATTTTAATTTGTCAAACATGTCGATTTTAAAAAAGAACATTTTTTTCTTTTAGTTTTATAATTTAAAGATTTATTATTTACACAAATATATATCTAAATATAAACATAAATAACTGCAAACAACATAAATAACTGCATTCGAATAACTGCATTCGAATCGGTAGATGTAGTAGCAACGACGTCAAAAGTGACACTAAACCACCGGCAATTTCACCGTTCATATTATAAAGGTGCGGGTCACAGTGGCGTTAAATGCAACTATATAGCGGACGGATTTTCTAGGCAAAGGACTGAACTCGATCTTCTACAAGAAATGAAAGCTCTAAGCGAGTCGTTTGCTCCTCTCAAACAACTAACTTATGACAGGGTAATCGTAATCTATAGGTCGGTGGTCAAACACCATTAGCTGCAAGATAAGCAGGTAAATCTTTCCTAGACTAGACCTTTAGCGTTCCAAAAAACTTATAACTTTGAGTAGGCAGAAAACTAGTTCATTGTTAAAGTCATCACTGGTTACTGGATCCTTGGAAAGCACACAAGTGTTGATTTGCAGGAGCTGTAAGGAGGAGGATCAGGTGGAACCAGCGTTTCATCTACTTTGCACATGTCCAGCATTCGCCCATTATACGGCAAACTTATTTTGGAACGCACACATTTAAAACTCTCACCGACCTGGATAATTTTAAAATCACGCAAATACTTAGCTTCTTTAGAAGCTCCAAATGGTTTGAGTTGGGGAACGAGATTCTTTGGTATTAAAACCGACGTATTTTGGTCTAAGTATGTTGTCCTGATGTTGTGTTTTGGTGACAGTCACTGCAACCTAACCTAACATAAATAATCTAGCAAAAAAATATAAATGACCGTAAATTAACCGGAAATTGACACACCCGTTATGTATTAAATGAAAGAAATAAAAACGGAAACTTTATTAATTATTTTACTCACCAATAATATTGGGGCCAGGCCCACCCTAGAACAATTTCCTAGTTACGCCAATGGTCACCCTATTATGCTGCTAAATTTGAAACGTGCAAAAATAATTTACTCATATTAGTTAGTTCAATAACTTTCAAACAAGTATAAAATCATGAACTTCGGTTAAGTTAATCAAAAGATACGGACATTTTAGTGAATTATTAAATAATGTTCTCTACAGGTAAATGCAAATTTCCAGACCTTCTAACAGTTTATAGCTAAAATTTTTTGAACTGCTTCTTAAAAAATTAGTTTTTGCATCTATATTTTGAGAATACTAACGAATTAACACAAAACCGTAGAAATCCGGTTTTCAAAAATTTTTCTCGACAAACTACACTGTCAGGAATTCATTGATCGATGCTCATATTCTGACACTTGCCATAATAGTTGTTTTTCCTAAGTGACTCT